>OZ026556.1:5098266-5339118 GCA_964020155.1 Chondrilla cf. caribensis | reverse complement strand
AACCCTAACCCTAACCTAACCCTAACCCTAACCCTAACCCTAACCCTAACCCTAACCCTAACCCTAACCCTAACCCTAACCCTAACCCTAACCCTAACCCTAACCCTAACCCTAACCCTAACCCTAACCCTAACCCTAACCCTAACCCTAACCCTAACCCTAACCCTAACCCTAACCCTAACCCTAACCCTAACCCTAACCCTAACCCTAACCCTAACCCTAACCCTAACCCTAACCCTAACCCTAACCCTAACCCTAACCCTAACCCTAACCCTAACCCTAACCCTAACCCTAACCCTAACCCTAACCCTAACCCTAACCCTAACCCTAACCCTAACCCTAACCCTAACCCTAACCCTAACCCTAACCCTAACCCTAACCCTAACCCTAACCCTAACCCTAACCCTAACCCTAACCCTAACCCTAACCCTAACCCTAACCCTAACCCTAACCCTAACCCTAACCCTAACCCTAACCCTAACCCTAACCCTAACCCTAACCCTAACCCTAACCCTAACCCTAACCCTAACCCTAACCCTAACCCTAACCCTAACCCTAACCCTAACCCTAACCCTAACCCTAACCCTAACCCTAACCCTAACCCTAACCCTAACCCTAACCCTAACCCTAACCCTAACCCTAACCCTAACCCTAACCCTAACCCTAACCCTAACCCTAACCCTAACCCTAACCCTAACCCTAACCCTAACCCTAACCCTAACCCTAACCCTAACCCTAACCCTAACCCTAACCCTAACCCTAACCCTAACCCTAACCCTAACCCTAACCCTAACCCTAACCCTAACCCTAACCCTAACCCTAACCCTAACCCTAACCCTAACCCTAACCCTAACCCTAACCCTAACCCTAACCCTAACCCTAACCCTAACCCTAACCCTAACCCTAACCCTAACCCTAACCCTAACCCTAACCCTAACCCTAACCCTAACCCTAACCCTAACCCTAACCCTAACCCTAACCCTAACCCTAACCCTAACCCTAACCCTAACCCTAACCCTAACCCTAACCCTAACCCTAACCCTAACCCTAACCCTAACCCTAACCCTAACCCTAACCCTAACCCTAACCCTAACCCTAACCCTAACCCTAACCCTAACCCTAACCCTAACCCTAACCCTAACCCTAACCCTAACCCTAACCCTAAGTCTAACCCTAGCAGCCCCGCCCACTAAACTTTACCCTCTCATGCCGCTAAGTCTAACCCTAGCAGCCCCGCCCACTAAACTTTACCCTCTCATGCCGCTAAGTCTAACCCTAGCAGCCCCGCCCACTAAACTTTACCCTCTCATGCCGCTAAGTCTAACCCTAGCAGCCCCGCCCACTAAACTTTACCCTCTCATGCCGCTAAGTCTAACCCTAGCAGCCCCGCCCACTAAACTTTACCCTCTCATGCCGCTAAGTCTAACCCTAGCAGCCCCGCCCACTAAACTTTACCCTCTCATGCCGCTAAGTCTAACCCTAGCAGCCCCGCCCACTAAACTTTACCCTCTCATGCCGCTAAGTCTAACCCTAGCAGCCCCGCCCACTAAACTTTACCCTCTCATGCCGCTAAGTCTAACCCTAGCAGCCCCGCCCACTAAACTTTACCCTCTCATGCCGCTAAGTCTAACCCTAGCAGCCCCGCCCACTAAACTTTACCCTCTCATGCCGCTAAGTCTAACCCTAGCAGCCCCGCCCACTAAACTTTACCCTCTCATGCCGCTAAGTCTAACCCTAGCAGCCCCGCCCACTAAACTTTACCCTCTCATGCCGCTAAGTCTAACCCTAGCAGCCCCGCCCACTAAACTTTACCCTCTCATGCCGCTAAGTCTAACCCTAGCAGCCCCGCCCACTAAACTTTACCCTCTCATGCCGCTAAGTCTAACCCTAGCAGCCCCGCCCACTAAACTTTACCCTCTCATGCCGCTAAGTCTAACCCTAGCAGCCCCGCCCACTAAACTTTACCCTCTCATGCCGCTAAGTCTAACCCTAGCAGCCCCGCCCACTAAACTTTACCCTCTCATGCCGCTAAGTCTAACCCTAGCAGCCCCGCCCACTAAACTTTACCCTCTCATGCCGCTAAGTCTAACCCTAGCAGCCCCGCCCACTAAACTTTACCCTCTCATGCCGCTAAGTCTAACCCTAGCAGCCCCGCCCACTAAACTTTACCCTCTCATGCCGCTAAGTCTAACCCTAGCAGCCCCGCCCACTAAACTTTACCCTCTCATGCCGCTAAGTCTAACCCTAGCAGCCCCGCCCACTAAACTTTACCCTCTCATGCCGCTAAGTCTAACCCTAGCAGCCCCGCCCACTAAACTTTACCCTCTCATGCCGCTAAGTCTAACCCTAGCAGCCCCGCCCACTAAACTTTACCCTCTCATGCCGCTAAGTCTAACCCTAGCAGCCCCGCCCACTAAACTTTACCCTCTCATGCCGCTAAGTCTAACCCTAGCAGCCCCGCCCACTAAACTTTACCCTCTCATGCCGCTAAGTCTAACCCTAGCAGCCCCGCCCACTAAACTTTACCCTCTCATGCCGCTAAGTCTAACCCTAGCAGCCCCGCCCACTAAACTTTACCCTCTCATGCCGCTAAGTCTAACCCTAGCAGCCCCGCCCACTAAACTTTACCCTCTCATGCCGCTAAGTCTAACCCTAGCAGCCCCGCCCACTAAACTTTACCCTCTCATGCCGCTAAGTCTAACCCTAGCAGCCCCGCCCACTAAACTTTACCCTCTCATGCCGCTAAGTCTAACCCTAGCAGCCCCGCCCACTAAACTTTACCCTCTCATGCCGCTAAGTCTAACCCTAGCAGCCCCGCCCACTAAACTTTACCCTCTCATGCCGCTAAGTCTAACCCTAGCAGCCCCGCCCACTAAACTTTACCCTCTCATGCCGCTAAGTCTAACCCTAGCAGCCCCGCCCACTAAACTTTACCCTCTCATGCCGCTAAGTCTAACCCTAGCAGCCCCGCCCACTAAACTTTACCCTCTCATGCCGCTAAGTCTAACCCTAGCAGCCCCGCCCACTAAACTTTACCCTCTCATGCCGCTAAGTCTAACCCTAGCAGCCCCGCCCACTAAACTTTACCCTCTCATGCCGCTAAGTCTAACCCTAGCAGCCCCGCCCACTAAACTTTACCCTCTCATGCCGCTAAGTCTAACCCTAGCAGCCCCGCCCACTAAACTTTACCCTCTCATGCCGCTAAGTCTAACCCTAGCAGCCCCGCCCACTAAACTTTACCCTCTCATGCCGCTAAGTCTAACCCTAGCAGCCCCGCCCACTAAACTTTACCCTCTCATGCCGCTAAGTCTAACCCTAGCAGCCCCGCCCACTAAACTTTACCCTCTCATGCCGCTAAGTCTAACCCTAGCAGCCCCGCCCACTAAACTTTACCCTCTCATGCCGCTAAGTCTAACCCTAGCAGCCCCGCCCACTAAACTTTACCCTCTCATGCCGCTAAGTCTAACCCTAGCAGCCCCGCCCACTAAACTTTACCCTCTCATGCCGCTAAGTCTAACCCTAGCAGCCCCGCCCACTAAACTTTACCCTCTCATGCCGCTAAGTCTAACCCTAGCAGCCCCGCCCACTAAACTTTACCCTCTCATGCCGCTAAGTCTAACCCTAGCAGCCCCGCCCACTAAACTTTACCCTCTCATGCCGCTAAGTCTAACCCTAGCAGCCCCGCCCACTAAACTTTACCCTCTCATGCCGCTAAGTCTAACCCTAGCAGCCCCGCCCACTAAACTTTACCCTCTCATGCCGCTAAGTCTAACCCTAGCAGCCCCGCCCACTAAACTTTACCCTCTCATGCCGCTAAGTCTAACCCTAGCAGCCCCGCCCACTAAACTTTACCCTCTCATGCCGCTAAGTCTAACCCTAGCAGCCCCGCCCACTAAACTTTACCCTCTCATGCCGCTAAGTCTAACCCTAGCAGCCCCGCCCACTAAACTTTACCCTCTCATGCCGCTAAGTCTAACCCTAGCAGCCCCGCCCACTAAACTTTACCCTCTCATGCCGCTAAGTCTAACCCTAGCAGCCCCGCCCACTAAACTTTACCCTCTCATGCCGCTAAGTCTAACCCTAGCAGCCCCGCCCACTAAACTTTACCCTCTCATGCCGCTAAGTCTAACCCTAGCAGCCCCGCCCACTAAACTTTACCCTCTCATGCCGCTAAGTCTAACCCTAGCAGCCCCGCCCACTAAACTTTACCCTCTCATGCCGCTAAGTCTAACCCTAGCAGCCCCGCCCACTAAACTTTACCCTCTCATGCCGCTAAGTCTAACCCTAGCAGCCCCGCCCACTAAACTTTACCCTCTCATGCCGCTAAGTCTAACCCTAGCAGCCCCGCCCACTAAACTTTACCCTCTCATGCCGCTAAGTCTAACCCTAGCAGCCCCGCCCACTAAACTTTACCCTCTCATGCCGCTAAGTCTAACCCTAGCAGCCCCGCCCACTAAACTTTACCCTCTCATGCCGCTAAGTCTAACCCTAGCAGCCCCGCCCACTAAACTTTACCCTCTCATGCCGCTAAGTCTAACCCTAGCAGCCCCGCCCACTAAACTTTACCCTCTCATGCCGCTAAGTCTAACCCTAGCAGCCCCGCCCACTAAACTTTACCCTCTCATGCCGCTAAGTCTAACCCTAGCAGCCCCGCCCACTAAACTTTACCCTCTCATGCCGCTAAGTCTAACCCTAGCAGCCCCGCCCACTAAACTTTACCCTCTCATGCCGCTAAGTCTAACCCTAGCAGCCCCGCCCACTAAACTTAACACTATAATGCTGATAAGGCTAGCCGCTGTCGATTCTCAATTCACAATACCCCTTGCAGGAATTCCAGCAGTTGAACATCTAAAATAATCTTTTTGATTTCACTTGTGGTTTCTAAAATAAGGAAAAACTGATAAGCATTTTTTGGCTCTAACACTGATCCAATCTTTCCAAAACTTTTAGCACTCATAACTTACCTAGAACTGCAAATTATGGACTGGTTACAAATATCTTGATGCATTTTATGTGGGTGTTATGAGAAAGGGTTTGAGTTAAGAGTCAATTTCAATCCTTCAAACCAACCCTTCAAACCAACCCTTCAGACCAACCCCCATGTGCGGAGGATGTAAGGATCAAGCATCTAAGCCAAAGTACAGATTCCTTCCAATGCATTTAAATCTACCTTGTAGGAAATCTTCAAATTTGCACCTAACTACACACATATATAAATATATATATATATATGAATACAAAAGTATACACATTTTTAAATGTGGCACAAGGTCACTAAAGAGAATTTTTGGTCGACATCAAAATGCATCTTTTTTGCTATCAGAAGGACCGTACTAGGTCCCGGAGTGTTACTATGCATTTGGATTAGAACTATGATGCATCACGTGCACACAGGAGAGGCCGTGGTGACAACTTAAACAATTGACATCTTTTGGCTTGTCACCACGAGGATTATAGCGCACTCAGGACAATCAGAATGCTTACCAAATTGTGTTGGTGAGTTAGGCATGGACACTAGGTAGCCCTTGGTGACCAGAAAAGAAATCTCAAATTGCTTAGGTGATCACCACAAGGCGTATTACACGCATATATGAATGTACATACAAAGTATATACATTCTATTATATGTGGCACTGGGGGGAAATTTTGGTCGACATCAAAATGCATCCTTTTAGCTATCAGAAGGTAGCTACCAGGTCCAGGAGTGTGTCTGTGCATTGGGATTTGAGCTATGATGCATCACGTGCGCACAGGAGAGGCCGTGGTGACAAGACCAAAAATTGACATTTTTTGGGCTTGTCACCACGAGGCTTATAGCGCACTCAGGACAATCAGAATGCTTACGAAATTGTGTTGGTGAGTTAGGCATGGACACTAGGTAGCCCTTGGTGACCAGCAAAGAATTCTCAAATTGTTTAGGTGATCTCCCAAGGCGTAATACACTTATATATGAATCTACATACAAAGTATATACATTGGCAATAGGGAGAAATTTTGGTCGACATCAAAATGCATCCTTTTTGCTATCAGAAGGTAGCTACCAGGTCCAGGAGTGTGTCTGTGCATTTGGATTTCAGCTATGATGCATCACGTGCACACAGGAGAGGCCGTGGTGACAAGACCAAAAATTGACATTTTTTGGGCTTGTCACCACGAGGCTTATAGCGCACTCAGGACAATCAGAATGCTTGCGAAATTGTGTTGGTGAGTTAGGCATGGACACTAGGTAGCCCTTGGTGACCAGCAAAGAATTCTCAAATTGCTTAGGTGATCACCCAAGGCGTAATACACTTATATATGAATCTACATACAAAGTATATACATTGGCAATAAGGGGAAATTTTGGTCGACATCAAAATGCATCCTTTTTGCTATCAGAAGGTAGCTACCAGGTCCAGGAGTGTGTCTGTGCATTTGGATTTCAGCTATGATGCATCACGGGAACACAGGAGAGGCCGTGGTGACAAGACCAAAAATTGACATTTTTTGGGCTTGTCACCACGAGGCTTATAGCGCACTCAGGACAATCAGAATGCTTGCGAAATTGTGTTGGTGAGTTAGGCATGGACACTAGGTAGCCCTTGGTGACCAGAAAAGAAATCTCAAATTGCTTAGGTGATCACCCAAGGCGTAATACACTTATATATGAATCTACATACAAAGTATATACATTGGCAATAGGGGGAAATTTTGGTCGACATCAAAATGCATCCTTTTGGCTATCAGAAGGTAGCTACCAGGTCCAGGAGTGTGTCTGAGCATTTGGATTTGAGCTATGATGCATCACGGGAACACAGGAGAGGCCGTGGTGACAAGACCAAAAATTGACATTTTTTGGGCTTGTCACCACGAGGCTTATAGCGCACTCAGGACAATCAAAATGCTTGCGAAATTGTGTTGGTGAGTTAGGCATGGACACTAGGTAGCCCTTGGTGACAAGAAAAGAAATCTCAAATTGCTTAGGTGATCACCCAAGGCGTAATACACTTATATATGAATCTACATTCAAAGTATATACATTGGCAATAGGGGGAAATTTTGGTCGACATCAAAATGCATCCTTTTTGCTATCAGAAGGTAGCTACCAGGTCCAGGAGTGTGTCTGTGCATTTGGATTTCAGCTATGATGCATCACGGGAACACAGGAGAGGCCGTGGTGACAAGACCAAAAATTGACATTTTTTGGGCTTGTCACCACGAGGCTTATAGCGCACTCAGGACAATCAGAATGCTTGCGAAATTGTGTTGGTGAGTTAGGCATGGACACTAGGTAGCCCTTGGTGACCAGAAAAGAAATCTAAAATTGTTTAGTTGATCACCCAAGGCGTAATACACTTATATATGAATCTACATACAAAGTATATACATTGGCAATAGGGGGAAATTTTGGTCGACATCAAAATGCAACTTTTTGCTATCAGAAGGTAGCTACCAGGTCCAGGAGTGTGTCTGTGCATTTGGATTTGAGCTATGATGCATCACGTGCACACAGGAGAGGCCGTGGTGACAAGACCAAAAATTGACATTTTTGGGCTTGTCACCACGAGGCTTATAGCGCACTCAGGACAATCAGAATGCTTGCGAAATTGTGTTGGTGAGTTAGGCATGGACACTAGGTAGCCCTTGGTGATCAGAAAAGAAATCTCAAATTGCTTAGGTGATCACCCAAGGCGTAATACACTTATATATGAATCTACATTCAAAGTATATACATTGGCAATAGGGAGAAATTTTGGTCGACATCAAAATGCATCCTTTTTGCTATCAGAAGGTAGCTACCAGGTCCAGGAGTGTGTCTGTGCATTTGGATTTGAGCTATGATGCATCACGGGAACACAGGAGAGGCCGTGGTGACAAGACCAAAAATTGACATTTTTTGGGCTTGTCACCACGAGGCTTATAGCGCACTCAGGACAATCAGAATGCTTGCGAAATTGTGTTGGTGAGTTAGGCATGGACACTAGGTAGCCCTTGGTGACAAGAAAAGAAATCTCAAATTGCTTAGGTGATCACCCAAGGCGTAATACACGCATATATGAATCTACATTCAAAGTATATACATTGGCAATAGGGGGAAATTTTGGTCGACATCAAAATGCATCCTTTTTGCTATCAGAAGGTAGCTACCAGGTCCAGGAGTGTGTCTGTGCATTTGGATTTGAGCTATGATGCATCACGTGCACACAGGAGAGGCCGTGGTGACAAGACCAAAAATTGACATTTTTTGGGCTTGTCACCACGAGGCTTATAGCGCACTCAGGACAATCAGAATGCTTGCGAAATTGTGTTGGTGAGTTAGGCATGGACACTAGGTAGCCCTTGGTGACCAGAAAAGAAATCTCAAATTGTTTAGGTGATCACCCAAGGCGTAATACACTTATATATGAATCTACATACAAAGTATATACATTCTATTATATGTGGCACTGGGGGGAAATTTTGGTCGACATCAAAATGCATCCTTTTTGCTATCAGAAGGTAGCTACCAGGTCCAGGAGTGTGTCTGTGCATTTGGATTTGAGCTATGATGCATCACGGGAACACAGGAGAGGCCGTGGTGACAAGACCAAAAATTGACATTTTTTGGGCTTGTCACCACGAGGCTTATAGCGCACTCAGGACAATCAGAATGCTTGCGAAATTGTGTTGGTGAGTTAGGCATGGACACTAGGTAGCCCTTGGTGACAAGAAAAGAAATCTCAAATTGCTTAGGTGATCACCCAAGACGTAATACACATATATATGAATCTACATTCAAGTATATACATTGGCAATAGGGAGAAATTTTGGTCGACATCAAAATGCATCCTTTTTGCTATCAGAAGGTAGCTACCAGGTCCAGGAGTGTGTCTGTGCATTTGGATTTCAGCTATGATGCATCACGTGCACACAGGAGAGGCCGTGGTGACAAGACCAAAAATTGACATTTTTTGGGCTTGTCACCACGAGGCTTATAGCGCACTCAGGACAATCAGAATGCTTGCGAAATTGTGTTGGTGAGTTAGGCATGGACACTAGGTAGCCCTTGGTGACCAGAAAAGAAATCTCAAATTGCTTAGGTGATCACCACAAGGCGTATTACACGCATATATGAATGTACATACAAAGTATATACATTCTATTATATGTGGCACTGGGGGGAAATTTTGGTCGACATCAAAATGCAACTTTTTGCTATCAGAAGGTAGCTACCAGGTCCAGGAGTGTGTCTGTGCATTTGGATTTCAGCTATGATGCATCACGTGCACACAGGAGAGGCCGTGGTGACAAGACCAAAAATTGACATTTTTTGGGCTTGTCACCACGAGGCTTATAGCGCACTTAGAACAATCAGAATGCTTGCGAAATTGTGTTGGTGAGTTAAGCATGGACACTAAATAGCCCTTGGTGACCAAAAATTGACATTTTTTGGGCTTGTCACCACGAGGCTTATAGCGCACTCAGGACAATCAGAATGCTTACCAAATTGTGTTGGTGAGTTAGGCATGGACACTAGGTAGCCCTTGGTGACCAGAAAAGAAATCTCAAATTGCTTAGGTGATCACCACAAGGCGTATTACACGCATATATGAATGTACATACAAAGTATATACATTCTATTATATGTGGCACTGGGGGGAAATTTTGGTCGACATCAAAATGCATCCTTTTTGCTATCAGAAGGTAGCTACTAGGTCCAGGAGTGTGTCTGTGCATTTGGATTTCAGCTATGATGCATCACGTGCACACAGGAGAGGCTGTGGTGACAATCGCACTCGCACTCAGGACAACCAGAATGCTTGCGAAATTGTGTTGGTGAGTTAGGCATGGACACTAGGTAGCCCTTGGTGACCAGGAGAGGCCGTGGTGACAAGACCAAAAATTGACATTTTTTGGGCTTGTCACCACGAGGCTTATAGCGCACTCAGGACAATCAGAATGCTTGCGAAATTGTGTTGGTGAGTTAGGCATGGACACTAGGTAGCCCTTGGCGACCAGAAAAGAAATCTCAAATTGTTTAGGTGATCACCACAAGGCGTATTACACGCATATATGAATCTTCATACAAAGTATATACATTGGCAATAGGGGGAAATTTTGGTCGACATCAAAATGCAACTTTTTGCTATCAGAAGGTAGCTACCAGGTCCAGGAGTGTGTCTGTGCATTTGGATTTCAGCTATGATGCATCACGTGCACACAGGAGAGGCCGTGGTGACAAGACCAAAAATTGACATTTTTTGGGCTTGTCACCACGAGGCTTATAGCGCACTCAGGACAATCAGAATGCTTGCGAAATTGTGTTGGTGAGTTAGGCATGGACACTAGGTAGCCCTTGGTGACCAGAAAAGAAATCTCAAATTGCTTAGGTGATCACCACAAGGCGTATTACACGCATATATGAATGTACATACAAAGTATATACATTCTATTATATGTGGCACTGGGGGGAAATTTTGGTCGACATCAAAATGCAACTTTTTGCTATCAGAAGGTAGCTACCAGGTCCAGGAGTGTGTCTGTGCATTTGGATTTGAGCTATGATGCATCACGTGCACACAGGAGAGGCCGTGGTGACAATCGCACTCACACTCAGGACAATCAGAATGCTTGCGAAATTGTGTTGGTGAGTTAGGCATGGACACTAGGTAGCCCTTGGTGACCAGAAAAGAAATCTCAAATTGCTTAGGTGATCACCCAAGGCGTAATACACATATATATGAATCTACATACAAAGTATATACATTGGCAATAGGGGGAAATTTTGGTCGACATCAAAATGCATCCTTTTTGCTATCAGAAGGTAGCTACCAGGTCCAGGAGTGTGTCTGTGCATTTGGATTTCAGCTATGATGCATCACGTGCACACAGGAGAGGCCGTGGTGACAAGACCAAAAATTGACATTTTTTGGGCTTGTCACCACGAGGCTTATAGCGCACTCAGGACAATCAGAATGCTTGCGAAATTGTGTTGGTGAGTTAGGCATGGACACTAGGTAGCCCTTGGTGACCAGAAAAGAAATCTCAAATTGCTTAGGTGATCACCACAAGGCGTATTACACGCATATATGAATGTACATACAAAGTATATACATTCTATTATATGTGGCACTGGGGGGAAATTTTGGTCGACATCAAAATGCAACTTTTTGCTATCAGAAGGTAGCTACCAGGTCCAGGAGTGTGTCTGTGCATTTGGATTTGAGCTATGATGCATCACGTGCACACAGGAGAGGCCGTGGTGACAATCGCACTCACACTCAGGACAATCAGAATGCTTGCGAAATTGTGTTGGTGAGTTAGGCATGGACACTAGGTAGCCCTTGGTGACCAGAAAAGAAATCTCAAATTGCTTAGGTGATCACCCAAGGCGTAATACACATATATATGAATCTACATACAAAGTATATACATTGGCAATAGGGGGAAATTTTGGTCGACATCAAAATGCATCCTTTTTGCTATCAGAAGGTAGCTACCAGGTCCAGGAGTGTGTCTGTGCATTTGGATTTCAGCTATGATGCATCACGTGCACACAGGAGAGGCCGTGGTGACAAGACCAAAAATTGACATTTTTTGGGCTTGTCACCACGAGGCTTATAGCGCACTCAGGACAATCAGAATGCTTGCGAAATTGTGTTGGTGAGTTAGGCATGGACACTAGGTAGCCCTTGGTGACCAGCAAAGAAATCTCAAATTGCTTAGGTGATCACCCAAGGCGTAATACACTTATATATGAATCTACATACAAAGTATATACATTGGCAATAGGGGGAAATTTTGGTCGACATCAAAATGCATCCTTTTTGCTATCAGAAGGTAGCTACCAGGTCCAGGAGTGTGTCTGTGCATTTGGATTTCAGCTATGATGCATCACGGGAACACAGGAGAGGCCGTGGTGACAAGACCAAAAATTGACATTTTTTGGGCTTGTCACCACGAGGCTTATAGCGCACTCAGGACAATCAGAATGCTTGCGAAATTGTGTTGGTGAGTTAGGCATGGACACTAGGTAGCCCTTGGTGACCAGAAAAGAAATCTCAAATTGCTTAGGTGATCACCCAAGGCGTAATACACTTATATATGAATCTACATACAAAGTATATACATTGGCAATAGGGGGAAATTTTGGTCGACATCAAAATGCATCCTTTTTGCTATCAGAAGGTAGCTACCAGGTACAGGAGTGTGTCTGTGCATTTGGATTTCAGCTATGATGCATCACGTGCACACAGGAGAGGCCGTGGTGACAAGACCAAAAATTGACATTTTTTGGGCTTGTCACCACGAGGCTTATAGCGCACTCAGGACAATCAGAATGCTTGCGAAATTGTGTTGGTGAGTTAGGCATGGACACTAGGTAGCCCTTGGTGACCAGAAAAGAAATCTCAAATTGCTTAGGTGATCACCCAAGGCGTAATACACTTATATATGAATCTACATACAAAGTATATACATTGGCAATAGGGGGAAATTTTGGTCGACATCAAAATGCATCCTTTTTGCTATCAGAAGGTAGCTACCAGGTCCAGGAGTGTGTCTGTGCATTTGGATTTCAGCTATGATGCATCACGTGCACACAGGAGAGGCCGTGGTGACAAGACCAAAAATTGACATTTTTGGGCTTGTCACCACGAGGCTTATAGCGCACTCAGGACAATCAGAATGCTTGCGAAATTGTGTTGGTGAGTTAGGCATGGACACTAGGTAGCCCTTGGTGACCAGAAAAGAAATCTCAAATTGCTTAGGTGATCACCCAAGGCGTAATACACGCATATATGAATCTACATTCAAAGTATATACATTGGCAATAGGGAGAAATTTTGGTCGACATCAAAATGCATCCTTTTTGCTATCAGAAGGTAGCTACCAGGTCGAGGAGTGTGTCTGTGCATTTGGATTTCAGCTATGATGCATCACGTGCACACAGGAGAGGCCGTGGTGACAAGACCAAAAATTGACATTTTTTGGGCTTGTCACCACGAGGCTTATAGCGCACTCAGGACAATCAGAATGCTTGCGAAATTGTGTTGGTGAGTTAGGCATGGACACTAGGTAGCCCTTGGTGACCAGAAAAGAAATCTCAAATTGCTTAGGTGATCACCACAAGGCGTATTACACGCATATATGAATGTACATACAAAGTATATACATTCTATTATATGTGGCACTGGGGGGAAATTTTGGTCGACATCAAAATGCATCCTTTTTGCTATCAGAAGGTAGCTACCAGGTACAGGAGTGTGTCTGTGCATTTGGATTTCAGCTATGATGCATCACGGGAACACAGGAGAGGCCGTGGTGACAAGACCAAAAATTGACATTTTTTGGGCTTGTCACCACGAGGCTTATAGCGCACTCAGGACAATCAGAATGCTTGCGAAATTGTGTTGGTGAGTTAGGCATGGACACTAGGTAGCCCTTGGTGACAAGAAAAGAAATCTCAAATTGCTTAGGTGATCACCCAAGACGTAATACACTTATATATGAATCTACATTCAAGTATATACATTGGCAATAGGGAGAAATTTTGGTCAACATCAAAATGCATCCTTCTTGCTATCAGAAGGTAGCTACCAGGTCCAGGAGTGTGTCTGTGCATTTGGATTTCAGCTATGATTCATCACGTGCGCACAGGAGAGGCCGTGGTGACAAGACCAAAAATTGACATTTTTTGGGCTTGTCACCACGAGGCTTATAGCGCACTCAGGACAATCAGAATGCTTGCGAAATTGTGTTGGTGAGTTAGGCATGGACACTAGGTAGCCCTTGGTGACCAGAAAAGAAATCTCAAATTGCTTAGGTGATCACCACAAGGCGTATTACACGCATATATGAATGTACATACAAAGTATATACATTCTATTATATGTGGCACTGGGGGGAAATTTTGGTCGACATCAAAATGCATCCTTTTTGCTATCAGAAGGTAGCTACCAGGTCCAGGAGTGTGTCTGTGCATTTGGATTTCAGCTATGATGCATCACGGGAACACAGGAGAGGCCGTGGTGACAAGACCAAAAATTGACATTTTTGGGCTTGTCACCACGAGGCTTATAGCGCACTCAGGACAATCAGAATGCTTGCGAAATTGTGTTGGTGAGTTAGGCATGGACACTAGGTAGCCCTTGGTGACAAGAAAAGAAATCTCAAATTGCTTAGGTGATCACCCAAGACGTAATACACTTATATATGAATCTACATTCAAGTATATACATTGGCAATAGGGAGAAATTTTGGTCAACATCAAAATGCATCCTTGCTATCAGAAGGTAGCTACCAGGTCCAGGAGTGTGTCTGTGCATTTGGATTTCAGCTATGATGCATCACGTGCACACAGGAGAGGCCGTGGTGACAAGACCAAAAATTGACATTTTTTGGGCTTGTCACCACGAGGCTTATAGCGCACTCAGGACAATCAGAATGCTTGCGAAATTGTGTTGGTGAGTTAGGCATGGACACTAGGTAGCCCTTGGTGACCAGAAAAGAAATCTCAAATTGCTTAGGTGATCACCCAAGGCGTAATACACTTATATATGAATCTACATACAAAGTATATACATTGGCAATAGGGGGAAATTTTGGTCGACATCGAAATGCATCCTTTTAGCTATCAGAAGGTAGCTACCAGGTCCAGGAGTGTGTCTGTGCATTTGGATTTCAGCTATGATGCATCACGGGAACACAGGAGAGGCCGTGGTGACAAGACCAAAAATTGACATTTTTTGGGCTTGTCACCACGAGGCTTATAGCGCACTCAGGACAATCAGAATGCTTGCGAAATTGTGTTGGTGAGTTAGGCATGGACACTAGGTAGCCCTTGGTGACCAGAAAAGAAATCTCAAATTGCTTAGGTGATCACCCAAGGCGTAATACACTTATATATGAACCTACATACAAAGTATATACATTGGCAATAGGGGGAAATTTTGGTCGACATCAAAATGCATCCTTTTTGCTATCAGAAGGTAGCTACCAGGTCCAGGAGTGTGTCTGTGCATTTGGATTTCAGCTATGATGCATCACGTGCACACAGGAGAGGCCGTGGTGACAAGACCAAAAATTGACATTTTTGGGCTTGTCACCACGAGGCTTATAGCGCACTCAGGACAATCAGAATGCTTGCGAAATTGTGTTGGTGAGTTAGGCATGGACACTAGGTAGCCCTTGGTGACCAGAAAAGAAATCTCAAATTGCTTAGGTGATCACCCAAGGCGTAATACACGCATATATGAATCTACATTCAAAGTATATACATTGGCAATAGGGAGAAATTTTGGTCGACATCAAAATGCATCCTTTTTGCTATCAGAAGGTAGCTACCAGGTCGAGGAGTGTGTCTGTGCATTTGGATTTCAGCTATGATGCATCACGTGCACACAGGAGAGGCCGTGGTGACAAGACCAAAAATTGACATTTTTTGGGCTTGTCACCACGAGGCTTATAGCGCACTCAGGACAATCAGAATGCTTGCGAAATTGTGTTGGTGAGTTAGGCATGGACACTAGGTAGCCCTTGGTGACCAGAAAAGAAATCTCAAATTGCTTAGGTGATCACCACAAGGCGTATTACACGCATATATGAATGTACATACAAAGTATATACATTCTATTATATGTGGCACTGGGGGGAAATTTTGGTCGACATCAAAATGCATCCTTTTTGCTATCAGAAGGTAGCTACCAGGTACAGGAGTGTGTCTGTGCATTTGGATTTCAGCTATGATGCATCACGGGAACACAGGAGAGGCCGTGGTGACAAGACCAAAAATTGACATTTTTTGGGCTTGTCACCACGAGGCTTATATCGCAATCAGGACAATCAGAATGCTTGCGAAATTGTGTTGGTGAGTTAGGCATGGACACTAGGTAGCCCTTGGTGACCAGAAAAGAAATCTCAAATTGCTTAGGTGATCACCACAAGGCGTATTACACGCATATATGAATGTACATACAAAGTATATACATTCTATTATATGTGGCACTGGGGGAAATTTTGGTCGACATCAAAATGCATCCTTTTTGCTATCAGAAGGTAGCTACCAGGTCCAGGAGTGTGTCTGAGCATTTGGATTTGAGCTATGATGCATCACGGGAACACAGGAGAGGCCGTGGTGACAAGACCAAAAATTGACATTTTTTGGGCTTGTCACCACGAGGCTTATAGCGCACTCAGGACAATCAGAATGCTTGCGAAATTGTGTTGGTGAGTTAGGCATGGACACTAGGTAGCCCTTGGTGACAAGAAAAGAAATCTCAAATTGCTTAGGTGATCACCCAAGACGTAATACACTTATATATGAATCTACATTCAAGTATATACATTGGCAATAGGGAGAAATTTTGGTCAACATCAAAATGCATCCTTGCTATCAGAAGGTAGCTACCAGGTCCAGGAGTGTGTCTGTGCATTTGGATTTCAGCTATGATGCATCACGTGCACACAGGAGAGGCCGTGGTGACAAGACCAAAAATTGACATTTTTTGGGCTTGTCACCACGAGGCTTATAGCGCACTCAGGACAATCAGAATGCTTGCGAAATTGTGTTGGTGAGTTAGGCATGGACACTAGGTAGCCCTTGGTGACCAGAAAAGAAATCTCAAATTGCTTAGGTGATCACCACAAGGCGTATTACACGCATATATGAATGTACATACAAAGTATATACATTCTATTATATGTGGCACTGGGGGGAAATTTTGGTCGACATCAAAATGCATCCTTTTTGCTATCAGAAGGTAGCTACCAGGTCCAGGAGTGTGTCTGTGCATTTGGATTTCAGCTATGATGCATCACGGGAACACAGGAGAGGCCGTGGTGACAAGACCAAAAATTGACATTTTTGGGCTTGTCACCACGAGGCTTATAGCGCACTCAGGACAATCAGAATGCTTGCGAAATTGTGTTGGTGAGTTAGGCATGGACACTAGGTAGCCCTTGGTGACAAGAAAAGAAATCTCAAATTGCTTAGGTGATCACCCAAGACGTAATACACTTATATATGAATCTACATTCAAGTATATACATTGGCAATAGGGAGAAATTTTGGTCAACATCAAAATGCATCCTTGCTATCAGAAGGTAGCTACCAGGTCCAGGAGTGTGTCTGTGCATTTGGATTTCAGCTATGATGCATCACGTGCACACAGGAGAGGCCGTGGTGACAAGACCAAAAATTGACATTTTTTGGGCTTGTCACCACGAGGCTTATAGCGCACTCAGGACAATCAGAATGCTTGCGAAATTGTGTTGGTGAGTTAGGCATGGACACTAGGTAGCCCTTGGTGACCAGAAAAGAAATCTCAAATTGCTTAGGTGATCACCACAAGGCGTATTACACGCATATATGAATGTACATACAAAGTATATACATTCTATTATATGTGGCACTGGGGGGAAATTTTGGTCGACATCAAAATGCAACTTTTTGCTATCAGAAGGTAGCTACCAGGTCCAGGAGTGTGTCTGTGCATTTGGATTTCAGCTATGATGCATCACGTGCACACAGGAGAGGCCGTGGTGACAATCGCACTCGCACTCAGGACAATCAGAATGCTTGCGAAATTGTGTTGGTGAGTTAAGCATGGACACTAGGTAGCCCTTGGTGACCAGAAAAGAAATCTCAAATTGTTTAGGTGATCACCCAGGACGTAATACACGCATATATGAATCTACATACAAAGTATATACATTGGCAATAGGGGGAAATTTTGGTCGACATCAAAATGCAACTTTTTGCTATCAGAAGGTAGCTACTAGGTCCAGGAGTGTGTCTGTGCATTTGGATTTCAGCTATGATGTATCACGTGCACACAGGAGAGGCCGTGGTGACAAGACCAAAAATTGACATTTTTTTGGCTTGTCACCACGAGGCTTATAGCGCACTCAGGACAATCAGAATGCTTGCGAAATTGTGTTGGTGAGTTAGGCATGGACACTAGGTAGCCCTTGGTGACCAGCAAAGAAATCTCAAATTGCTTAGGTGATCACCACAAGGCGTATTACACGTATATATGAATGTACATACAAAGTATATACATTCTATTATATGTGGCACTGGGGGGAAATTTTGGTCGACATCAAAATGCATCCTTTTTGCTATCAGAAGGTAGCTACCAGGTCCAGGAGTGTGTCTGTGCATTGGGATTTGAGCTATGATGCATCACGTGCACACAGGAGAGGCCGTGGTGACAAGACCAAAAATTGACATTTTTTGGGCTTGTCACCACGAGGCTTATAGCGCACTCAGGACAATCAGAATGCTTGCCAAATTGTGTTGGTGAGTTAGGCATGGACACTAGGTAGCCGTTGGTGACCAGAAAAGAAATCTCAAATTGCTTAGGTGATCACCACAAGGCGTATTACACGCATATATGAATGTACATACAAAGTATATACATTCTATTATATGTGGCACTGGGGGGAAATGTTGGTCGACATCAAAATGCATCCTTTTTGCTATCAGAAGGTAGCTACTAGGTCCAGGAGTGTGTCTGTGCATTTGGATTTCAGCTATGATGCATCACGTGCACACAGGAGAGGCCGTGGTGACAATCGCACTCGCACTCAGGACAATCAGAATGCTTGCGAAATTGTGTTGGTGAGTTAGGCATGGACACTAGGTAGCCCTTGGTGATCAGAAAAGAAATCTCAAATTGCTTAGGTGATCACCACAAGGCGTATTACACGCATATATGAATGTACATACAAAGTATATACATTCTATTATATGTGGCACTGGGGGGAAATTTTGGTCGACATCAAAATGCAACTTTTTGCTATCAGAAGGTAGCTACCAGGTCCAGGAGTGTGTCTGTGCATTTGGATTTCAGCTATGATGCATCACGTGCACACAGGAGAGGCCGTGGTGACAAGACCAAAAATTGACATTTTTTGGGCTTGTCACCACGAGGATTATAGCGCACTTAGAACAATCAGAATGCTAGCGAAATTGTGTTGGTGAGTTAGGCATGGACACTAAATAGCCCTTGGTGACCAGAAAAGAAATCTCAAATTGCTTAGGTGATCACCACAAGGCGTATTACACGCATATATGAATCTACATACAAAGTATATACATTCTATTATATGTGGCACTGGGGGGAAATTTTGGTCGACATCAAAATGCATCCTTTTTGCTATCAGAAGGTAGCTACCAGGTCCAGGAGTGTGTCTGAGCATTTGGATTTGAGCTATGAGTCATCACGGGAACACAGGAGAGGCCGTGGTGACAAGACCAAAAATTGACATTTTTTGGGCTTGTCACCACGAGGCTTATAGCGCACTCAGGACAATCAGAATGCTTGCAAAATTGTGTTGGTGAGTTAGGCATGGACACTAGGTAGCCCTTGGTGACAAGAAAAGAAATCTCAAATTGCTTAGGTGATCACCCAAGACGTAATACACTTATATATGAATCTACATTCAAGTATATACATTGGCAATAGGGAGAAATTTTGGTCGACATCAAAATGCATCCTTCTTGCTATCAGAAGGTAGCTACCAGGTCCAGGAGTGTGTCTGTGCATTTGGATTTCAGCTATGATGCATCACGTGCGCACAGGAGAGGCCGTGGTGACAAGACCAAAAATTGACATTTTTTGGGCTTGTCACCACGAGGCTTATAGCGCACTCAGGACAATCAGAATGCTTGCGAAATTGTGTTGGTGAGTTAGGCATGGACACTAGGTAGCCCTTGGTGACCAGCAAAGAAATCTCAAATTGCTTAGGTGATCACCACAAGGCGTATTACACGCATATATGAATGTACATACAAAGTATATACATTCTATTATATGTGGCACTGGGGGGAAATTTTGGTCGACATCAAAATGCATCCTTTTTGCTATCAGAAGGTAGCTACTAGGTCCAGGAGTGTGTCTGTGCATTTGGATTTCAGCTATGATGCATCACGTGCACACAGGAGAGGCCGTGGTGACAAGACCAAAAATTGACATTTTTTGGGCTTGTCACCACGAGGGTTATAGCGCAATCAGGACAATCAGAATGCTTGCGAAATTGTGTTGGTGAGTTAAGCATGGACACTAGGTATCCCTTGGTGACCAGTAAAGAAATCTTAAATTGCTTAGGTGATCACCCAAGGCGTAATACACTTATATATGAATGTACATACAAAGTATATACATTGGCAATAGGGGGAAATTTTGGTCGACATCAAAATGCAACTTTTTGCTATCAGAAGGTAGCTACCAGGTCCAGGAGTGTGTGTGTGCATTTGGATTTCAGCTATGATGCATCACGTGCACACAGGAGAGGCCGTGGTGACAAGACCAAAAATTGACATTTTTTGGGCTTGTCACCACGAGGCTTATAGCGCACTCAGGACAATCAGAATGCTTGCGAAATTGTGTTGGTGAGTTAGGCATGGATACTAGGTAGCCCTTGGTGACCAGAAAAGAAATCTCAAATTGCTTAGGTGATCACCACAAGGCGTATTACACGCATATATGAATGTACATACAAAGTATATACATTCTATTATATGTGGCACTGGGGGGAAATTTTGGTCGACATCAAAATGCATCCTTCTTGCTATCAGAAGGTAGCTACCAGGTCCAGGAGTGTGTCTGTGCATTTGGATTTCAGCTATGATGCATCACGTGCACACAGGAGAGGCCGTGGTGACAAGACCAAAAATTGACATTTTTTGGGCTTGTCACCATGAGGCTTATAGCGCACTCAGGACAATCAGAATGCTTGCGAAATTGTGTTGGTGAGTTAGGCATGGACACTAGGTAGCCCTTGGTGACCAGAAAAGAAATCTCAAATTGCTTAGGTGATCACCACAAGGCGTATTACACGCATATATGAATGTACATACAAAGTATATACATTCTATTATATGTGGCACTGGGGGGAAATTTTGGTCGACATCAAAATGCATCCTTTTTGCTATCAGAAGGTAGCTACTAGGTCCAGGAGTGTGTCTGTGCATTTGGATTTCAGCTATGATGCATCACGTGCGCACAGGAGAGGCCGTGGTGACAATCGCACTCGCACTCAGTGTTGGTGAGTTAAGCATGGACACTAGGTAGCCCTTGGTGACCAGAAAAGAAATCTCAAATTGTTTAGGTGATCACCCAGGACGTAATACACGCATATATGAATCTACATACAAAGTATATACATTGGCAATAGGGGGAAATTTTGGTCGACATCAAAATGCAACTTTTTGCTATCAGAAGGTAGCTACTAGGTCCAGGAGTGTGTCTGTGCATTTGGATTTGAGCTATGATGCATCACGGGAACACAGGAGAGGCCGTGGTGACAAGACCAAAAATTGACATTTTTTGGGCTTGTCACCACGAGGCTTATAGCGCACTCAGGACAATCAGAATGCTTGCCAAATTGTGTTGGTGAGTTAGGCATGGACACTAGGTAGCCCTTGGTGACCAGAAAAGAAATCTCAAATTGCTTAGGTGATCACCCAAGGCGTATTACACGCATATATGAATGTACATACAAAGTATATACATTCTATTATATGTGGCACTGGGGGGAAATTTTGGTCGACATCAAAATGCATCCTTTTTGCTATCAGAAGGTAGCTACTAGGTCCAGGAGTGTGTCTGTGCATTTGGATTTCAGCTATGATGCATCACGTGCACACAGGAGAGGCCGTGGTGACAATCGCACTCGCACTCAGGACAATCAGAATGCTTGCGAAATTGTGTTGGTGAGTTAAGCATGGACACTAGGTAGCCCTTGGTGACCAGAAAAGAAATCTCAAATTGTTTAGGTGATCACCCAGGACGTAATACACGCATATATGAATCTACATACAAAGTATATACATTGGCAATAGGGGGAAATTTTGGTCGACATCAAAATGCAACTTTTTGCTATCAGAAGGTAGCTACCAGGTCCAGGAGTGTGTCTGTGCATTTGGATTTCAGCTATGATGTATCACGTGCACACAGGAGAGGCCGTGGTGACAAGACCAAAAATTGACATTTTTTGGGCTTGTCACCACGAGGCTTATAGCGCACTCAGGACAATCAGAATGCTTGCGAAATTGTGTTGGTGAGTTAGGCATGGACACTAGGTAGCCCTTGGTGACCAGAAAAGAAATCTCAAATTGCTTAGGTGATCACCACAAGGCGTATTACACGCATATATGAATGTACATACAAAGTATATACATTCTATTATATGTGGCACTGGGGGGAAATTTTGGTCGACATCAAAATGCATCCTTTTTGCTATCAGAAGGTAGCTACTAGGTCCAGGAGTGTGTCTGTGCATTTGGATTTCAGCTATGATGCATCACGTGCACACAGGAGAGGCCGTGGTGACAATCGCACTCGCACTCAGGACAATCAGAATGCTTGCGAAATTGTGTTGGTGAGTTAGGCATGGACACTAGGTAGCCCTTGGTGATCAGAAAAGAAATCTCAAATTGCTTAGGTGATCACCACAAGGCGTATTACACGCATATATGAATGTACATACAAAGTATATACATTCTATTATATGTGGCACTGGGGGGAAATTTTGGTCGACATCAAAATGCATCCTTTTTGCTATCAGAAGGTAGCTACTAGGTCCAGGAGTGTGTCTGTGCATTTGGATTTGAGCTATGATGCATCACGTGCACACAGGAGAGGCCGTGGTGACAAGACCAAAAATTGACATTTTTTGGGCTTGTCACCACGAGGCTTATAGCGCACTCAGGACAATCAGAATGCTTGCGAAATTGTGTTGGTGAGTTAGGCATGGACACTAGGTAGCCCTTGGTGACAAGAAAAGAAATCTCAAATTGCTTAGGTGATCACCCAAGGCGTAATACACATATATATGAATCTACATACAAAGTATATACATTGGCAATAAGGGGAAATTTTGGTCGACATCAAAATGCATCCTTTTTGCTATCAGAAGGTAGCTACCAGGTCCAGGAGTGTGTCTGTGCATTTGGATTTCAGCTATGATGCATCACGTGCGCACAGGAGAGGCCGTGGTGACAAGACCAAAAATTGACATTTTTGGGCTTGTCACCACGAGGCTTATAGCGCAATCAGGACAATCAGAATGCTTGCGAAATTGTGTTGGTGAGTTCAGCATGGACACTAGGTAGCCCTTGGTGACCAGAAAAGAAATCTCAAATTGTTTAGGTGATCACCCAAGGCGTAATACACACATATATGAATCTACATACAAAGTATATACATTGGCAATAGGGGGAAATTTTGGTCGACATCAAAATGCAACTTTTTGCTATCAGAAGGTAGCTACCAGGTCCAGGAGTGTGTCTGTGCATTTGGATTTCAGCTATGATGCATCACGTGCACACAGGAGAGGCCGTGGTGACAAGACCAAAAATTGACATTTTTTGGGCTTGTCACCACGAGGCTTATAGCGCACTCAGGACAATCAGAATGCTTGCGAAATTGTGTTGGTGAGTTAGGCATGGACACTAGGTAGCCCTTGGTGACCAGAAAAGAAATCTCAAATTGCTTAGGTGATCACCACAAGGCGTATTACACGCATATATGAATGTACATACAAAGTATATACATTCTATTATATGTGGCACTGGGGGGAAATTTTGGTCGACATCAAAATGCAACTTTTTGCTATCAGAAGGTAGCTACCAGGTCCAGGAGTGTGTCTGTGCATTTGGATTTCAGCTATGATGCATCACGTGCACACAGGAGAGGCCGTGGTGACAATCGCACTCGCACTCAGGACAATCAGAATGCTTGCGAAATTGTGTTGGTGAGTTAGGCATGGACACTAGGTAGCCCTTGGTGATCAGAAAAGAAATCTCAAATTGCTTAGGTGATCACCACAAGGCGTATTACACGCATATATGAATGTACATACAAAGTATATACATTCTATTATATGTGGCACTGGGGGGAAATTTTGGTCGACATCAAAATGCAACTTTTTCTATCAGAAGGTAGCTACTAGGTCCAGGAGTGTGTCTGTGCATTTGGATTTGAGCTATGATGCATCACGTGCACACAGGAGAGGCCGTGGTGACAAGACCAAAAATTGACATTTTTTGGGCTTGTCACCACGAGGCTTATAGCGCACTCAGGACAATCAGAATGCTTGCGAAATTGTGTTGGTGAGTTAGGCATGGACACTAGGTAGCCCTTGGTGACAAGAAAAGAAATCTCAAATTGCTTAGGTGATCACCCAAGGCGTAATACACATATATATGAATCTACATACAAAGTATATACATTGGCAATAAGGGGAAATTTTGGTCGACATCAAAATGCATCCTTTTTGCTATCAGAAGGTAGCTACCAGGTCCAGGAGTGTGTCTGTGCATTTGGATTTCAGCTATGATGCATCACGTGCACACAGGAGAGGCCGTGGTGACAAGACCAAAAATTGACATTTTTGGGCTTGTCACCACGAGGCTTATAGCGCAATCAGGACAATCAGAATGCTTGCGAAATTGTGTTGGTGAGTTCAGCATGGACACTAGGTAGCCCTTGGTGACCAGAAAAGAAATCTCAAATTGTTTAGGTGATCACCCAAGGCGTAATACACACATATATGAATCTACATACAAAGTATATACATTGGCAATAGGGGGAAATTTTGGTCGACATCAAAATGCAACTTTTTGCTATCAGAAGGTAGCTACCAGGTCCAGGAGTGTGTCTGTGCATTTGGATTTCAGCTATGATGCATCACGTGCACACAGGAGAGGCCGTGGTGACAAGACCAAAAATTGACATTTTTTGGGCTTGTCACCACGAGGCTTATAGCGCACTCAGGACAATCAGAATGCTTGCGAAATTGTGTTGGTGAGTTAGGCATGGACACTAGGTAGCCCTTGGTGAGCAGAAAAGAAATCTCAAATTGCTTAGGTGATCACCACAAGGCGTATTACACGCATATATGAATGTACATACAAAGTATATACATTCTATTATATGTGGCACTGGGGGGAAATTTTGGTCGACATCAAAATGCAACTTTTTGCTATCAGAAGGTAGCTACCAGGTCCAGGAGTGTGTCTGTGCATTTGGATTTCAGCTATGATGCATCACGTGCACACAGGAGAGGCCGTGGTGACAATCGCACTCGCACTCAGGACAATCAGAATGCTTGCGAAATTGTGTTGGTGAGTTAGGCATGGACACTAGGTATCCCTTGGTGACCAGAAAAGAAATCTCAAATTGCTTAGGTGATCACCACAAGGCGTATTACACGCATATATGAATGTACATACAAAGTATATACATTCTATTATATGTGGCACTGGGGGGAAATTTTGGTCGACATCAAAATGATCCTTTTTGCTATCAGAAGGTAGCTACCAGGTCCAGGAGTGTGTCTGTGCATTTGGATTTGAGCTATGATGCATCACGGGAACACAGGAGAGGCCGTGGTGACAAGACCAAAAATTGACATTTTTTGGGCTTGTCACCACGAGGCTTATAGCGCACTCAGGACAATCAGAATGCTTGCGAAATTGTGTTGGTGAGTTAGGCATGGACACTAGGTAGCCCTTGGTGACCAGAAAAGAAATCTCAAATTGCTTAGGTGATCACCCAAGGCGTAATACACATATATATGAATCTACATACAAAGTATATACATTGGCAATAGGGGGAAATTTTGGTCGACATCAAAATGCATCCTTCTTGCTATCAGAAGGTAGCTACCAGGTCCAGGAGTGTGTCTGTGCATTTGGATTTCAGCTATGATGCATCACGTGCGCACAAGAGAGGCCGTGGTGACAAGACCAAAAATTGACATTTTTTGGGCTTGTCACCACGAGGCTTATAGCGCAATCAGGACAATCAGAATGCTTGCGAAATTGTGTTGGTGAGTTAAGCATGGATACTAGGTAGCCCTTGGTGACCAGAAAAGAAATCTCAAATTGTTTAGGTGATCACCCAAGGCGTAATACACGCATATATGAATCTACATACAAAGTATATACATTGGCAATAGGGGGAAATTTTGGTCGACATCAAAATGCATCCTTTTTGCTATCAGAAGGTAGCTACCAGGTCCAGGAGTGTGTCTGTGCATTTGGATTTCAGCTATGATGCATCACGTGCACACAGGAGAGGCCGTGGTGACAAGACCAAAAATTGACATTTTTTGGGCTTGTCACCACGAGGCTTATAGCGCACTCAGGACAATCAGAATGTTTGCGAAATTGTGTTGGTGAGTTAGGCATGGACACTAGGTAGCCCTTGGTGACCAGCAAAGAAATCTCAAATTGTTTAGGTGATCACCCAAGGCGTAATACACTTATATATGAATCTACATACAAAGTATATACATTGGCAATAGGGGGAAATTTTGGTCGACATCAAAATGCAACTTTTTGCTATCAGAAGGTAGCTACCAGGTCCAGGAGTGTGTCTGTGCATTTGGATTTCAGCTATGATGCATCACGGGAACACAGGAGAGGCCGTGGTGACAAGACCAAAAATTGACATTTTTTGGGCTTGTCACCACGAGGCTTATAGCACACTCAGGACAATCAGAATGCTTGCGAAATTGTGTTGGTGAGTTAGGCATGGACACTAGGTAGCCCTTGGTGACCAGCAAAGAAATCTCAAATTGTTTAGGTGATCACCCAAGGCGTATTACACGCATATATGAATCTTCATACAAAGTATATACATTGGCAATAGGGGGAAATTTTGGTCGACATCAAAATGCAACTTTTTGCTATCAGAAGGTAGCTACCAGGTCCAGGAGTGTGGCTGTGCATTTGGATTTCAGCTATGATGCATCACGTGCACACAGGAGAGGCCGTGGTGACAAGACCAAAAATTGACATTTTTTGGGCTTGTCACCACGAGGCTTATAGCACAATCAGGACAATCAGAATGCTTACCAAATTGTGTTGGTGAGTTAGGCATGGACACTAGGTAGCCCTTGGTGACCAGAAAAGAAATCTCAAATTGCTTAGGTGATCACCCAAGGCGTAATACACTTATATATGAATGTACATACAAAGTATATACATTGGCAATAGGGGGAAATTTTGGTCGACATCAAAATGCATCCTTTTTGCTATCAGAAGGTAGCTACCAGGTCCAGGAGTGTGTCTGTGCATTTGGATTTCAGCTATGATGCATCACGGGAACACAGGAGAGGCCGTGGTGACAAGACCAAAAATTGACATTTTTTGGGCTTGTCACCACGAGGCTTATAGCGCACTCAGGACAATCAGAATGTTTGCGAAATTGTGTTGGTGAGTTAGGCATGGACACTAGGTAGCCCTTGGTGACAAGAAAAGAAATCTCAAATTGCTTAGGTGATCACCCAAGACGTAATACACTTATATATGAATCTACATTCAAGTATATACATTGGCAATAGGGAGAAATTTTGGTCGACATCAAAATGCATCCTTCTTGCTATCAGAAGGTAGCTACCAGGTCCAGGAGTGTGGCTGTGCATTTGGATTTCAGCTATGATGCATCACGTGCACACAGGAGAGGCCGTGGTGACAAGACCAAAAATTGACATTTTTTGGGCTTGTCACCACGAGGCTTATAGCGCACTCAGGACAATCAGAATGCTTGCGAAATTGTGTTGGTGAGTTAGGCATGGACACTAGGTAGCCCTTGGTGACAAGAAAAGAAATCTCAAATTGCTTAGGTGATCACCCAAGGCGTAATACACGCATATATGAATCTACATACAAAGTATTATACATTGGCAATAGGGGGAAATTTTGGTCGACATCAAAATGCATCTTTTTGCTATCAGAAGGTAGCTACCAGGTACAGGAGTGTGTCTGTGCATTCAGATATGAGCTATGATGCATCACGTGCACACAGGAGAGGCCGTGGTGACAAGACCAAAAATTGACAATTTTTGGGCTTGTCACCACAAGGCTTATAGCGCACTCAGGACAATCAGAATGCTTACGAAATTGTGTTGGTGAGTTAGGCATGGACACTAGGTAGCCCTTGGTGACCAGATAAGAAATCTCAAATTGCTTAGGTGATCACCCAAGGCGTAATACACTTATATATGAATCTACATACAAAGTATGTACATTGGCAACAGGGGGAAATTTTGGTCGACATCAAAATGCAACTTTTTGCTATCAGAAGGTAGCTACCAGGTCCAGGAGTGTGTCTGTGCAATCGGATTTGAGCTATGATGCATCACGTGCACACAGGAGAGGCCGTGGTGACAACTCAAAAAATTACATACATGGAAAAAATATTAAGCACCTTCCAATGTAGTTGGGGTTACGGGTCACCTATTGAGATGGGAATTGTTTCAGAAGTTAGTTCACGTCCCTAGCTAGGTCTGTCTAAATTATCAAGTTGACATGTCCCCTCTCTCACGAGCTATGAAAAAAGGTGCTTAGCATTTTCTCTCCTATACTCACGCCCCCTCCCCCATGACCTTGTCACCTATTGAGATGAGAATTGTTTCAGAAGTTAGTTCACGTCCCTAGCTAGGTCTGTCTGAAATATTAAGTTGACTAGTCCCCTCCCCCATGAGCTATGCAAAAATGTGCTAAGCGTTTTATCTCCTATACTCTCCCATACATTGAAAAAATATTAAGCACCTTCCAACGTAGCTGGGGTTACGGGTCACCTATTGAGATGGGAATTGTTTCAGAAGTTAGTTCACATCCCCAGCTAGGTCTGTCTGAAATATCAAGTTGACACGCCCCCTCCCCCATGAGCTATGCAAAAAGGTGCTTAGCGTTTTATCTCCTATACTCTCCCATACATTGAAAAAAAATATTAAGCACCTTCCAATGTAACTGGGGTTAAGGGTCACCTATTGAGATGTGAATTGTTTCAGAAGTTAGTTCACGTCCCTCCCTAGATTTGTTTGAAATATCAAGTTGACACGCCCCCTCCCCCATGAGCTATGCAAAAAGGTGCTTAGCATTTTTCTCTCCTATACTCTCCCATACATTGAAAAAATATTAAGCACCTTCCAATGTAGTTGGAGTTACGGGTCATCTATTGAGATGGGAATTGTTTCAGAAGTCAGTTCACGTCCCCAGCTAGGTCTGTCTGAAATATCAAGTTGACACGCCCCCTCCCCCATGAGCTATGCAAAAAGGTGCTTAGCGTTTTATCTCCTATACTCTCCCATACATTGAAAAAATATTAAGCACCTTCCAATGTAGTTGGGGTTACGGGTCACCTATTGAGATGGGAATTGTTTCAGAAGTTAGTTCACGTCCCTCCCTAGATTTGTTTGAAATATCAAGTTGACACGCCCCCTCCCCCATGAGCTATGCAAAAAGATGCTTAGCATTTTTCTCTCCTATACTCTCCCATACATTGAAAAAATATTAAGCACCTTCCAATGTAGTTGGAGTTACGGGTCATCTATTGAGATGGGAATTGTTTCAGAAGTCAGTTCACGTCCCCAGCTAGGTCTGTCTGAAATATCAAGTTGACACGCCCCCTCCCCCATGAGCTATGCAAAAAGGTGCTTAGCGTTTTATCTCCTATACTCTCCCATACATTGAAAAAATATTAAGCACCTTCCAATGTAGTTGGGGTTACGGGTCACCTATTGAGATGGGAATTGTTTCAGAAGTTAGTTCACGTCCCTAGCTAGGTCTGTCTAAAATATCAAGTTGACACGCCCCCTCTCTCATGAGCTATGAAAAAAGGTGCTTAGCGTTTTATCTCCTATACTCTCCCATACATTGAAAAAATATTAAGCACCTTCCAATGTAGCTGGGGTTAAGGGTCACCTATTGAGATGGGAATTGTTTCAGAAGTTAGTTCACATTCCTAGCTAGGTGTGTCTAAAATATCAAGTTGACACGCCCCCTCTCTCATGAGCTATGAAAAAAAGTGCTTAGCGTTTTATCTCCTATACTCTCCCATACATTGAAAAAAAAAATTAAACACCTTCCAATGTAGTTGGAGTTACGGGTCACCTATTGAGATGGGAATTGTTTCAGAAGTTAGTTCACGTCCCTGCCTAGGTCTGTCTAAATTATCAAGTTGACACGCCCCCTCCCCATTAGCTATGCAAAAAGGTGCTTAGCGTTTTATCTCCTATACTCTCCCATACATTGACAAAATATTAAGCACCTTCCAATGTAGCTGGGGTGACGGGTCACCTATTGAGATGGAAATTGCTTCAGAAGTTAGTTCACGTCCCTGCCTAGGTCTGTCTGAAATATCAAGTTGACACGCCCCCTCCCCCATGAGCTATGCAAAAAGGTGCTTAGCGTTTTATCTCCTATACTCTCCCATACACGCATATATGAATGTACATACAAAGTATATACATTCTATTATAATTTGTGGCACTGGGGGGAAATTTTGGTCGACATCAAAATGCATCTTTTTTGTTATCAGAAGGACTGTACTAGGTCAAGGAGTGTGTCTGTGCATTCGTATTTCTCAAAGTTTCTGAGAAGATGGCCCTGCTGGTGTCAGAAGGAAAGGGGGTCACTTACACCTATGACACCGGTGGGAAATACAAAATGGCATGTGCCGGTTGACGAGATATGTACCTAAATACCTGACCCATCGTAGCATAATGCAGTGTGCTAGATTTGGTATACATAATATAACTTATTGTGTTGACATTGTGATAATAGATTATTGTAAAACAGGTACTGGCAATAGTTCTATTTTGATGTGTGTGTTTGCAGTGCTACACAGAACTATTAATTTTGCATGTGGAGGTCTGTCTTGTTTCCCACCAGAACAAGTGGTACTCTGAGAGCAGATGTAATACTTGAGTATGATAATCACAGTGGACCACATAATGATGTACTCACTGGTTACTACCGGTCATGTCCAGTATCTTGTCATGAATGATCTTCACTACTTCAAAACTGAACACAAAGCAAGTGAACATATTCTATCAGTTAATATACCTCAACCCATACCCTACACAACCACACCTCCAAGATGCAATTTGGTAATATCTTCTCTTTGGAGAGGAATACTGCTATGTCCCTTACAGTGTTCGCGCATTCTCTGACGAAGTTTCTATCACAGGAAAGCAATAATGCACATACAGTCTGGAATACAGGAAAACTTTACATACCCTCGGGTTTTGTAGTAATAAAAACTGATGACTTTGTAAAGCTCCCTTGCCGTAGCTACGAGCTACGTAGCTCCACCATCTTCGAGTATATTCGAATTTAGGAAATACTGCAACATCATATAATATGCATTCCTACGCGTAACCACTACAGTGAATTTATATTATTTCTATTGTGCGAACAAAATGGCCGATTTCAAAACGCCGACAATTAGGATTTGGGCTAGAATTTGAGCGCAAAGACTTCAACGAGCTTTAAATCTTCACCGAAGGTTCTTCTAAACCTATTAGAGACGATCAAGTGATTCGAGTGCCTGGGGGTGGCCTATTCTCCGAATTGAACATTGAGGGCAACTTTAAATAGCGCAGATAATAACAATAAAATAGATAAGTCACGGTGGCGGGGTGGTCAGGTGACACGACTCTAGGCTCCAGGTCGCGGGTTCGAATCCTCAAAAGGACGGTTTTTTTCTCTGAAAAGAAATAGCTCACTTCCTGGTGGTCAGTCGCATACTCTCTACAAAGAACCGTAGGGGGGAGCTTTGGGACTCGCGGCTGACCTCCCAGCTAGAATAGTGTCTTCTGCATTCGTGGAATGACGCAAGTACACAGTCTCTGTGGAAAGTCCCTGTAAAGCTCTACATATATAGGTGTCTTTGACCCTGAGTGGGTGACTATTTTATTAATTACAAATCCGACAATTTCTTCATTTCATTAATGTGATCATTATAATACAATATTTTGATACTTGAACAAATTATGGACAACATAAGGTTGGAAAGAGTGAAAGCTATTGCTACACCCACGTACTACCATTTTAACTAATATTTATTATGTAATTATGCGTTTATTTTAATTGTCAATAACGAGTATCTATGGCCTAAATAAGTATACCCAACTTAACCTAAGTGACAGTCGATTAGAACAGAGGGAATGGGTATTTCCTGTGAATGTGTAAAAGGGGTGGGTCCTGTATTGATGTTACGGCGTTAAAATCAAGATGCTGATTGGCCCACATGTAGTTAAATTTGATATTAATTTTTACAAAGCCAAAAGGTTTCAAAATGAAAGTATGTCAGTCACCTTTATCAGTTTGGAACACTTACGTATGTTTGCAAGAATTTCAACTGAGGAATAATATGACTGAATCAACTTTTTACATTTTATTAATAAGTAGAATGGTAAATTCAAAAGTTCTCAATTCTTGTTACTGTCAATGCAAAGAACTGTGATATTTCTCTGGAAGTGTTTGGAGAAGACCTGCAGGAAGGCAAGAGCAGAGCATTCACATTTTACATACCAGCTACAGGTATGCACCTAGTGACCCTCTCACCTCGGTCCTTCAATACTGTCCTACTAAACAGTTTGGAGAAGTACCTCTGGAGAGTTAAAAATATATTCACATCGATTTGACTATTTCAGTGCACACTGCTGACCTGTCCTGAATCACACAAGCAAGTGACAGCTACCAGGTACAGGAGTGTGTCTGTGCACTCGGATTTGAGCTATGATGCATCACGTGCACACAGGAGAGGCGGTGGTGACAACTCAAAAAATTGACATTTTTTGGGCTTGTCACCACGAGGCTTATAGCGCACTCAAGACAATCAGAATGCTTACCAAATTGTGTTGGTGAGTTAGGCATGGACACTAGGTAGTCCTTGGTGACAAGAAAAGAAATCTCAAATTGCTTAGGTGATCACCCAAGGCGGAATACACTTATATATGAATCTACATACAAAGTATATACATTGGCAATAGGGGGAAATTTTGGTCGACATCAAAATGCAACTTTTTGCTATCAGAAGGTAGCTACCAGGTCCAGGAGTGTGTCTGTGCATTTGGATTTCAGCTATGATGCATCACGTGCACACAGGAGAGGCCGTGGTGACAAGACCAAAAATTGACATTTTTTGGGCTTGTCACCACGAGGCTTATAGCGCACTCAGGACAATCAGAATGCTTACCAAATTGTGTTGGTGAGTTAGGCATGGAGACTAGGTAGCCCTTGGTGACCATCAAAGAAATCTCAAATTGCTTAGGTGATCACCACAAGGCGTATCACGTTTACATATGAATGTACATACAAAGTATAAACATTCTATTATATGTGGCACTGGGGGGAAATTTTGGTCGACATCAAAATGCATCTTTTTGCTATCAGAAGGTAGCTACCAGGTCCAGGAGTGTGTCTGTGCATTTGGATTTCAGCTATGATGCATCACGTGCACACAGGAGAGGCCGTGGTGACAAGACCAAAAATTGACATTTTTTGGGCTTGTCACCACGAGGCTTATAGCGCACTCAGGACAATCAAAATGCTTACCAAATTGTGTTGGTGAGTTAGGCATGGACACTAGGTAGCCCTTGGTGAACAGAAAAGAAATCTCAAATTGCTTAGGTGATCACCACAAGGTGTATTACACTTATATATGAATGTACATACAAAGTATATGCATTGGCAAAAGGGGGAAATTTTGGTCGACATCAAAATGCAACTTTTTGCTATCAGAAGGTAGCTACCAGGTACAGGAGTGTGTCTGTGCATTTGGATTTCAGCTATGATGCATCACGTGCACACAGGAGAGGCCGTGGTGACAAGACCAAAAATTGACATTTTTTGGGCTTGTCACCACGAGGCTTATAGCGCACTCAGGACAATCAGAATGCTTACGAACTTGTGTTGGTGGGTTAGGCATGGACACTAGGTAGCCCTTGGTGATCAGAAAAGAAATCTCAAATTGATTAGGTGATCACCACAAGGCGTAATACACTTATATATGAATCTACATACAAAGTATATACATAGGCAATAGGGGGAAATGTTGGTCGACATCAAAATGCAACTTTTTGCTATCAGAAGGTAGCTACCAGGTACAGGAGTGTGTCTGTGCATTTGGATTTCAGCTATGATGCATCACGTGCACACAGGAGAGGCCGTGGTGACAAGACTAAAAATTGACATTTTTTTGGGCTTGTCACCACGAGGCTTATAGCACACTCAGGACAATCAGAATGCTTACCAAATTGTGTTGGTGAGTTAGGCATGGACACTAGGTAGTCCTTGGTGACCAGAAAAGAAATCTCAAATTGATTAGGTGATCACCACAAGGCGTAATACACTTATATATGAATCTACATACAAAGTATATACATTGGCAATAGGGGGAAATTTTGGTCGACATCAAAATGCAACTTTTTGCTATCAGAAGGTAGCTACCAGGTCCAGGAGTGTGTCTGTGCATTTGGATTTCAGCTATGATGCATCACGTGCACACAGGAGAGGCCGTGGTGACAAGACCAAAAATTGACATTTTTTGGGCTTGTCACCACAAAGTTTATACATTCTATTATATGTGGCACTGGGGGGAAATTTTGGTCGACATCAAAATGCATCCGTTTGCTATCAGAAGGTAGCTACTAGGTCCAGGAGTTTGTCTGTGCACTCGAATTTGAGCTATGATGCATCACATGCACACAGGAGAGGCGGTGGTGACAACTCAAAAAATTGACATTTTTTGGCTTGTCACCACGAGGCTTATAACACACTCAGGACAATCAGAATGCTTACGAAATGGTGTTAGAGAGTTTGGTATGGACACTAGGTAGCCCTTGGTGAACAAAAAAGAAATCTCAAATTGCTTAGGTGATCACCACAAGGTGTATTACACGCACATATGAATGTACATACAAAGTATATACATTCTATTATATGTGGCACTGGGGGGAAATTTTGGTCGACATCAAAATGCAACTTTTTTGCTATCAGAAGGTAACTACCAGGTCCAGGAGTGTGTCTGTGCAATCGGATTTGAGCTATGATGCATCACGTGCACACAGGAGAGGCCGTGGTGACAACTCAAAAAATTACATACATGGAAAAAATATTAAGCACCTTCCAATGTAGTTGTGGTTACGGGTCACCTATCGAGATGGGAATTGTTTCAGAAGTTAGTTCACGTCCCTAGCTAGGTCTGTCTAAAATATCAAGTTGACATGTCCCTCTCTAATGAGCTATGAAAAAAGGTGCTTAGCGTTTTATCTCCTATACTCTCCCATACATTGAAAAAGTATTAAGCACCATCCAATGTAACTGGAGTTACGGGTCACCTATTGAGATGGGAATTGTTTCAGAAGTTAGCACACGTCCCCTGCTAGGTCTGTCTGAAATATGAAATTGACACGCCCCCTCCCCCATGAGCTATGCAAAAAGGTGCTTAGCGTTTTATCTCCTATACTCTCCCATACATTGAAAAAATATTAAGCACCTTCCAATGTAGCTGGGGTTACGTGTCATCTATTGAGATGGGAATTGTTTCAGAAGTCAGTTCACGTCCCTGCCTAGATCTGTCTGAAATATCAAGTTGACACGCCCCCTCCCCCATGAGCTATGAAAAAAAGTGCTTAGCGTTTTATCTCCTATACTCTCCCATACATTGACAAAATATTAAGCACCTTCCAATGTAGTTGGGGTTACGTGTCATCTATTGAGATGGAAATTGCTTCAGAGGTTAGTTCACGTCCCTGCCTAGGTCTGTCTGAAATATTAAGTAAACATGCCCCCTCTCTCACAAGCTATGCAAAAAGGTGCTTAGTCGACAATTGACATTTTTTGGCTTGTCACCACCATGAGGCTTATAATGCACTCAGGACAATCAGAATGTTTCCGAAATTGTGTTGGTGAGTTTGGTATGGACACTGGGTAGCCCTTGGTGAACAGAAAAGAAATCTCAAATTTCTTTGGTGATCACCACAAGGCGTATTACACGCATATATGAATGTACATACAAAGTATATACATTCTATTATATGTGGCACTGGGGGGAAAATTTGGTCGACATCAAAATGCATCTTTTTTGTTATCAGAATGACTGTACTAGGTCAAGGAGTGTGTCTGTGCATTTGAATTCCTCAAACTTCCTGAGAAGACGGCCATGCTGGTGTCAGAGGGAAAGGGGGGTCACTGACACCTATGTCACCGGTGGGAAATACAAAATGGCATGTGCCGGTTGACGAGATACGTACCTAAATACCTGACCCATCGTAGTATAATGCAGTGTGCTAGATTTGGTATATATAATATAACGTATTGTGTTGACATTGTGATAATAGATTATTGTAAAACAGGTACTGGCAATAGTTCTATTTTGATGTGTGTGTTTGCAGTGCTACACAGAACTATTAATTTTGTATGTGGAGGTCTGTCTTGTTTCCCACCAGAACAAGTGGTACTCTGAGAGCAGATGTAATACTTGAGTATGATAATCACAGTGGATCACATAATGATGTACTCACTGGTTACTACCGGTCATGTCCAGTATCTTGTCATGAATGATCTTCACTACTTCAAAACTGAACACAAAGCAAGTGAACATATTCTATCAGTTAATATACCTCAACCCATACCCTACACAACCACACCTCGAAGATGCAATTTGGTAATATCTTCTCTTTGCAGAGGAATACTGCTATGTCCCTTACAGTGTTCGCGCATTCTCCGACGAAGTTTCTATCACAGGAAAGCAATAGGGTAAAGCGGGGGAATTCGGGATATAATTTAAGTATAGAATTTCTACGCCGTGACTCCCGAAAACTAGAAGACTGAGATAAGCGGTTTTCACCGAGAAGTGAGGGGAGGTAGTGCTCTGTCAGATTAGGTAAGAATCATGTCTACCCGGTAACAACGGGAAGAATGTGACACCCTCGTTTGCTTTCATACGAATTCTTGCTAAAAATGGCCGACGGGGTAATTTGAAAACGATGTATTTGGAGAGAACAAACTTACTTTAGTCAGCTTAAAAAGCAGCAACACGGCGGTTAAGGCGTATGCATGATCGTATAAGTCCTTGGCGTCGCTACTCCAAACGTTGGATTCGAATTTTGCGCCGAAATGATACCACTAATTGTTAATAATAATTGATCACTTCCTGTAAGTGCAAGTCGGCAGTACGCGATAGTTTTCAATGCTGCTCGACAGTTTCAACGATTCAGTTGGTTTATTTTGCACCATGTCTTCAGGATTGCCTGGGCTATTTTAGGATATTGCCAGAGCTGTGAGTTTCATCAGGGTGAGATTTTAGCGCATGAAAATATTTACATGTATCCGTATTTTGTACGCTATCCTCTTTAGTCCATTGTCTTCTACCGTTGTTTTTACATGTAGACGATCGTCAAACACTATGCTTTGTTGTTTTGCGTTTTCAGGGTATTCCTGCTATTCTTCGCTGAATGCGAGCCGATAAGGGGAAATTATTTCAAATTACCCCATTTTTCAAATTACCCCGCTCTACCCTAATGCACATACAGTCTGGAATGTAGGAAAACTTTACATACCCTCGGGTTTTGTAGTATTAAAAACAGAAGACTTTGTAAAGCTCCCTTGCCGTAGCTACGAGCTACGTAGCTCCACCATCTTCGAGTATATTCGAATTTAGGAAATACTGCAACATCATATAATATGCATTCCTACGCGTAACCACTACAGTGAATTTATATTATTTCTATTGTGCGAACAAAATGGCCGATTTCAAAACGCCGACAATTAGGATTTGGGCTAGAATTTGAGCGCAAAGACTTCAACGAGCTTTAAATCTTCACCAAAGGTTCTTCTAAACCTATTAGAGACGATCAAGTGATTCGAGTGCCTGGGGGTGGCCTATTCTCCGAATTGAACATTGAGGGCAACTTTAAATAGCGCAGATAATAACAATAAAATAGATAAGTCACGGTGGCGGAGTGGTCAGGTGACACGACTCTAGGCTCCAGGTCGCGGGTTCGAATCCTCAAAAGGACGGTTTTTTTCTCTGAAAAAAAATAGCTCACTTCCTGGTGGTCAGTCGCAATACTCTCTACAAAGAACCGTAGGGGGGAGCTTTGGGACTCGCGGCTGACCTCCCAGCTAGAATAGTGTCTTCTGCATTCGTGGAATGATGCAAGTACACGGTATCTGTGGAAAGTCCCTGTAAAGCTCTACATATATAGGTGTCTTTGACCCTGAGTGGGTGACTTTTTTATTAATTACAAATCCGACAATTTCTTCATTTCATTAATGTGATCATTATAATACAATATTTTGATACTTGAACAAATTATGGACAACATAAGGTTGGAAAGAGTGAAAGCTATTGCTACACCCACGTACTACCGTTTTAACTAATATTTATTATGTAATTATGTGTTTATTTTAATTGTCAATAACGAGTATCTATGGCCTAAATAAGTATACCCAACTTAACCTAAGTGACAGTCGATTAGAACAGAGGGAATGGGTATTTCCTGTGAATGTGTAAAAGGGGTGGGTCCTGTATTGATGTTACGGCGTTAAAATCAAGATGCTGATTGGCCCACATGTAGTTAAATTTGATATTAATTTTTACAAAGCCAAAAGGTTTCAAAATGAAAGTATGTCAGTCACCTTTATCAGTTTGGAACATTTACGTATGTTTACAAGAATTTCAACTGAGGAATAATATGACTGAATCAACTTTTTACATTTTATTAATAAGTAGAATGGTAAATTCAAAAGTTCTCAATTCTTGTTACTGTCAATGCAAAGAACTGTGATATTTCTCTGGAAGTGTTTGGAGAAGACCTGCAGGAAGGCAAGAGCAGAGCATTCACATTTTACATACCAGCTACAGGTATGCACCTAGTGACCCTCTCACCTCGGTCCTTCAATACTGTCCTACTAAACAGTTTGGAGAAGTACCTCTGGAGAGATAAAAATATGTTCACAACGATTTGACTATTTCAGTGGACACAGCTGACCTGTCCTGAATCACAGGTCCAGGAGTGTGTGACAAGACCAAAAATTGACATTTTTTGGGCTTGTCACCACGAGGCTTATAGCGCACTCAGGACAATCAGAATGCTTACCAAATTGTGTTGGTGAGTTAGGCATGGACACTAGGTAGCCCTTGGTGACCAGCAAAGAAATCTCAAATTGCTTAGGTGATCACCCAAGGCGTAATACACTTATATATGAATCTACATACAAAGTATATATATTGGCAATAGGGGGAAATTTTGGTCGACATCAAAATGCAATGTTTTGCTATCAGAAGGTAGCTACCAGGTCCAGGAGTGTGTCTGTGCATTTGGATTTCAGCTATGATGCATCACGTGCACACAGGAGAGGCCGTGGTGACAACTCAAAAAATTGACATTTTTTGGCTTGTCACCACGAGGCTTATAACGCACTCAGGACAATCAGAATGCTTACCAAATTGTGTTGGTGAGTTTGGTATGGACACTGGGTAGCCCTTGGTGAACAGAAAAGAAATCTCAAATTGCTTAGGTGATCATCACAAGGCGTATTACACGCATATATGAATCTACATACAAAGTATATACATTCTATTATATGTGGCACTGGGGGGAAATTTTGGTCGACATCAAAATGCATCTTTTTTGCTATCAGAAGGTAGCTACCAGGTACAGGAGTGTGTCTGTGCATTTGGATTTCAGCTATGATGCATCACGTGCACACAGGAGAGGCCGTGGTGACAAGACCAAAAATTGACATTTTTTGGGCTTGTCACCACGAGGCTTATAGCGCACTCAGGACAATCAGAATGCTTACCAAATTGTGTTGGTGAGTTAGGCATGGACACTAGGTAGCCCTTGGTGACCAGAAAAGAAATCTCAAATTGCTTAGGTGATCACCCAAGGCGTAATACACTTATATATGAATCTACATACAAGTATAAACATTGGCAATAGGGAGAAATTTTGGTCGACATCAAAATGCAACTTTTTGCTATCAGAAGGTAGCTACCAGGTCCAGGAGTGTGTCTGTGCATTTGGATTTCAGCTATGATGCATCACGTGCACACAGGAGAGGCCGTGGTGACAAGACCAAAAATTGACATTTTTTGGGCTTGTCACCATGAGGCTTATAGCGCACTCAGGACAATCAGAATGCTTACCAAATTGTGTTGGTGAGTTAGGCATGGACACTAGGTAGCCCTTGGTGACCAGCAAAGAAATCTCAAATTGCTTAGGTGATCACCCAAGGCGTAATACACTTATATATGAATCTACATGCAAAGTATATACATTGGCAAAAGGGGGAAATTTTGGTCGACATCAAAATGCAACTTTTTGCTATCAGAAGGTAGCTACCAGGTCCAGGAGTGTGGCTGTGCATTTGGATTTCAGCTATGATGCATTACGTGCACACAGGAGAGGCCGTGGTGACAAGACTAAAAATTGACATTTTTTGGGCTTGTCGCCACGAGGCTTATAGCGCACTCAGGACAATCAGAATGCTTACCAAATTGTGTTGGTGAGTTAGGTATGGACACTGGGTAGCCCTTGGTGACCAGAAAAGAAATCTCAAATTGCTTAGGTGATCACCCAAGGCGTAATACACTTATATATGAATCTACATGCAAAGTATGTACATTGGCAATAGGGGGAAATTTTGGTCGACATCAAAATGCAACTTTTTGCTATCAGAAAGTAGCTACCAGGTCCAGGAGTGTGTCTGTGCATTTGGATTTGAGCTATGATTAATCACGTGCACACAGGAGAGGCCGTGGTGACAAGACCAAAAATTGACATTTTTTGGGCTTGTCACCACGAGGCTTATAGCGCACTCAGGACAATCAGAATGCTTACCAAATTGTGTTGGTGAGTTAGGCATGGACACTAGGTAGCCCTTGGTGACCAGCAAAGAAATCTCAAATTGCTTAGGTGATCACCCAAGGCGTAATACACTTATATATGAATCTACATACAAAGTATATATATTGGCAATAGGGGGAAATTTTGGTCGACATCAAAATGCAACTTTTTGCTATCAGAAAGTAGCTACCAGGTCCAGGAGTGTGTCTGTGCATTTGGATTTGAGCTATGATTAATCACGTGCACACAGGAGAGGCCGTGGTGACAAGACCAAAAATTGACATTTTTTGGGCTTGTCACCACGAGGCTTATAGCGCACTCAGGACAATCAGAATGCTTACCAAATTGTGTTGGTGAGTTAGGCATGGACACTAGGTAGCCCTTGGTGACCAGAAAAGAAATCTCAAATTGCTTAGGTGATCACCCAAGGCGTAATACACTTATATATGAATCTACATACAAAGTATATATATTGGCAATAGGGGGAAATTTTGGTCGACATCAAAATGCAACTTCTTGCTATCAGAAGGTAGCTACCAGGTACAGGAGCATGTCTGTGGATTTGGATTTCAGCTATGATGCATCACGTGCACACAGGAGAGGCCGTGGTGACAAGACCAAAAATTGACATTTTTTGGGCTTGTCACCATGAGGCTTATAGCGCACTCAGGACAATCAGAATGCTTACCAAATTGTGTTGGTGAGTTAGGCATGGACACTAGGTAGCCCTTGGTGACCAGCAAAGAAATCTCAAATTGCTTAGGTGATCACCCAAGGCGTAATACACTTATATATGAATCTACATACAAAGTATATATATTGGCAAAAGGGGGAAATTTTGGTCGACATCAAAATGCAACTTTTTGCTATCAGAAGGTAGCTACCAGGTCCAGGAGTGTGGCTGTGCATTTGGATTTCAGCTATGATGCATTACGTGCACACAGGAGAGGCCGTGGTGACAAGACTAAAAATTGACATTTTTTGGGCTTGTCGCCACGAGGCTTATAGCGCACTCAGGACAATCAGAATGCTTACCAAATTGTGTTGGTGAGTTAGGTATGGACACTGGGTAGCCCTTGGTGACCAGAAAAGAAATCTCAAATTGCTTAGGTGATCACCCAAGGCGTAATACACTTATATATGAATCTACATGCAAAGTATGTACATTGGCAATAGGGGGAAATTTTGGTCGACATCAAAATGCAACTTTTTGCTATCAGAAAGTAGCTACCAGGTCCAGGAGTGTGTCTGTGCATTTGGATTTGAGCTATGATTAATCACGTGCACACAGGAGAGGCCGTGGTGACAAGACCAAAAATTGACATTTTTTGGGCTTGTCACCACGAGGCTTATAGCGCACTCAGGACAATCAGAATGCTTACCAAATTGTGTTGGTGAGTTAGGCATGGACACTAGGTAGCCCTTGGTGACCAGCAAAGAAATCTCAAATTGCTTAGGTGATCACCCAAGGCGTAATACACTTATATATGAATCTACATTGGCAATAGGGGGAAATTTTGGTCGACATCAAAATGCAACTTTTTGCTATCAGAAGGTAGCTACCAGGTCCAGGAGTGTGGCTGTGCATTTGGATTTCAGCTATGATGCATCACGTGCACACAGGAGAGGCCGTGGTGACAAGACCAAAAATTGACATTTTTTGGGCTTGTCACCACGAGGCTTATAGCGCACTCAGGACAATCAGAATGCTTACCAAATTGTGTTGGTGGGTTGGGCATGGACACTAGGTAGCCCTTGGTGACAAGAAAAGAAATCTCAAATTGCTTAGGTGATCACCACAAGGCGTATTACACGCATATATGAATGTACATACAAAGTGTATACATTGGCAATAGGGGGAAATTTTGGTCGACATCAAAATGCAACTTTTTGCTATTAGAAGGTAGCTACCAGGTCCAGGAGTGTGTCTGTGCATTCGGATTTGAGCTATGATGCATTACGTGCACACAGGAGAGGCCGTGGTGACAAGACTAAAAATTGACATTCTTTTGGCTTGTCACCACGAGGCTTATAGCGCACTCAGGACAATCAGAATGTTTATGAAATTGTGTTGGTGAGTTAGGCATGGACACTAGGTAGCCCTTGGTGACCAGCAAAGAAATCTCAAATTGCTTAGGTGATCACCCAAGGCGTAATACACTTATATATGAATCTACATACAAAGTATATATATTGGCAATAGGGGGAAATTTTGGTCGACATCAAAATGCAACTTTTTGCTATCAGAAGGTAGCTACCAGGTCCAGGAGTGTGGCTGTGCATTTGGATTTCAGCTATGATGCATCACGTGCACACAGGAGAGGCCGTGGTGACAAGACCAAAAATTGACATTTTTTGGGCTTGTCACCACGAGGCTTATAGCGCACTCAGGACAATCAGAATGCTTACCAAATTGTGTTGGTGGGTTGGGCATGGACACTAGGTAGCCCTTGGTGACAAGAAAAGAAATCTCAAATTGCTTAGGTGATCACCACAAGGCGTATTACACGCATATATGAATGTACATACAAAGTGTATACATTGGCAAAAGGGGGAAATTTTGGTCGACATCAAAATGCAACTTTTTGCTATCAGAAGGTAGCTACCAGGTCCAGGAGTGTGTCTGTGCATTTGGATTTCAGCTATGATGCATCACGTGCACACAGGAGAGGCCGTGGTGACAAGACCAAAAATTGACATTTTTTGGCTTGTCACCACGAGGCTTATAGCGCACTCAGGACAATCAGAATGCTTGCGAAATTGTGTTGGTGAGTTAGGCATGGACACTAGGTAGCCCTTGGTGACCAGAAAAGAAATCTCAAATTGCTTAGGTGATCACCCAAGGCGTAATACACTTATATATGAATCTACATTGGCAATAGGGGGAAATTTTGGTCGACATCAAAATGCAACTTTTTGCTATCAGAAGGTAGCTACCAGGTCCAGGAGTGTGGCTGTGCATTTGGATTTCAGCTATGATGCATCACGTGCACACAGGAGAGGCCGTGGTGACAAGACCAAAAATTGACATTTTTTGGGCTTGTCACCACGAGGCTTATAGCGCACTCAGGACAATCAGAATGCTTACCAAATTGTGTTGGTGGGTTGGGCATGGACACTAGGTAGCCCTTGGTGACAAGAAAAGAAATCTCAAATTGCTTAGGTGATCACCACAAGGCGTATTACACGCATATATGAATGTACATACAAAGTGTATACATTGGCAATAGGGGGAAATTTTGGTCGACATCAAAATGCAACTTTTTGCTATTAGAAGGTAGCTACCAGGTCCAGGAGTGTGTCTGTGCATTCGGATTTCAGCTATGATGCATTACGTGCACACAGGAGAGGCCGTGGTGACAAGACTAAAAATTGACATTCTTTTGGCTTGTCACCACGAGGCTTATAGCGCACTCAGGACAATCAGAATGTTTATGAAATTGTGTTGGTGAGTTAGGCATGGACACTAGGTAGCCCTTGGTGACCAGCAAAGAAAACTCAAATTGCTTAGGTGATCACCACAAGGCGTAATACACTTATATATGAATCTACATACAAAGTATATATATTGGCACTAGGGGGAGATTTTGGTCGACATCAAGTTGACATGCCCCCTCCTCAATGAGCTATGCAAATTGTTTCAGAAGTTAGCTCACATCCCCAGCTAGGTCTGTCTAAAATATCAAGTTGACACGCCCCCTCCCCTATGAGCTATGCAAAAAGGTGCTTAGCATTTTCTCTCCTATACTCTCCCATACATTGAAAAAATATTAAGCACCTTCCAATGTAGCTGGGGTTATGGGTCACCTATTGAGATGGGAATTGTTTCAGACGTTAGCTCACATCCCCAGCTAGGTCTGTCTAAAATATCAAGTTGACACGCCCCCTCCCCAATGAGCTATGCAAAAAGGTGCTTGAAGTTTTCTCTCCTATACTCTCCCATACATTGACAAAATATTAAGCGCCTTCCAATGTAGCTGGGGTTATGGGTCACCTATTGAGATGGGAATTGTTTCAGAAGTTAGCTCACATCCCCAGCTAGGTCTGTCTGAAATATCAAGTTGACACGCCACCTCCCCAATGAGCTATGCAAAAGGGTACTTAGCGTTTTCTCTCCTATACTCTCCCATACATTGAAAAAATATTAAGCACCTTCCAATGTAGCTGGGGTTATGGGTCACCTATTGAGATGGGAATTGTTTCAGAAGTTAGCTCACATCCCCAGCTAGGTCTGTCTGAAATATCAAGTTGACACACCACCTCCCCAATGAGCTATGCAAAAAGGTGCTTAGCGTTTTCTCTCCTATACTCTCTCATACATTGAAAAAATATTAAGCACCTTCCAATGTAGCTGGGGTTACGGGTCACCTATTGAGATGGGAATTGTTTCAGAAGTTAGCTCACGTCCCCAGCTAGGTCTGTCTAAAATTGACACGCCCCTTCTCCCATGAGATATGCAAAAAGGTGCTTAAAGTTTTCTCTCCTATGCTTAGGTGATCACCCAAGGCGTAATACACTTATATATGAATCTACATTCAAAGTATATACATTGGCAATAGGGGGAAATTTTAGTCGACATCAAAATGCAACTTTTTGCTATCAGAAGGTAGCTACCAGGTCCAGGAGTGTGTCTGTGCATTTGGATTTCAGCTATGATGCATCACGTGCACACAGGAGAGGCCGTGGTGACAAGACCAAAAATTGACATTTTTTTGCTTGTCATCACGAGACTTATAGCGCACTCAGGACAATCTCAATTCTTCCCAAAATGTGTTGGTGAGTTTAGCACGGACACTGGCTAGCCCTTGGTGACCAGCAAAGAATTGTCCAATTGCTCAGGTCATCACAACAAGGCATATTACACTTATAAACATACAAAAGAACATACATTTTATTATATGTGGCATATGGGCAGTGGGGAGAATTTTTGGTCGACATCAAAATGCATCTTTTTGTTATCAGAAGGACTGTACTAGGTCAAGGAGTGTGTCTGTGCATTCGTATTTCTCAAACTTCCTGAAAAGATGGCCATGCTGGTGTCAGAGGGAAAGGGGGGTCACTGACACCTATGACACCGGTGGGAAATACAAAATGGCATGTGCCGGTCGACGAGATACGTACCTAAATACCTGACCTATCGTAGCATAATGCAGTGTGCTAGATTTGGTATACATAATATAACTTATTGTGTTGACATTGTGATAATAGATTATTGTAAAACAGGTACTGGCAATAGTTCTATTTTGATGTGTGTGTTTGCAGTGCTACACAGAACTATTGATTTTGCATGTGGAGGTCTGTCTTGTTTCCCACCAGAACAAGTGGTACTCTGAGAGCAGATGTAATACTTGAGTATGATAATCACAGTGGATCACATAATGATGTACTCACTGGTTACTACCGGTCATGTCCAGTATCTTGTCATGGATGATCTTCACTACTTCAAAACTGAACACAAAACAAGTGAACATATTCTATCAGTTAATATACCTCAACCCATACCCTACACAACCACACCTCGAAGATGCAATTTGGTAATATCTTCTCTTTGCAGAGGAATACTGCTATGTCCCTTACAGTGTTCGCGCATTCTCCGACGAAGTTTCTATCACAGGAAAGCAATAATGCACATACAGTCTGGAATGTAGGAAAAATTTACATACCCTCGTGTTTTATAGTATGAAACAGAAGACTTTGTAAAGCTCCCTTGCCGTAGCTACGAGCTACGTAGCTCCACCATCTTCTTCGAGTATATTCGAATTTAGGAAATACTGCAACATCATATAATATGCATTCCTACGCGTAACCACTACAGTGAATTTATATTATTTCTATTGTGCGAACAAAATGGCCGATTTCAAAACGCCGACAATTAGGATTTGGGCTAGAATTTGAGCGCAAAGACTTCAACGAACTTTAAATCTTCACCGAAGGTTCTTCTAAACCTATTAGAGACGATCAAGTGATTCGAGTGCCTGTGGGTGGCCTATTCTCCGAATTGAAAATTGAGGGCAACTTTAAATAGCGCAGATAATAATAATAAAATAGATAGGTCACGGTGGCGGGGTGGTCAGGTGACACGACTCTAGGCTCCAGGTCGCGGGTTCGAATCCTCAAAAGGACGGTTTTTTTCTCTGAAAAAAAATAGCTCACTTCCTGGTGGTCAGTCGCAATACTCTCTACAAAGAACCGTAGGGGGGAGCTTTGGGACTCGCGGCTGACCTCCCAGCTAGAATAGTGTCTTCTGCATTCGTGGAATGACGCAAGTACACGGTCTCTGTGGAAAGTCCCTGTAAAGCTCTACATATATAGGTGTCTTTGACCCTGAGTGGGTGACTTTTTTATTAATTACAAATCCGACAATTTCTTCATTTCATTAATGTGATCATTATAATACAATATTTTGATACTTGAACAAATTATGGACAACATAAGGTTGGAAAGAGTGAAAGCTATTGCTACACCCACGTACTACCGTTTTAACTAATATTAATTATATAATATATATATATATATATATATTATAGATAACCTTACCAATGGCTAACTTTACCAACTATCAGGTCAGCCTCATCAAAATGTCACTGAAAAGAGACTAGGTGTTTCTCCTTGCACCTTTTCTCACCAAATCAACTGACTTGTGGTTGATCTTCGTACTTGTTTCGATACCAGTGTCACAAAACTATATGCCAAACAAAAACTAACAATATATACTCTATTGGATTACATCCAATTGCACTATATACCTGCACCCATTGAACACAAGAACAGGAAGCACAAAAATATCAATAGATCAATATCACATTCGTGGTGAAGTATGTGTCACTCACACTCACACACACAAGCACACATTTATGCATGTATGCACACACACACACACACATACACACACAACACACACACATGCATGCATACATGCACACACACACATAAAATACACACATGTACACATACAAAACACACACATACAAATGAACATACACAGGATTATTTTATAGTGTTAATAACATATACTCACATACTTGGATGTAACTGTCAAGGACCTGTTCCTCCTTCAACATTTACTCCAACCACTATAGAGTTAGGAGTTTTTTGAAGACACAATTTGGTAATATCTCCACTTTTCAAGGGAATACTTCTATGTCTTTGTACTGCTCGCGTGGCATTCTCTGACAAAGTTTCTTTTGCACCAAAACAATTATTCACATACTGTATTTATATATTATATGTGTCTTCAACCCTGAGTGGGTATAGGAATAAGTATAAGAAGCACATCCTGCAGCATCTAGTGAGGTAGGTCGCAATGGTGCATGCTGAGCTGAGATCACGTGATGCGTTTCGTGAGCTGGACAAATGGCGGCACGAAAACAGACCAGACGTTTACAAGATGGTATTACTTCAGATCAGCGACAGCGAATGGAAGCGAACAGAATAAAAGCATTAGAGAAGCTGGCGAAGAAGAGATGTGAATCTATATCTACTCCTGCCACAAACCCCACCCCTGTTTCGTTTACCCGATGTACTTCTAATCTGACCAAAGATAAAGGTGCAATGTTGCCTACTATAAAAGCAGTGTTTGACCTTATTTCACCCAGTAGATTTAGAGTTACTTCACCTTTCAGTCAGCATTTGATAGATATATACAAAAGAATTGCTTCCAAATCATACGGTTTGTTCTCCGTGGTACGTGACCACTAGTAATAGTGGTATTTTGGGGTTCGTTGTACCTTATTCGTTTGCGTCCTAATCAGATGCCAAGACGCAATCATGGAACTTCAATCTGAAAGATTTCAACATTCTAAGTGAGTATTTGGATTCATTTCCTCAGTAAATTCCAATAACTACCCTAGTGTATGTTCTCAATGCCTAATGTTAGCATGAAGTTGTTTGCTACATTGCTGTACAGGGAAGTAGGTATTGGCATGTCTAAGAACAATTGAAGAAAGCCCCGACAATAAAGCCCAACGTGGTATGTCACACAATGTAGGTTTTTGAACCCTACTGCCTCCATGTATGTTGGGCTTTCTTGGATTGTTTTCAAGACCTAGTGATTGTCAGGATATTTCCTCTTTCCACAGAAATGTGGTAGAATCTTCAGCTTGGTTAAGTACTAATGAAGATTTAACAATCACATGCCAATTTTTAGTAGGGTAAAACGCCAGCAATATAAACTACCTGTAGCTGTAATGTAGGTCACGTCACATTGGTGTGGAGTAGGTTGTGTCACATTGGTGTGGAGTAGGTCGTGTCACATTGGTGTGGAGTAGGTCGTGTCACATTGGTGTGGAGTAGGTCGTGTCACATTGGTGTGGAGTAGGTTGTGTCACATTGGTGTGGAGTAGGTCGTGTCACATTGGTGTGGAGTAGGTCGTGTTAGTTTGCAAATGGTTAATGTGATTTTGTGTCCAGTTGTAGCTATCAGAAATGAGTGCCCTTTTGTAATCATGGATCTGATACCACGAGCAGTGGTGTCCCTGTTCACCACGCCCTCAATGGGTGACTGCATTGATGGGACTAGAAGTGAAATATTTGCTGCCATTGAACCCAAACTTGCTGAAGGACTCATGAAGTTTCAAAAAGAAGGTGTTATGTGAGTATGTGTATTCAAATTGACTGTATTGGACAATGTATTGCTGCACTCATGGGCCTCATTCCAGTGTGTATGTGGCCAGTGCATGCAGGATGGGTTGTTTGGTGTTATAGTTAACAGTTGTAACTAATTGTTGTTTTAGGTTTGCCATACAGCGAAATGGTAGAGCTATGCTCGCAGATGACATGGGTTTGGGAAAGACAGTGCAAGCTATTGCCATAGCTACATACTACCACAAAGAATGGCCATTATTGATTGTTTGTCCATCTTCTGTTCGTCTTGTGTGGGCACAGGTACACATAACAATTTAGAGAGCTTTTAATTTCATCTTGAATCATTGTTCTACGTATGGTGTATGTACAGGCTCTACAGTACTGGGTCCCATCACTGGAGGACAGTCAAGTCTACATAACGTTCTCGGGCTCCAGAGAGTCAGTGGAGGCTTTGTCATCTCACCAGGTCATCATCACAAGTTATGACTTGGCGGTTAAGATGACTGACCCTCTGAAGAGTTGCAACTTCAATGTTGTGATTGCAGTAGGTTACACCTCCCAATTTCTCCGGAACAGTGAAGGTTATAGCGGATTGTGTGCATAGGATGAATCTCATTTTCTAAAGAACTTCAAAACTGCTAGGTGTAAATCCATCCTCCCTTTACTCAAAGTTTGTTTGCTATTCATTTTCCATCTATTTCTGTGTGCAGATCACCTGTGTACTGTTAATGTTCTACAGTCTGCTAATAGGTCACTGTTGTTATCTGGAACACCAGCTCTGTCTAGACCCCTGGAACTCTACACACAATTGACTGCCATAGACAGAACCTTTGGTATGTCCTATGTAGACTTTGGACAGAGATATTGCAATGGACGAAGTGTAGGTTAAAGTTCAGAATTTGGACCAAAGATTGTGTCTTGGCTGCTTGTGAGATTGTTGTCAGTCTCATTCCATTCCGTTAGACAACATTTGGTTGGGACTTTAGTGGTTCATCACACATGTCTGAGCTTCAGATGTACCTTGAGAGAAAGATTATGATCAGGTTCAGCCAAAGGGGTTTTGAACTCATTTTCATTCAAATATTTATTCTATATGGCCTGTAGGCGCCTAAAGCCGGATGTTATGGATCAGTTGCCAGACAAGATACGCCAGGTAGTGTCCATAGAGCATCTCATCACCGACTGTAAAGAGCTGAAGCAAATGAAGGCACATTTGGACCATGCTTCCACTCTTAAGGTAACCACCTTCTTCACATATTCACTGTAGTGACATTGACATGTGCTGTCCACAGCAACTGGAGCAGAGAGGTAATCTGTTATCCCTATATGAGTGGACTGCCAACTTGAAACTGTCAGCTGTTGAGTAAGTGACTGTGTGTGAGCTCCTGTGTCCTTCCAGCTATTAATTGTTGGTTTGTCAGGGAGTACATAGCTGAGAAGTTGGAGAATGGTCAGAAGATTTTAGTATTTGCTCATCATCGTGTTATGATTGATGCTCTGGGAGGTAGTCTCCAGGCTAAAGTGAGATCTGCTGCAGTCCACACATCACCATGATAATACTGTATGTCTCTTCCTATGTGCAGAACATCTCATATGTCTGTATTGATGGCCGAACTGCTCCTGAAATGCGACAAGGTCTATGTGACAAGTTCCAACATGATCAGTCTTGTCTGGTAGCCCTTCTTTCAATAACTGCAGCCAATGCTGGTAGGTGAACACCTCTCACCTCCTACTCATTCTCTGAGTACTATCTGGCCTGATACAGGTCTCACACTAACGGCAGCATCAACAGTTGTGTTTGCTGAGCTGTTCTGGAACCCTGGGGTAACTGCCATACATTAGATTGTTTGTTGTATTTGGTACTAATTTGCATGTGCTCTGGTCAATTTATAGATCCTAGTCCAGGCAGAGGACAGAGTACACAGAATAGGTCAGAAGAGATTGGTTAATATCTACTACTTAGTGGCCAAAGGAACTGTTGATGATTTCATCTGGTGAGGCTATTCTAGTAGTTGCTTGCTGTTTGTGTTGGCCTGGTCACTCTCTGCGTACATAGGCCGATGGTTCAAGACAAACTGAATGTTTTATCCAAAGCAGGATTAGCTAAAGATGACTTCTCTTCTCTGAGCAGTATTGTTATGAGTTCCATGAAATCTGACTGATAACAGTGATTATAGCCTGGTGCCCAGGAGAACATGATTGATCGTTAATTTGATTATGTTGTGATATTGTATATAGTCACACATTGTTTCTCACACAGCCTTTAGGTCATTTCTTTTAATGTATATCAATTGTCATATTGGGCAGTGAACTGCACTGTAACACCCTGACCCTATAAACATATACACAAGTACGTAGGTCACCTGATACGTGATCAACCATTTGGCTGCTAATAAATGGATAAATAGGTAATTTTTACTCAGTCTCAGGACAGTGCATGTACAATCAAGGATTGCTAGCATTCACAAAACATCAAATATTCGACAAAGGGTCTCTTCTGGCAGGTCCAGCAATTGGGAACTTGTTGTCCTTGGCCCACTTTTTGATAGCCACTACGATAAGCTCAGATTGAGAATTAGCTGTTTCTTGCAGTATTTGGACAATGTCCCGTAATGTTTCTCTGAGAAGATACACGTGTGAGCATTTAATATAAAAGCTGAACCAAACCCATCCAAGATTCCTGCATACCTTGATTCTCTCCCAGCAATCACTAGCTGGAACTGCCCTATACAAGCTCCTCTTTTGCCTTCCCAATACTCCGGATTTGGGTCCAGTTTTTCAAGAACATCAAAGGCTTTAGCAGCAAAGAAGAATTGACCCATCTATAGGTTTAAAAATTAGCAATCAGGGACAGACTAACTCATGGTATTCCAAACTGACTTTGTAGCAGCTATTGGCAATCAGTTGAAGCAGACTGAAAGAATCTGCAGATGTTTCCATCTTCAGATACAATTCCCAAGCTTGTTCAGGCCTTCGATTCATGATAACTTGTGAAAAATGAACCAAACGTGAGAGGTTAACAGTACACTGCACATAACTCCCAATGCACTCACAGCATCTGGCCAGCCAGCTAATGTAAACATAATCCTGTTTCACTTTCTCGGACTGTATTAGCAGCAAGACTTCCTCAGCCTCTTGAAAATTTCCAGTAGCACCAGCAGCTTGAGCCAAATTGAAGTTGAAAGTGTCATCGTTGTAGTAATAGCTCTATGGGTAAGACCAAAAAGGGACATAATTTCTGCACATTAACAGAGATCACCTGGTATAGCCACTGCCTTTATGGAGTTGAGATAAATCAGAACATCTTCAAACTGTTTCAGAAGGAAATAACAGGAAGCCATGCAATGTCGTCCTGGTATTGTGTCTGCAACAAAATACCAAACAATGGCAATCAAAACTGGACACCACTGAATAAGGTACAGGCTTGTGCTGGACCTACCACACTCTGAGGCGGCACTGCCAACAAGTTGATAGTAGTTTTGAGCCAGTTTCAAATGTTCTCTCTACAGAAAGTATTGATAAAAAGATAATATTGTTTGCATATGCACAGGGATTTTGCCTACACACAGAGTTAGTCTCTTGGCCGACAGCTGCATTACAGACAGCTTTGAGGATGTACTCTTGAGGAGAGCTTGGCTCCACATCTTTGATTAGTTTGTAAGCAGACTTTACATCATCTAGCACCAAGAAGCTATTAGGGTGATCAAAGCTGACAGTGCAGGAGGTTCACAGCACAGGTACAAACCTTGTCTCAGATGGTAAATCACCAGATTCAGTCTTGCTTCAGGAATTACTCCAACAAGAGAAGGGAAAACCTGCAGAGCCCCCTCACCATCGCGGAATATTACCTGTATTAAAATGGCGATTGGTGGATGTATAGAAGAATACATCATGAAATAAAACTTACCAAGTTATGTCGAATAAGATCCTTAGCAAATTGAAATGAAGAAGAGATAGCATCTTGGAGACCTTTGAGTTCAGCCTGAGGGATAAGTGAGTTCATCAAATTGAGAATAACACCAGCAAAAAGAGGTGAAGATAAGTACATATGTACCTCAGCAGCTTTGCCATTGAACAATCTGTAATAGTTGCAAGCCTTCAAGTTAATGGCGACTGTGCTGTCTGGGTACATCTGGACATAACTGGACAAGACTTCCTGCGACACATCGTAGTAGTCCAGTCGGTGATAGCACATGGCTAAGTACACATTTAAGGCCAGCAACTCTCTAAATATCAGAAAACATCACAACATACGATATGCATAATATTCTGTGGTGGTACCAACCCGTGACAAGCACAGAACTCACCTGCGATCCAAAAGGAGTCTCTTGTACACGTCTATGGCTTCTTGATAGTGAGTTCTCAAGTAGTGCATTGCAGCCAAACTCAACTGAACACACAATTATGAATTAGTAAGTTAAATGACCTAATACTTCAGAGTGCTACACACCTGATCCTCAACAATGTTCTGCAGGTTCTTATGGTAATGCATGACTTGCTGTTCATCTCCAAACTACCACAAACAAACTCACATAGCACTAAGACAACACAAATATCACACATGTACACACATACTTTATGTGCTAAATGAAAGAGAAGCCTGTTTTGCAGTCTGCCTTTTGGACCTAGAGAAGTAGCAACAATGACAGCAATAACGCGGGTACCACCACAGAATAATGAAACCTCTTTCAAGTAACCTTTCATCACAGCTTCTTGAGATTCTTTGTACATTCCCAAGTAAAAGTAGCAGACAGCTAAATTAGACCACACATCTGGGTGGCAGGCCTCCTGATTGGTCAGTGCCTCATACTCCTACACACAGTAGACTGGCTTCTAACTGGAAATCCACACAGAAGACTACAAGGGAAAGACGAACCTGTTTGGCCCGCATGTAGTCCCCAAGATGAAACGCACAATAAGCTAGCCAATGGTTGGCATGCTCGATGACAGTCTTGCCAGTGCTTCTCACAAACTATTACGAAGAAATGCAGCATGCATGCAGTTGAGTAAATGAGACAACCATGACTAAAAAGAAGGTAATGTGAGTTTTCGGCTGTCTGTTCGGATTCTTTATTGCATAAAATGCGAAGCTATCTAGCAGTACATGTGTATATTTACCTCTAATAACGTCAGAGCACCGGTGTAGTCTCGGTTTGCAAGAAATTCTTCCAAAAGCGGTAGTTTAATCTTCTTACGTTTTTCTTTTGGTGTTGCAGGTTGAACAGGTTTTGTGCGTGAAATATTCTATAAGTCGAGAAGAAAAATTAAGACATGGTCCAGAAACAGCGCCGTCCTACTACATAGCCGATCGCAAACACTCACCATTGTAGTTGTTATGGAAACAGCTCTCAGATTTAGAATGGGATCAGAAACGAAAGTGATTTTAGAAAATGGCGGAGAGTCAGTCCCACAGGAGAGATTTTGGCTACCACGAAGTCAGGTCATCGCACATGGCAATAGTAGAGGACGGATATTCTGCTCGTAAAAAGGACCCCGAGTCTACATACGCATATGGTGTATGTTTTGGTGCAAGGAGGTTACGAGGAGAGGCGGAATTTGAAGTAATGTTAACTGAGCTTGGAACATCTTGGTCAGGAACATTCAAACTAGGAGTTATGAGGATATCGAAAAACTGCGAAATTCGTCATATTAAGATACCAAGGTACTCTCCGGACGCGCCAAGTTTCTGCGTCTGGTGTAATCAGAAGCTTCACAATCGTTTGTCAGAAAGTAGTGAGTTGGCTGAAAAGCCCTACGGTATGGTTAGTTTAGACAACCTGAAATGTGGAGACAGACTCGGCATGCAGCTTACTAGTGAAGGTCAACTTAGTTTTTATGTCAATGGATGCTACCAGGGCTTGGCTACAGAGAATGTGTACCTCAGTGGCTACAACGTGTATGCTGTGGTAGACCACTATGGCCGGTGTAAAGCAACGACAATAACACGGTCAGGTGCGTATGAGATTGCTGCACTCTCACCCTTGCACTAGAGCATAGACATATTGTTATGCATTGCAGTGGATTTCCAGTTTTAGTCATGATTGTGAATTGTAATCAGTCTAATGCTCCCACATACGTACTTCCATCATGGAAGGCCATGCATAGTGTGTTGACTGGTGTAAACATGCAATGTACTGCACTTGCTTTGATTATTGATGGATTGCAATTCATGTTTGTCTTGGTTACAAAAGGACATATCCCTCAGTCTCCATGGAGAAGTATTCACAAATCCAAGTTTTATTGCAAAATCCATGAAAATTTGTGCAATCTTATGAGAATCAGAGTTGCTGTGTTGAACTTGTGTGTAGTTTGTTATATGTACATTTGGTTATCGTATGTGTAGTATGCGTAATATGGCTCTGTTGTTTACAATATGTACTTTCTTAATTGGTAGGTGTTGAGAGCGAATCTCTCAAGGAAAAGTGTATGGACAAGATCCTGTCTCTCCTTCCAGATGAGCAGTCCATCGATCAACTCCCTCTTCCTCAGACAGTTAAACAAAAGCTACATTGTTACAGACAATACATGTAACACAAACTAAATTGATTTTTTTATTATTTTCATTTTGTTGTATATAATAAGCAGATTTGTACATAAGAACAATAACAGAGTTGATAGCAATGAATTCATTGATCTTAGGTCATGATAGAATTAGTTCTCTTCAGTAGGAGCAAAATTGTCTTCGAACTCTTCCAATACTTCTCTTTCGTATTTCAAGTAATGAGTTATTTCCAAGACTCTACCTCGATTACGTGCAAACTCCTCTTCTTGTAATTCGGCGAGGAAGGTGTCTTTGTCTTTATTCATTGATTGTATCATGGAGTCTTCCTGTGGCCACCAATGTACATGAAGTACAAAGTGTGTACATGTGATGATAATCATTTCAGAGACAAATGGCTGCAACACACCTTGCTGTCAATGGCCAAGAAATGTACATCATGTGAAGCTGTAAGTAAGCTCAAAAAAGAGTCTTTGTCCACAAGTAACTAGAAAGGGCAGAATTCCCTGACAACAACTGTAATAACCCATGCTGCTGTTGTACCCACTAACCATTCGCAGTTGATCTGGACACTCATCCTCCAACTGGTTTCTAGAGAATTTCTCCAACAACTGATTAGCCATAGCACTGACCTGCTCATGATGGCTAGCCTCTAATTCCCGACATTGAGTCATAGTAGGAGGAGCTAAGGAGCTCAAACACTTCAGGATGAGAATGCACAGGCTCTCCTGTACGCTACAATAATGTATTAACTATAACATTGATAGGAATTATCACATTACTTAGTACGTGCAGCATGTCTCTAATAGGCAGGATATTGTGCTTGAACACTCTCCTGAAAGGCCTGTACCATTTCGGAGTACTGACGTTCAAAATCTTTGGTAGTTTCCTAGTACAAAGATATACTATACATACACTCATGTAAGCAAGCATGTGTGTTGTCAATTGAACTGACATCGATTTGTTCCACAAGTTTCATCTCAATCTGGAGTAGATCTTCCTTCAGTCTGTGATGTCCATCAGCCATAGTTTCCAGCATGGTCTGGAGCTGATCTTGACCTTTCACAGTTTCCAATAACTGACCTTTATACTCCTCATAAACTGATATCCTGTCCAATGCTGCATGCTTGTTCTCTTCCATAGCTTCCTGTCTAGCTTGAATGAACCCAGACCTATCTTCACATCTTTTCATAGACATCGCTAAGCCTTCATGAACTAAATCTACACACACTACTTCAAACTTCTTTTCCAATCTATTCCATTGTTAAGGCGTACAAACAAGCTCACTACTTGATTAGACACTTATGTACATACATAAACACAAAACACACATATGCACATACACAAACTCAAACATACCCCACACACTCATGTACAAACACACACACATTTACACTGATGATAAGATACTCTGAGAGCATGGCAGAGACACCAGGTATGAGCTTGATCTGCTCCAAGTCTTTGTCCTCCTCAAACATGGCATGAAATAGCTGGGACTCATCTAACCCATCCACATATGCACCCTGGGGTATGAAAACATCGTGCTACACGTAAACACAGTAACCAGTCAATCAAGTTACTTTGTATTCAGCTAATTTTATGCTTTGCTTTAAAGCCTCTGATGCTTTCCTCTCTGTCTCGCGATCCTTCAATTCCAAAGAATCAAGCAGCTCTTGATATTTCTTACAGGCTTCCTCTCTCTACAGTACACACACACACAAAGTAAACTTCAAAAAGTTACGAGATGAAAAGAACACCACCATCTAGAATTACCCCTTCTGGTGAAATGTATCTAAAGTCCAGGTACACCAACTGAGGAAGTGTGGCCAGTAGGTACTGAGGGTAGACATGCTCACTGCTGTGACATAAAGGATTGTTGGCAATATTTAGAGATGATAGCTTCTTGAATTGCCTCAAATAGAGAACCTACGCATACATGGCAGTGGAAAGAACACTCCAGTCATTACAACTTGCCCCTCCGAGGTACGTATGTTGACTGAACACTCACGTTATCCACAGACTCTAAACTATTGTACCCAATGGACAACACCTGTAGTCTGTGAAGTCCTTCCAAGTTCTCGATCACTTTTATCCTGTTATGAGATAAACTGAGGTCTTGCAGATACTCTAGAGACTGAAGGCCTTTGATGCATTCAATGTTATTGAAGGACAGATCTGGAGTGAACAAGGAGGGTGGCTCGTGTACAGATAACACATTTTTTGACAATTTCAGATTTACTTCAAGCACCACAGAACACCTACCCAGCCATTCTAAATGCACAAGAACCTCGAGACCACTAATCTCTTCGATGATATTGTTGTCCAATTGAAGCTTTCTTAAATTTCTAAACTGCCACAAATTATCTATTCTCAGTATGTCTAAAAGAATGCGAAGAAAGGGCTGCATCTCATCCTTGAGCTACTCAGTAAGATGTGCATTTTAGATTACTTCTGAAATCAAGCCTTAATTCTGAAACTTCATGAAACTCAATTCCTTCTTCCGATGCTAATCTCCCTGCTTCTCCAGAAGGTTTTTGTGCTTCGACGACTTCTGCTAAAAATTCCTCCTTCAAAACATTTGGCTCCACCGTATCGTACAAGCGACTCATTTTCGCCAGTGGCCTACTGTTACCATGACAACACTTCCCGCAGACTATTGCATTACGACTGTAGATACGACGCATTCCCTATTACTGACATTGTACTCACAGTCTGCATTACATGATCGACGACGAAAGTAACTGCAGTACAAATAGGTATAATCGGCATGCTATTATACAGGGATAAAAAGGACCAGTTTATAGTGATCATTCCACATGAAATCCAGAGGTTTCTTCAATAGCACAAGTCAACTTTTCATAGAGATTGTCATAGCTTTCGTAGCAGGGGAGGTCAATTCTATTGAAACTGTTGGGAAGAAATGCCTCAGTCACTAGTTCAGCACAACATTATGGCAATAATAGTACATACCATGTATGAGCCTTGGGTAGTCGGTCACTGGGAGCTTCTGTGGCATGTATTGTGAACATTCTGGGACCAGACGCTCCAGTAGAGCCTTTACAGCAAAATAAACAGAATAAAACAAAAACTGTTAAAATAGGCAATCTGGGACAGAGGCTAGCATGGACTACTGCCAATCCACATTGGCAGAGACAAACGATGGTTGACAGTAATCGGCTATACTTCTGAGGGCAGCACAGTTGCTTTCCCATCCAGAATAGCAATGAATGACATAGACTAGGTTTGTTGTATAAATGATAAATTTAAGTGTGGATGATGTCATACACAGGTCACTAGCAGTTATTACATGCTCTAATTCAACACATGCACATGTGTACAGGCAACCTTGTAAAGCCTTGAACCCATGAATGGGCACTCGTGATGAGCCAGTTACAAACTGTAATAGACGTGCTCTATGCTCATCGTCATATTCCTCAACAGTGCGCCAAAACCACTGCACAATTGGTGTGTCTTCAGTGCAGTTCTTTAATCGGGTATGTTGCTTCCAATCTTCAATGTTAATTCTTCCCAATCCACTGATAATGAGCTGAAGATAACAAAATTATAGTAAGCAACAAACACTACAGCCAAGCAGAAAAGCAGGTTGATGCAACACGGGAACACCACAGGTCACAGCAACAGAGGCAGGTGCATATGAATGTACCTCAAGCTCTTTTTCATCAAAACCCTTCAACATGTCGCAAGGGACCAATTCATGAAACCCCTTGACAAGGGAGGAGAACTGGCTGAGGGTTCCTCGGTGCAGTCTCCACTGAACATACAGTCGAACATAGTCCTCTTTGTTCTCTTCAGTAACCAGTATATCCTTGCCACCGGGCTTCAGCTCATGAGCTGTCAGCTTTCCAAAGTGGTCATGGTCCACTACAAATGAGTTGTGGAGTATGCCAGATATATCGTTCTCACTGCAGAAGCACATATCAGAGATACCACATGACCACATAATAGTGGACACAGATACCTGTACGTGTATAGCTTACACTATCCACTGGAGTGAACGGTGTAGCTCGGGATCAACTGATTCGATGTCATTTAACTGGATGGGCAACCCAAGTAGTTGCTGCACAAAATACTAGATCAGTTAAAATTAACACACAAAATATAATACTATAAACAACCATATACAACATACAGTACATACAGCTCATACAGTGCATATAGCATAATATAAACTAATAATGATAAAGACAATCTTCAGATGATGATGATAACCTTATAAAACGGTAGAGTGAACCCTCCATCAATGTAATGTCCATGGAAGACAGCAATCCCAATGATTCGGCCAACAAAATGGAAATAAGACAAGTGCTCCTGAGGGTACAATCATATGAGAACACACTACATGTTTTCCAATACAACACACCATACACACATACTCCATAACGAGCACACACAGTACATACACAGGTATATTACGCATACATACGTAGGTACAGCACATACAGCACGTACAGGATTGATTGATGAATCTGGATTGATCTGAAGTGTATAGACATTCTCTTTGGAGTACTGAAATAGCCCGTAAGATGGATTCAGCATCTCATGTGAGAGGAGATACAGCCATTCTCTGAGAAAGGCAAGGATACACCGATCACAATACATACGTATATTATAGCTCTTCAAAGGTGGATAATAAGTTCCAAACATCTACACATGCCACACGCTATCTCACACGTCCACCCCCACCCCCACCCCCACAGCTGGCATACCTGGCTATTCCTCCATAGTCTACGCCATCCTCATCTTTAAAGTGAATCATCAATTTCTTCTTCAAGTCCTTCGGCCGAAGCCTCATAACCTGCCGATAGGAATCCTATCAGAGACATTAATGTAATAAGCATGTCTCAAAGACACCTGGGGCAAATATACAAACTTCGAATATTTCTTGTCGAGATATTTCCAACTTGCAGTGACCAGCCGATGGCTGCAAGGAGCTCAGCTGTATCCTGAGGATTTTCAATTTGTAAGATAAATCTCTCTTTGCCTCACTCTGCTCCAATCGGGGAGGGACTTCAGATGACATACTAGAAATGTGTAAAACCATTGTATCTCCACCTCACACCCATCAAAATACACCCACACAATGTACCTTGATGCCACTCTTGACACCATACAAGACATAAGTCTGGGATCAGTGAACTGGGTGGTGCGAGTCAAGTGGTTGACAAAATAAGGTCTACCTTGTGCAGTGTACCTCATCTCCCAACCATCAGGGAGTTCCCCCAATTCAGCAGAGCTCATCTGTACATTGCGGAATCGTGGATTGTGCCACGTACTGGCTCCAGTGTCCTTGTTGATGTAGTACACTTGACCTTGAGGTGTTATACGTTGCTCTACGTTGCACATGAAGTAGGATGCAGTTATGAGTGTGCACTGGTCGTCTAGGCAACAGGAGATTCTCACCGTAACCAGGAGGTAACTCCAGATCATGCAGGGCATTACGATTCATATAGTTCTCCCTTGTGGAGAGGGGTCTGGGGGAGGTCCCATTGCTGGTGGCTGATGGCTGCATCCATGGAGTGGTAGATAGGTGTGTTCCTCCTGAACTAGGCAAGGGAGTTGATGTGCTTATGAGAGGAGTGCTAGGTGGTTTCTGCTGTTGAGGAACAAACTCATAGCCAGGTCTGAAGGGGATCAAAGATACTAGTCAATACAGTGCCGTCCTACACCAAAGGAGACCATACTGGGTGGGTCTGTGCCACTGAGTGGTCTTTGTGTAGCGGTTCACATAATACATTCTACCATGAGGTGTCCTGCGTAGCTCCCATCTATAGAGAGACAATGCATACCTACATAGTTGTACTGTGAACACTCTGAGAGTGTCTATAACTCTGTCTTACCCTTCAGGCAACGGATCACAGGTATTTCCAGTTAGCATCGTCACCACAGATTCTGACTTATCGTTACTTGCCAGGCTGATGATAAGGTGTCCTCGAACAATAATGTCGTCATGACTGGTACCTCTAGTCAGGTCTAAACGCTGATCTGTACAGCACACAACGCACAACATATGCACACATGTACATACATGCATATAGTCCAGCACACAACAGCAACACGCCAAGTAAGCACACAGGACATACATCCACTGTCTTTTAGCTTTTGTATATCTTGAGGCATCAGACGAACACATCCAAGAAACCCAGCTGTGTCTCCTTTATTCGTCTTCCTTGAGTTCCAAATGCTGACCACAATGGAATCTTCTGCAGTTAGATATCTGCATGTTAATCAGACAACACAAAGGCTAGACAGGGAACTCCCACTATCATTAACACAAAGTACCAATTACAGAGACAGTACAAGGAAAACAATAATAGCGTCTCTTGTGAATTGAAGCGAAACTCCCGTCACATACAGGCATAAAATTCTCAAGGTGAACAGTAAAATGATTTAGTATGCGATTACGAACGTTTGTCAAAACGTCTCACAGAAGAACATGTCATTCTAGTCGTGTCGCTCAAACCCTAAATACACACACGGTGTACCTGAACCGCCCCCGGGACTGAAATAGTGATATATGGTCGTAGCCGACAGACTCACAGATCGAAGTGCTGATTCCACTTCGGATCAAGCGTGCTCCTCAATACTTCAGTGGCGTGGCACTGTCCGGTATCGCCTACCACAATCTTAGCGAAAGGGTCGGGAAGTTCTGTATCCCATGGAACAGAAACACGAGGATCACAGAGAAGGCACGTATCTACGAGGAACATAATAAATTCCGCAATTTCATTAACACTCACTTAATAGATCTTTCTTTGCCAAGTTCTTGGCCGAATGAACTGAACATAAACGAAAATGAACATTAAAATTAGTTTAAACATATTTTCGTCTTGTAGCGAACTTGTCAGTTTGGTCTTTGAAAATCTCTGTTGCCTCGAGGGGAGCATACCTTCACCACATATTGACACCAGAGACGAGACAGCTGTACTGCATTTTATATAGATACTACTCGTTAATGTTCTGTATAGTCTGAAAATGAATTAAAATGGCCGACGGGGCGGAGAAAGGTATTATTATCAGATTTATCCACTAGATTATTTAAAATGACCTCCTTTCTACCGTATTTTACTTCAGTCATCGTTGTCTTTAAGAACGGTCCCAATACTCCATTAATAGAACCGAAGAGGGTGCAAATTCCCAGGGCTACCACAGTCGGTGAATTAATTGATGTTTTGAGGAGAAGGCTACAGCTATCGCCCGAAGAGTCCTTGGTATGTGCTTTGGTATGGAAATGTGTCTTTCAACACCACCCTACTCCTTGATATGTTCGTTTCATTTTATTAGTTCATGTATGTGATGCAGTCCTTCTCCCCATCTCCACTCCAAGACATTGGAACTTTAAATGAAGTCAGCATAACAAAACTGTGGTTGGTGAACCACATAGTATTATTATTGTCTCTTGTCTCCTGCAGTGCTATGGTTCGAACGGTAAACTCATATTACACTACTGCAAAAGTGAAGTGTGGGGATAGCAATGGCATGTTCATGTAGATACTATGGACAGGCAGTCACTGATACTGTGAAGAGCTTTCAGTTATGTTCAATTGTTTGTTGTAAATAATGGAAATCTCCATCGAAGAATGCCTCCATCCGCACTCACACTAATGATATGCTGGCCATCTGGTGAAATCTTGATGCGTACTATATCTCCACTGTGGCCAGTGCCTTTATGAGTGACCTCGCCCTCATTGTACAACCAAACCTAATACAATATAATATACATAATATATGTGTATATTATACATAGTAACTCACACAATAAAACCCACAGGTACATGTAACAATAAACAAACAACTCCAGTTACTATAAAATGTACCTTCACAACCTTGTCACTTCCACCTGTTACAAAGTAACTTCCACATTTAGTAATATCCATCCCATCAATGGACCCAGTCTTTGAGCCATCCAGTTCTCTGATCTGACTACCATCAAAGGTGTCCCAGTAGCCAATCTTCCTGTCTGTCCCCCCCGTTATCACTTGGCACTCTTCAGGATGGTAGCACACAGCCTTGAACATGGTATTTGCAAAGATAACTTGATTGCGAACACACCGTCTAAAAATGACGTGATTACACAAAAAGAACAAATGTAAAATCAAGTCGTCAATTGAATACAGGGTTTTCCTCTCACACTAGATCCCAAATGATGCAGGTCCCATCGTTGCTGGAGGTGATGCATTCTTGGTCATTCATACGTACTCTAATGCAAGTCACAGCACCCCGGTGCTCCTTCAAGGCTTCCTTCATTTGCTGAGCCTTAGTGGTAGCCAGCCAGAGACGGACCTGACCTTCACCACCACCACTGACTATAGTTGGCAAGTTTGATAGTGTTGCCAGGGATGTAACTCCCTACGCAAGAAATGAATAGTAATTTACGCAGAGACATGTGTGCAAATAACCACATGTTTGCACCCACTTTGTTATGAGCATCATGAATGGTGTACATTGGCTGCCCACTCTCAGGATAGAAGGCTCTAATCTTACCATCATTCCAACCTGTTTAGCAAAAGAACCAGTACAACCTTATTTGTCAGTACAATTGGTTTGTTTATTGCACGACTCACCAGTGACAACTGTACGCCCATCACTTGTGATGGTCACTGCATTGCAAGTCAAATTAGGAACAGACAACCTCAGGAGCTCCTTCCCGCTGGAGGAATGCCACACACGGACATCGTTTACACTACTTGTTACAAAGAGCTCAGATGACTCCCTATGAAAAACATGATCACACTACTCATACAGTACAGAAATGTACAATGGATTCTTGGATGATACATACAGGGGAAATGTGACATCAGTGATTGGGTTGTTATGGCACGACATGATAGGCGTTGGCTTGAAATCGCTAAACAGGACATGGTACAGGTTCCCAAGGGAGGTTCCAATGTAAAACTAGTAAGGAATACAAATATCTCAATATTGTGTCAGTTTGTTTCAGAATTTCACCTAATGAAACTACCTCGTGGCCTTTCTTCTTCAGAGCCAGGGATGTGATGCCACCTTCCACAACACAGGATTTGATTCGCTTGTATGTTTCTGCATTCATCATGGCCACTTTGCCACTACCAGTTGATATCATCAGGTCACCTGAAAATGTACAGAAACTGTTTGATAACCATTCAAGGGCATTACTGACTACTCCTCACCAGATGGAAGGATATCCATAGCTGTGATACCCAAGCTGTACTTCTCCTTCAATGGTCCATGGTTTGTGAACAGACAGGTCTTCATGTTGACTTTCAGTACATCTCCACTTGTTGTACCACAAAACACGAACTGATCGTCTTCAGATACCTTTGGATGCACATACGTATGCAGTAACACTAGTGGTTAGAATGTCCGAGACACAAGCAAACCTTCACGCAGTTAACAATCCTCTTCAGCTGGCCTAAACCACAGTCTGTTGGACGGATTTTCCTGTTCTTCTCATCAATTTCCCATACCCTCAATGTCAAACTGAGCAAATACACAACACTACACTATAGTTGAGTCTTTGGACATTCAGAATTGAAACTCACTTTCCGCCTGTCACAAATAAGTCATCCTTTTGATGGGCAAAAGCTACACAGTAAGCTGGTCCAGCACTCTGCATGGCTTGTGGACTCCCGCATAGAGCCTCTCCACTTTCAAGGTTCCATATCACAACACTATGTTTTCACAAGTAAACTCAGTAGACAGCACATTCTTTGGACACCCATCCTCACTGTACCTTCCATCATCACGGCCTCCTAACGTAGCAAGGAACTTGTCACTTGGAGAAAAGGCCAATGCTTGCACTTTAACTTTATGCAGGACAAATCGGTAGCAGAGGCTCCGTTCTGCAAAATCCCACACAATGACATCCGCCTAAGGTGGGTACCAACTTCATAATACATCATGTAACAACATCAATGTAGATAGTAATAGACCTTGAATCCCATGTGAGTACTCTGACCAGAAGCAATATAGTGCCCACTCTGAGATACAGATATACAAGATACATCATTGGTATGTCCATGAAGAAAGGACTGTTCATTGGTTGCCAAATTCTTCACAATCAGAGTACTACCCAAAGAATATATGAGATGGTGGCCATCTGGGTGAACAATTATCCCTCCTGAGATATTTCCTGTGGATTTGTGTTAAATTGACACTGCATTGCAGAGAATAGTATAAAAGTGAGTATTACCTTCGAAACCAAATATATTCTCTAGCTGGAGATCTCCTGAATCAGCCATTTTAGTAACTTTGGTTGCTTGGTGATATGTCACGTGATTGAACGGATAATCTCGTTTTCTTCTCCGTTGTTAATAAAATGGTGGGTTGCTTGCTAGGTCCAAGTATTCTCTCGCAATTATCACCTTTTAATGCACATTTTGCAGATAATCCGTGTCAGAAGCAATGAAGGAACTTCTCGAGTGGATGTCAGTCAAAACGCTACTGTTCGAGACCTAGTTTTGAAGGTATTTTAATCTCATTCAAAACGAACTAACATATTTTGTAGGTGTTCAGAAACTCCTCGTGTACTTTAGATTAACCAAGAGTGTCATCCGACCCCCGAACATGGTCTGTTTTTACGTCCGAACAGGCAACAGGAGGTACTTCCTCATACTCTAGATGTTCCATTGAAAAAGATACCTCTGAAGTACGTCAGTCATTGCAATATAGGGCATTAGCTACGTACATGTGCATAGGGTCAATGACAGACCGTTGTTTGGCTGTCTTTAATCTTCACTTCTGTTCTGTACATTGTAGACATGGAGATATGATCTACTTGGAACATAAAATAGATCTGTCTACTCTTGTAAGTGTTGCTGGTACAAGCGGAGACCTTTTGAGTGGATCTGTTGAAGAAGATGAAATTGATAAGATATTAAAGAAGAAAGATGGTAAAATATACCGTGAAAAGGACCCTCAACTGTAAGTGTTAGTGTGATGTGAGTTGAATGTGTGAACCATGTAATATGCGTACATGGCTTTATGTTCAGATGCCACCATGGTGATGGCAGTAAGTGCCTCAACTGTGCTCCTTTAGAAGTGAGTGGTTATTGTTGTTTTGTTAGGGGACTACAGACTGCCATATTGCCATATGTTGTTTATGTGTACATTCTCGTGGTATTTATGAGTATCAGTACCAATGTACTCAAATTGGATGCAGTGTTACTGCAGTGATGTCCCTTTTGCAGCCTTTTGATACCAAATACTTGGAAAGTAGAGATCCACCAATCAAATTTCTTTCCATCCATTCTTATCTGAGAAAGCTGACCAGTGGCATGGATAAGTAAGATTGGAGATGTGGTCTTTATTCAACAATTTTATATTCTGTCCAAAATCGTCATAGAGGAAAGTTTGTTAGCTTGGAGGATCTCAGCTGTCGTATCAAACCTGGCTGTACAGACCACCCACCCTGGCCTGAAGGGATATGTACCAAGTGTCAGCCCAGTGCAATCACTCTGGCCAGGCAAACCTATAGGCACATTGATAATATAATGTTTGAAGATGGCAAAATTGTTGATAGGTTTCTGGATGGCTGGAGACAGTCCGGTAAACAGGTTTGCTTACCTTCTCGTTCATGTGAGTGGTTTGCTTCCAGGCATGCTTCATCCTTCGTGTGTACAGCGTGTAGGGTTTATGTACGGCCACCTAGAAGAGTACACTGACGTTCCACTGGGCATAAGAGCTGTGGTCTCTGTAATCTATGAACCGCCTCAGATATCCTCTCCTTTGTCTGTTGAACTAATTGACTCCCAAGAGGAGGAGGAGTCTGTTGGTCTGATAGCCAAGGCTCTTGGACTGCAGGAGGTTAGCTGGTGAAATCCACCTGTGCAACTGCATACACTGTGTTCTTATTGTACTATGTGTATTTAGATTGGGTGGATATTCACTGATCTTGAAAGTAGGAAGAATGGCAAAGTTGCTTACAAGCGGCATATAGTAAGTATCTCACAGCTATCCTTAACCCTAATCCCATGCAAACATTCACATCATATGCTCCAACATCTTGTTCCTTTGTGTGTTGTCATAGGATACATTCTTCTTGAGTGCCCAAGAATGCATAACAGCTGCTCACTTCCAGAACAAACACCCTAGTCCTTGTCAGTACTCTCCCACTGGTTATTTTGGGTCAAAGTTTGTCACCATCTGTGTCTCAGGTATGCGTGTATGTATGACAGGAGTTGTGGTGGTGTGTGTGTGTGTGTGTGTGTGTGTGTGTGTGTGTGTATTCATGATTTCTGATCTGCAGGAGATGAGCACAACAATATACATCTAGCTGGTTACCAAGTGTCCAGTCAGTGCATGGCACTAGTGAGAGATGACTGTCTTGTTCCAACAATCGATGTTCCGGAGCTCGGCTACATCAGAGACTCTTCACAGGAGCAATATGTACCAGATGTATTCTATAAGGTATGTTTTTAATCAAATGTTATTTCATATTATTATTTTTGTACACTACAGTAGAGTGTCATTATAAAAACTCTCCTTTAATAATTTTCTTATATGGTGACTAAGACTATCTGTTCCAAGTAATTAACACAATGTGAATGATTCAGTGAAATCCTCACATAGTGGAAGATGTCGTTGTCACATTGTCTGTATTAATTTCATTGGTAGTCTAAAGGTGAATATGGGAATGAAATCACTAAACTGGCTCGGCCATTGCCTGTGGAATATTTACTTGTGGAATTGACTACTTCAACTCCAAAAGAGCCTTGCCCCACTCTACCTGGAGGGAAGAATGGTGAACCATTTCCAATTGCCAATCGCGAGTTTGGAAGCATCAAGCCAGTTTGTGACAGTTGATTGCCTAATGATTGAAATGATAACTATAATTGTATCATTTCTTCAGGATTTCCATCAGCTGGCTAATTACATTAGACAGCAGCTCATGAAAGACTTCAGTTATACCATGTCAGACTTTCAAGTACTGTTGTACTTGTACAAATGTGATATTGTTCCAATGAAAGTAAGTGCCTGCCCTACTAAATCGTTCCAATGTCAAAGCTCTGTCCTTCTGTAGGAAGCCACACTTGAACTGTGCCAATTGATTAAGTCTCACGATGTACCCAGTATTGGAAAATGGCGTCTGAAAGAGCCATGGTCCACAGTAGAACAGCTTATAAGAGCTACAGGTAATGACAAGTTTCAATAATATACTGGAAAGTACATTGACATGCCAGTGTTGTCTATGACAGAGCAAAGTCCAGAAATAGGACGAGGTCCTCCAACATTCCCCACAAATGTAACAGCCTCAAAATGGACATGTCCTCATTGCACTTTTCTCAATGATTCTGAAGTTCACGTTTGTGATATGTGTCAGCTTCCAAGAACCTAGTATATCAGTTTTATTGTGTAAATGATTTTTTGGTCTATTTTGGCGAGAAGACATAATTTCATACATAATATAGGAGTATAATAATATTATACATAAATGCATGTGCATGTTATAGTAAAAAAACTAGTTTTTGTTATATAAGAAATGCATAATAGTACTGGTTAGTATGCATCATTAGGAAATAGTTCTCTGTTTGTTTCATCCTTTGTGTTGGGAGTGGGTCCACGGGTTGGTGTGACAACTAGATTTCCTATTCCAGACACGTTGTAACAGGACCGACAAACAGACATATATTTATCAGCTCCTCCAATGACTTCAATCTCAGTTTCATCACCCAATCGTTTGGTGAAAGCAGCATCTCCATAGCACACCATACAAACAGCTTTCAACTTGACCACACTCTCAGCCAAAGGGACTAGATCCATGATGCTACCAAACGGCTGCAGTAGAAAAGTGGCATTAGAAACCAATCAACACTGCATTCAGAGTTAGGGTATACCTTTCTCTGGAATGTTCCATCCAAAGCAGCTACAATGACCATTTTCCCTTTATTTGCCATTTCTTCACAAAATTCAACAATATCAGGAAACTGCAATCAAATAACCAATTCACTCAGTATAAGTCACACGTACACACACACACACAACACACACACACACACACACACAACACACACACACACACACACACAACACACACACACACACACACAACACACACACACACAAACTTACAAACTGTCCCTCGTCTATTCCAATAACACCAAAGGTTTTTGCCTGTTCAACTACATTCTTGAGTTCTGAGCAAGATGTTGCTTTTGTAACTAACTTATCATGAGTTGAAATACTTTCCTTGGAATAACGGTCATCTTTAGAGTATTTCACCATTAAACAAGAATGATTGGCAACTTGAAATCGTCGTATTCTCCGAATTAGTTCAGTTCTGAAGGGAGCGTATACAATAACATGATAAGCACTGTAACAAATCTGATTATCTAAACATTACATACAAGGAACATCTATGTCTTCCAATAAAACCATAGCTACAGTCCATGGTGTAAGTATACAAAGCGATTACTAACGTTTTCCCTGAGAACATCGGTCCCAAAATAAGTTGGATATGACCTTTAGCGGCCACAAGCTCAATTCCACTAACAAGAGACATCATAAAATCTTCGTCCAAATACAATCAATAGTTCAAAAGCCCGCCAGATTAACCACGTGATCAGTCACGTGTCTTTTTCAGTTGCCATGTGAACACTGTGTACGATAGAAAAAATGGCAGAGGTTATCCCAAACGTGCAGGATGAACCGACAGAAAGTGAACATCAGCTTGAGGAGAATTGCAAGGAAATCGAAGGGAATTTAACTGAAGATGATTTATCTAAAGTAAAGGCTGAAGCATCCGTCGAGGAAGGTCAGGAGCAACTCTCGGATCCGGTTGAAGGGCTGGTTAAGGATGGTAGGGGAAATCAACTCGCTAATGGTACAAAGGAATGGATCGGAGAAATTACAAGTGACCAGACGGAAGAAAGTATAAATGAAGAGCCTAAAGAAACACCTGCAGAAGAATCCGACGACGATACAAGAATAAAACCCGAAGAAACGCCAACAGCTGCAGAACCTGAAGGAACACCAACCGAACAACCAGAAGGAACGCCAATAGAACAACCCGAAGGAACGCCAACCGAACAACCTGAAGGAACACCAACAGAACAACCCGAAGGAATACCAATAGAACAACCAGAAGGAACACCAACCGAACAGTCTAAAGGGGTGCCAGTAGAACACTCTGAAGGAATGTCTTCAACAGAACAACCTGATAACACTCCAAGTAATCAGCCTGAGACTGAGAATATAGGAGATGTTAGCGATGAAGTGATAGAAGAACCTGTATTGACAAGAGAAGACATGATGGCAGAGTTGAAGGAACAGCTTTCTACTCTTGATATGCTCAGAGCTATGAATGCTCATTTGCAAAATAAGATTGCAGATTATCTGGCCAAGAAAAAGGCACGTTCTCTGTTATAAAGCCTCAGGGCGCAATATAATATGTATGTACTCACCGATTGCTGTAGACGGAGGACAGACATGATCCTAGTAAAAGTGTAACTGACCACGAACAACGCTATCTCAAATGTTTAGGTATGTATATATATTATTGAGTATATGTAACTGATCACCTGGCCTTAGTATTATAATTATTTTATTGTTCAACTAGATGCTTTAGAATCTCTGCAAGCAGAAGAAGCTGCTATGGAAGAAAGAAGAAGATTAGAAAAGATGGAAGCTGAAGAACAAAGTAGAGTACATCTCAGTCTTGTTGAAGCTAAAAAGCAAGTTAAGCAAGTCACTTCCTCATTGGTCTATATTATCAGTCATTTCATCTATTGTATGCCTGTGTCAACTTTACATCTCACCTCATTCGCTCAACATAAACTCATGCAGACTGGAGTATGTTGCATTTTGTAAACAACAAAGTTTGCAAGCTATCTACAGTAGAACGGGAAAAAAACTAACTTCTCAAGAATTTGACCGCCTGGTAGCAGATGACTCACACAAGGAGAAAGAGGTTATTCAAGCCCGTCTTGAGAATATACGGCTTCAAACTGTCATTGAAAAGAAAGAAGCGCTTGTGAAGCAAAAGGTTGACCACTGATCGCCCAATGCCTTTAATGTTGCCATAACCGTGAGTGTGATGTGATGTGTGCAGGAAGAACTAGGAGAGGGTCTCCATGTCATTGACTTTGAGCAATTAAAGATTGATAATGTGAATTTGAATGAAAAGATAGAAGAACGGAATGAGGATCTCATCAAGCTTCGCAAAAAGATAACAGGAACAGTGCAGGTTTTAACGCATGTGAAAGAAAAACTTCAATTCATGCAGGTTAGTGTGATCATAATGATTATATATGATCTGTAATTCTATTGCATGTTCACCTACGTATGTACATATGTAGGCTGAAAATGGTGAGAAAAAGGACAGGTTGTCTGAAATAGAATATCATCTCTCAAGGGTGAGTCTTGCTATTATTCCTGGTTATGACGATGTAATCACATTACTAATACCAACTGTTCAGAAAAGAGACCACTTGACACGTGTTAAACAAGCAAGAGATGCTCTCAGAATAGATAACGTGAAGCTCCGTCACCATGGAGGGCTGGTCAGCCATCTTGATCTTCTACAAGATTTTGAGGACCAAGTAGATAAGGTGTGTATGTAGGTAGTGTTGTAGTTCGCACAAACATGACAAATCTTTCATGTATGACTGTACAGAATGAAGAAAAGACTGGGACCATTGAAGAAATGCAAGCACAATACGGCTCCACCATGATGGCATGTAAAAAAATCCGGAAGAAGGTTACACAGACCAATCTACTACCAAACATTGTTTAGTGAACATCTCCATTTATAATAATAGCAACAAACCATAAATCAAATGATTAGTACAATACTTCCTGACTAGCTGGTATACAGCAGGAACAGGTGCGTATATTATTGTTCAAGTTCTTTGAGCTTGTCGAACTGCCCCTCACAATACAGTCCAATCTTCTCATAATAATCGTCTAGTTGTTTGGCCGCTACTTTCTACGAACCAGCCAAATAAGGAGTAAAATAGGACAGAATCTATCACAGGATTACTCACTAACAATCAAATATTGAAGGGCTTTCTTCTCCAATTTGAACACGTCCCCGACTGTTAGCTGATAAGGATCTTTGATCTTCAGAAAGGGACACGCACTACTTGCACTGTGGCTTTTGTGTTCTTTTAAGGGATCGTCGTCTTCTTGCCAACCTTCAAGTTCAGTCAAACATACCACACAGCAAACAGCATCAGGGGATGAATCAGTGCCTATGTAATAAAATCCCGCTTCGGCCATCTATAGAGACGAAGCTAGCTCACTTATTCTAGTGCATACATTTGACTAGTCATCAATCAACTGAGTGGCTTCGTACCTTTAACGGAGTACAAGATCCACGCTCAAATGGCCAATGTGACTCCTTGAACGTGTCTAATCGTTCCTTAACAGAGTATGGCCTACGAGAATCCAAGGATATACCTTTCGAAGTGGGGAATTCTTCCATGTAGTAATTTACAGAGAATCACAGAGCAACTTGAGAATAATTCTTTAAAATCCCCGCGCCAACGAATACGGTTGTTCTGGCAACACAAATTACGTCACACAACGGGTTACAATAAACGCAAACCAAACGAAATACATCGCTACACTTTACTTCCAATGTTCTCATAAGCCTTAGCAAGTTCCTTTCGTACGTCAGCTTTATGTCTGCTCTTCTTATGCCCAGGCTTATGATTATCTGTAGTATGTTCCTTTACTGAAGCTGAACAATTATAAATAAAAACTGATATGTATAATTCTTATTACACATGGAGGATTAACCTAATATTTACTTACATGATGATGACGATGAAATAGTTGATCCTTCATATAACTCTTCCATTAGCTTCAGTATATTCTGAGATAAGTAGTAAAATGTGCATGTACCATTGTGTGGGTGTTTACTTTGATGTGGTCAAATGTATAATTCACTAATACACCTCATTATTATTCACATGTTGTGTAATTTCTCAGCCCTCGGGTATATATAATATTATAAATCACCAAACCTTTCCTTTTCATTGTATAACTTATATGTAAACTATGCAATACGGCCGAAGTGCGAGTAATCCACTCACAATATTTCCACATCTTGAGGCCAAATCCAATGGAGTATCCCCCTCGGAGTCCAAACTGTAAATGCTTGAACCTATTTTTAGTAGTCTCTCAACTTCAGTAACCTGAAAGCACACAATGCAACAAACACAATGCAATCACTTTCACCATAAGTACACACACACACACACACACACACACACACACACACACACACACACACACACGCACACACACACACTTACATCTTCTCTCACAACTGCCTTATGCAGGTCAGTACCAGTGGCTGTGTATTGCCCACATTCAGGCCAGCGCTCACTAGTGTCTTGTCTGGAGAGAGAGGTCAAACTGCTTATACTGTCTCCTAACCCACTGCTACTCATAAACTCTGAGGATTGTCGAAGCCTAGTCTGACCACCCACCACCTCCCATGGATTATTACTATGTACGCTCTGAACTCGTGATAGATTGACATGACGAGCTATTGGTGGACGCATCTTGTGGCAGTCTGACTGTGAACGCCTCACACTAGCAACACTCCGGACCATGGGATGCATGTGATGCTCATGAGATAAGGAAGGTCCATTTAATGATGATGACATTATGTTTGTTTGCGAGGGGAACAATCTCTTTTGAAAGGACAAAACACCAGACGAATCATATTCATCCTCATCTACACATGGAATAACGCAGGTAATTTACTGACAAGTGAAGCCCTACCAGAGGAAAGACTTACCGATCGGATCGACTAATCTAAATTCGACAGTAGAGCCAACGGGCACCAGCTGTAGCAAATCTTTTACAAAATGGTGAGTCTTCCCGACAACACGAAATCCGTTCACCGTCTCTATCCGGTCTCCGACCGCCACCAGCCCGGAGAGCGCGGCCTCGCTTCCAGGACGCACAGAGTGCACTTTTGGCCAGACAACATCCGCTAACACGACCGTCCGCAAGGCGATACCCAAGCCCTCTGGTCCCTTCGCTAGTTTCACTTCTCGAGCCATCCTCCCTCTAAACTTCTTTAGGATAATACTATACAGATGTTCACTATATGGCTCGTGAATACCATTAAATATAGAATCATGTCAACAAATGAATTTCATTATTAGCAAAAACTGACGTACACATACAAACACGTGTTCATTCATTTTCCCGGTAAAATGATGCCCTCGTACTGCAAGGATAAGAACACGAGAATAACACACGGAGAATGAGTGTTGTAGAGACAGATAACAAACCTTTTGCTGAAACCATTTCATTGCCTCTTCCTTAGTAACCCGGTGTTGTGCACCCACCTTCCCTTGCTTTCTCTTCCTGTAAGCCACCCTGTACCCTGGTCTAGTTAGAACGATGTAGAAGTCCATGCCGTAGATACCAATGGAAGGGTCATATCGAATCCCCAAATCAATATGCTCTTGAATACCAAATCCAAAGTTTCCAGTGTCAGAGAAGTTTCCCTTGCGTAATTCGTACTCTTTCACTTTAAGACCTTTCTCCAATATCTCTTCAGCCTTTGGTCCTCTGACAGTACAGTGCACAGAGATCTTCTCATTACGTCTGATACCAAACGATCTTATGGTTAATCGAGCTGAAAATAGAAGAAAATTGATATGAAATCATTATGCAATAGTCCTGATGGCATGGAAAGAGCAGGACAATTGATATTCGTGAGGGAAGCATGCTCCATAAATACTACCCTGTAGTGATGGCAGGGGGTACACTACTCTGTGATGGCAACAGGGTGTGAACTATCCTGTGGTTATATAACTAGGAGTTGAGTGAACATGAGCTAAGGAACAGATAAATATAATGCACTGGATACAGTTCCTACATCAACATGGCATGTGGGACAGTCAGAGCTGCTAATCCTCTTTATCACACTTCCTGCGTGCAGTGGAAGTTTACGTCCAACTTGTTCACTCAAACTTTGGATAGACCAAACGAACACGCCAGTCCCCGTAATTTCGTTTACAATACTGACTACTCAAGTAGTCACAGTCACACAGTAGAACACAGGTACAATCTATTTTTGTAGCACTATCAAAGATAAGATTCCACTGTTCCCCGCAGTACTGCGATGTACACGGCAAACGTACCCTTAGAATATACAGGTGTTTGTCCGGTTAATGCTTCTAACACTTTGGCAGCTCTGGTCAATCTGTCGCCGCTTTCTCCAACACAAATGTTGAGACAAAGTTTACTGATTTTAAGATCTTTCATAGCATTTACATGTTGTCCTTCCTACATAACACCGAAATAAAATAACCATGACGTTATTGCAGTGAATAACGACTTCTCAGACTATTGTACAGAACAAATAAAGAACGATTTAACTCACGGCCATTTCTCTCTCTCTCTCGTACACGTGGGTAGAAGGGCGCTTACAACATTATGCGCCCATTCGACAATATTATCTTTGTCATCAACGGCTTATGATATTGACTATTATTTAGCACAACTGTAAATAATCTGACAGAAATTAAAATTAGAGGTATTGATTCCTGTTATTCCAAAACTCCTAGAAGGCCTAAAAGTTCTTTCCATTGATTGTTCAAGCAGGTAACTGAAGCTTCTTTCCTTTAAGGACTGCAAAGACAAAGAAAGAAAACTTCATTGAACAGAATAGAATATTATTTCAATATTTCAGCAGTAACCTTTAGTGATGTAGAGGTAGAAAAAGTCACAGTACAGAAGTGTCTGGACACAACCGGCAACAATAGCAATGATGTCGTAGAATCCTTCAGAGTAATACCTCCAAACCCAGTTGGCAATGTAGAGGGCGCGGTAGGACCCCAAAGCAAAGAGGTAGTGAGAGGTTATGGTTTCAGCTTCTCCTGTTTTGGTTATCATGAAGAGCTGAGGCATTATTGCTACTGACTCCAAGTAGATTGAAAATGTCCATAGGATCTGTAGAGCAGACAAAACATACAGGTACGTATTTACCAACAAAGGACCAAACCTAAGAGAAATGGTTGTTTACACAATAACTGTACTATGAATCTAGGCTGTGCTGTGTAAGCATAAAGAGTAAAATTATTCCATTATTACTAACATTACTAACATCGACTGTAGTCAGACCACATCCAAACCTACGACCACATCCAAACCTATGAATCCATAATTCATAAAAAAAACAAGTTTGCACTAAAAATGGTAAGCCCTAATTTTATAAACTTCATACATCTACAAACTACTAAGTCTAGTCAAAACAGCACAAATTCCAAACAAACATCTGTCAGCCATTTTTTACTGTTTACATCTGCCACTGTACTAACCTCTAAAACTGAGAATTCGTGGTTAACAAGAACGGCCAGTCCTGCAGTGGGAATCACAAGGACCTCAGCTCTGAAGGAGTCATCCTCTGAGTCGTAAGTAGCCCTAAATTTCCAGAAAATAAGAAGTACCGTTGCGTACGTGGCGGCAATAAATACGACTTTCATTATTGTGTTGTAGTAGGAGACGAAAGAGAAAAAGAGATCCAAGTAACGAGTAGTGAATACGATAGCATATAATATCTGACTCTTGCCGCTGATCCCTGTAGAAAACAGGACGAATGTTAGCGAAGAACTGACAATGTCGCCAGTGGAGATTAATGTAGGTAAGTTACCTTTACACTGCCTCGTTGTCCATATTTTAGCCAAGAGGACGAAAATGGCTAAGAGATGGGACAAATCTCCAACGAGTCTAAATACATTCATCTTCAGTTCTCTTTCTTTGCAGACACACGCTCTTTGTTTCAATACAGACACGGAAGTATACGGAATGATTTCGTTTATGTACGACTTCAGAAAAATGGTGGTCACCGGACTGAGGTTTGCCGTGATTTGCAGGAAATGGACCATTATCCGTCATCTATCATCACCAGTGGGCGCTCTTAGGGTATCCGAGGTGATACTCTACAAGTGGCCCGGGATGAGGTACCTGCAGATGTTCTCGAGGATCAAATTTGCTCAGGCAGCAGTTGCCATGGTATCCATGATCCCTTTGTCTAAAGGATACATTGATGGGTCGGTAGAGGGGTCAACACTAGCGTTAGCTGGGGGCGGGGCCATCATCATCAGTGGTATCTTTTTCGGAGTGAGTGCCTTCCTGCAGCGTTTCATTGGAAGAATGTCCTTAAGCCACAAAGAAAATGAGATTACAATATCTACTATCAGTTTTTGGGGGAGAAGAACGAACCGGAGATTTAATGTCAACGACATTGTTCCTTTTTCTGATTCAAACCGTGATCATTCACTATTTCACCGTCTGGAGATTACTGGTGCTGATAGTACTTATATATATAGCCTGAGGTTTGGTTATGTCATGGACAAGAAGTTACTGGACATTATTGACATTGTAAATATCAAATAATTTAATTATTTCAGTGCATCGAATCAGGTATGGTAGCAGTTACAAGAACACATGAGAACATGTCAATGATGGTCAGTATCTGAGACTGCCGAAGTAGCTCGTGTTGTGCTATGTCCGGTATGGAACTGTTGCCTCTGAAGTACTTGACTAAGGCAGTAAATTTCTCTACGTCTGACTTATTTTTCTGTGACACACACCTCAGTACAGCTGTTAGCTCGTCTACTGTGAGTTCTGCTCGAACACTGTCCAAGTGGACATCTTCAGCAGTAGTGGGGGATGTAACAGTGGGTGTGTCAGGAGATGAAATAGGTGGGTCTTGCAAGGGTAGGAGAAATACATAAGTATTGAGCTGTAAAGGAGAGTATGACAACAAGGTCAAGTGGGTGTGGCAGGAAGGGTGTGTCTCACTGCAGCTGTCACACCTGGGTGATTAATTTCTTCTGTAACATCCACACCACTATAGGTACAATCTCCTATAAATACACAAAATAACATACAGGCTAATTAACAGTAGTATTCACTGTTGCTAAGATGACTTACACTTTGATACCTGATCTGCATATCAGAGAGAGGGAGGGCCTCTGAGAAGCTAGCAGCAACTTTGAGGAATGAACCGCTCTGGAAGGAGTCACATCTGGCAAACAACTCGTGCAAGGGGCTCAACCTGTGATACCATGGCAACGAGTATCAATCCTTCACTACCATACTACACCAACGGTTCTCACCGGCTGACATCTGCTCTGTCTGTTAACATGTAAACATTAGATTCCGTTAGGGGTTGGATCACAGAAGCTCTTTTCCACTGAACAAGATGGCTGACAAGTCTTACCACATGATCTAAAGGCAGGTCACAGTTTTCAGCAAGCCCCTGTAAACTGTATCGACATGTCTCATCACATAGTGTCCTCTGTATGGCAGGGGCACAAACAGACTCACGTTTTAACTGGAGAGAAACTGGACAAGAGCTTGGAAAAGGCTGAACTAGTTTCCCTTGGTAGAGACTGCATGACCTGCTCGACATCCTCCAGGAGGAGAAAGGAGTGGAACGGTCTGCAAGACGTTCACACACACCGGTGCAAAACACACCACAACAACAAAACAACACAACATACTCCACAACAGTTGTAGATTTCTTTGGGGGGCACCAGGACAGACAAGACCACTTGTTGACTGCAATGTTGATGGACTTGGATCCAGCGACGATACTGCAGGACACAGAGTTACCCTTCTTGATCACACACAATGCACAACACACACATTGACATGACGAGTACACATGCATAAAGATGGATATGTACACACACTTGATCACATGGTGCCATTCAGACTAAGAGCTAGGTCATCATGCTCAGAAAGGAATACACACGTGACAAGAGACAACTCAGGTGATACCTTCCAAAGAGTTGAATAACTGTCTTTGCCAGAGTGCTCTCTTTGGCCACTATGTTGTAAATGAGGGCAAAATCTTCAATATTTTGTAAATTGGAATAGTCCACTCGATTGAGTAGTCCCTGAACCTCCTGGCTGACATAGTCGGACCGCTTTTCTTCATGAATTAGACAAGTCCCAAGTTGATCAGAGAGCTTGTGGCATTGGTTGAGAAGCTCCACATCAGCTGACGCCTGTGGGTGCCAGGTAATGTACACAATACACTAGCAACGACCACACCCAACACACAAGAACTAAAATACCACTCACTTCTAAGATAAATACAACATTGAATTGAAGTACACGCACATCTTCACCATCTTTGAAGGATGGAATGGCCTTGGGGTGGCCTACAAACTTCCACTTGTCCACTTGCAGACTAAACCTTTTATTCACCAGCGGAGACGCAGGGGTCAACAGCTCACCTAAAAGACTCGGAGGTAGTTCTCTAAAGAGGAAAAAACAATCAAGCAAAGCACTCGACAGTTCTTTAGACAACATACTTGAGTATTTTTAGTCCTTTCTCTTCTGCTTCAGTAAGTTTTGTGCCTAAAACAGACATTTTGGTCAAAGCATAAAATTTGGCAAGACTATGGCATGTCCATTGGGTAAGCTGTCTCTCATCACTGAGCCACCTTACTTACCTTTGCCAGTTGGATAAAAGAACAAAAGACGTTGTCCTCGGCTCCCAGAAGTAGCCAAAGCCACAGCTAATAACGCCATCGATCTCCAGATATTCTATACTATGCAATTGATCGTGGCGAGTATCTATGATCGAACCATACACTGAAGGGAATTCCCCTCCTCCGTTTACCCGACATGACCTCTACCGCATCCTCGCCTGTTGGAAGAAGCGAACTGGAAGATGTCTTGGACACTGAAGGACGGGTCCTTGATCAGTATACCTTGAGGAAGAACGCCTTTTACAGAGTGAGTGTCGCGGAAACTTCCATTCCACCATATGATTCCACTGTACATTTTTCATGTTTGCCTTGTTCCTAGGGTCTGGCAGTACAGGATCGACCTTTTCTGTGGAAGTTTTTCCTGGAGTTTTATCCCTATAACTCCACAACTGAAGAGAGACGGCATATCGACAAGGAGAAGCAGTAAGTTTAGTCTTAGCGTGGGTATGTTTTGGAGTATTCTTAGGTTTTGAATGAGTGTCCCAACAAAATGACGTCATTGTGGGTGTGTCCTCGCTACGTGCAGAAAACACTACGATAATCTCAAATCCACTTGGACCGCAAAACTACCAGAATCTGTCTTTCTTCAAGACTACAAGAGACTTATCCTAAAGGATGTGGCTCGCACAGAGAAGTACCATCCATACTTCAAGTGTGAGCAGACTGATCACATGCTGTTCAGCATACTCATGTCTGTGGTGGAATATAACAGTGACTTAGGTCAGTAACCTGGGTTTGACTTACTCAGCTAGCATGCAAGTGACACACTGTTCAGTGTAGTGTGTCGTACAGGGAAGTATCACTCTCTATTGCTTGCATCGTAGGCTACATTCAGGGGATGAATGACCTGCTGGCCCCACTATTATTGACCCTGCAAGTTGAATATGAAGCTTTTTGGTGCCTTGTAGCACTCATCAATCGAGGAGTTAGTTCATCACACAACTCGCATGATCAAAATGTACATTTGTGTTTGTATTAGAAACGCAATTTTGAGGACCTGTCATTGAGTGGACCCCTCAATCTGCTGTCAAAATTATGTGAATATATGGATCCACCCCTTTACACCCACTTAGGTTAGTCAGCAGTTGTCATGGTGACCGACTATTTAATTTGATTTCTTTTCTTCAGAAATGCTGAGCCAGAATTCTGATTGGCTGTTCTGCTATCGGTGGATATTACTTGACTTCAAGAGAGAGTTCTCTATTGAGGACATTTGTTGCCTATGGGAGGTAAACCCTCCAATTAGCTGGATTGTGGGACTTGGTAGTAGATTGTGTCACAGTATTGAGTATTCATTCATTAGTGCATGTGGACGTGTCCTCTCACCAGAGAATTTGGAATGTTTATTGGAGCAGCCATTTTAAGTCATTTGGGCAATACCTTGACAACACTGCAGTCATTCGAACAGGCTATGGAGGTATGACTGTTGTATATTTGCACTACAGCATATCAAGTAACTGTTTACTCTTCACTCAGTTTACATCAGCTATGGTCCAAAATGTACCTCTGAAGTCAACTTTAACAACAGCCCGGGGGCTCTTGAATCAAATCAGATCCGATGATGCATGCCCTCATCACCTCAAGGTAACACTCTCCTCATAACAACCAGTACATACAAAATAAAACATTAAAATATTTACATAGTAGGTAGTTACAATATTAAAACAGTCAGTCAGTCATAGTGTTTGTCTTTGTCTTGCAAGGTGCTGGTGGACAACAGCTTTGTGAGTCCTCCACCACTGGTCGGGTTTGTCAGAATGAGGCAAAGTCTGTCGACACGGAAACAAATGATAACACATGTTAACGTTTGGAACTCCATATTTGGAGACGAACCAGTGAGACCTATTGTTGAGCCCCTCCCATCTCTACCATTGGTGACCCCTCCCACCAGTGGGTTTGTTCCACGCACAACTTGCAACAATATACAAGTTTCAGATTCAAGTTCACACCAACACCCCTCCTCACACCAACATCCACAGCCCTCACACCAGCACCCACAGCCCTCACACAACCACTCACAGCCCTCACATATCACACATTTTGATGAACTACGATCTGAAGCTAACCTTGATTTATTGTAGTAAATTAAAATTTTATTGATTTAATTATTTATTTGTCGTATTCCATCAAAATCGTCCTCGCCCAGACCCATTTCAACTTGGCCATCCTCTTTGTTGTATCGCACACCACTCTGGTCACTCTGGGCACTTTGGTCACGATGGTCATGATTGAAGACAGACATTTCAAGTTCCTGTGATGTTGCGGTCTCATCAAACACCCCGCCCACATCTGTGTGGATGATCTCAAAAGATTCCAGAAGATTATCAATGTTCTCCATCACATTGTCAGGGGGTGTGGTGTCCAAGACCTTAGCAATGAATTCAATTTGCTTTCGTACAGACTGGCTCTTATTGCGTCCCATGCACTTGATAGCAGCTCGGAAAGTGAAGGGATCAAAGAACTTCAACTTGAAAGATATTCTTCTTCCTCTTTGTGATATGAAGACAGTAGTTGAAGAGGCTGGATCAGGTGCGTATTCGAGTTCCTGGGAGACGATACAAGAGGAGTTATCAGTCACACTCGCACGATCAACAAGCCAGGAGCAAACCCTACTGACATCTAAACTGATAACCTTCTTTATCTTTCCTTGACCTGGCAGTCTGTCGGGCTCCACTAAAAAGCACTGTGTTTGGCTAACGGCCACAAACTGTTCTGTCTCCCTGAGGTGTTACATGGATGGTGGACAGGACATGAAAGGATAGACAACACAACTACACCTTACCGTCCTCCAGCTATGAGGAGTGTCATGAACATGTCAAATCCACCTGAAAAAAAAACAAACCAAGATCGTCAATAACAACAACTGATATGAACACACGTACACACACACACTTAATTCAATGATGTCTCCATCACCCATTTGTAGCCCGCATGGTGGAAGGAGATCTTGTGTGTTCAGAAAGGAATGTACAGAGAAGAATAGGAGGAGGACCTAACCAAGGAGGTAACACCGCAACATTGTCAGCGCACTCATTGAAGTCATGGACGTGGAGTCACTACTGCTAAAACAGACCTTTTCACACTCGTTCAAGTTATCCTGGATGTGGCCTTGGAAAAATTCTGGATTGTAACACAAGCCAACTGACGGGGAGCGAAGATTCTGTGAAAACACAACGCACATGGAATGCATGCAATGCCAATGGAGATGTCAAACAATGTACATACGTACTTTGACTTTGTTGTGCTGTGCTTTGTAGAGACACACAAACTCATCCCCAGCCATTAGGCATAAACACTGCTTCATACGACCTCGAATGAGACCCTCACAGCTCTGAACAAAGTAGACAGCACAGACTCCTATTCAAAGGACGTCCCAAACAGCCCATACACACAAACCTTCACTACAGAAGGGTCAGTGTTCATCTTTTTCATAAGCTCCAAGCAGAGCAACCCAGTTCTACTGCTCATTTTGGATCCTGTGACAAAGACTCTAGATTACTAGACACACTCGGGTGAGGCATCACTTCCACACACCTTCTTCACAAACGGCACTCAAACACTTAACAGTAAAATTCTGAAGGTCTGACAGCTGTTGACAGAAGTAATATTGTCATGGTAACATCACGTTAGTAACTACAGTAGAACAAACTTGTAATTTGCTTAATGTTTCCATAGCAACTCCATAGCAAGCTGTGTATGTTCCGAAGTAGAGGTAGATATAATATGGTAGTACAACCAAGCCACACCCACAAACCACACCCACTTTGATTAGTCAACATGGTGACTAGAAAGAGAATGGACAATTGACAAAAGAACTCATTGTCATGGCAACAGAGAAGGTCCATCAAGACTGAGAAACCATCCTGACTGCAGTAACGCACAAAATACACACAACAATAGTCAGTAATACACACAGTACTAGTCAGTAATACACACACTACTAGTCAGTAATACACACAGTACTAGTCAGTATTACACACAGTACTAGTCAGTATTACACACAGTACTAGTCAGTAATACACACAGTACTAGTCAGTATTACACACAGTACTAGTCAGTATTACACACAGTACTAGTCAGTATTACACACAGTACTAGTCAGTATTACACACAGTACTAGTCAGTATTACACACAGTACTACTCAGTAATACACACAGTACTAGTCAGTAATACACACAGTACTAGTCAGTATTACACACAGTACTACTCAGTAATACATTAAATACTAACTGTGAACTGTCGGTAGTTTGTCCTTGGAGAAACGTCTTGAGAAAGGGTCCAATCAGCATAGGGCTGTCCACTACACTCAGTATCTGAACAACCATGAGATGTTCAATAACTCTTGGTACAGCTAACACCATCTAACCCAACCCATTTTACCTGAGTCACAAAGAAGACTGAGTGTTCTCTGCTGATGTGAGGCAACTCCTACAAGAGATTACAGCAAATACGTATATGACAAGAATGAAAAGTGATCGAACTGGGAGTAACCTTTTCTGATAGTTGAGAATCTTCGTCAAAACTATTCGCTTGTTTCTCAGTCATCTGTACAGGTTCTCCACTAATCTGTACAGGCTTCTCAGTTGTCTGTACAGATTCTTCACTAGCCTGTACAGGTTCTTCAAGGGATTGTACAGGTTCTCCACTAATCTGTACAGGCTTCTCAGTTGTCTGTACAGATTCTTCACTAGCCTGTACAGGTTCTTCAAGGGATTGTACAGGTTCTCCACTAATCTGTATAGGCTTTTCAGTTGTCTGTACAGATTCTTCACTAGCCTGTAGAGGTTCTTCAATAGACTGTACAGGTTCTTCATTTGTCTGTACAGATTCTTTACTAACCTGTACAGATTCTTCAATAGACCGTACAGGTTCTTCAGTCGTCTGTACAGATTCTTCACTAGCCTGTACAGATTCTTCATTAACCTGTACAGGTTCTTCAATGGACTGTACAGGTTCTTCAATAGACTGTACAGGTTCTTCAGTTGTCTGTACAGGTTCTTCAATGGACTGTACAGGTTCTTCAATAGACTGTACAGGTTCTTCAATAGACTGTACAGGTTCTTCAGTTGTCTGTACAGAGTCTTCACTAGCCTGTACAGGTTCTCCAATGGACTGTACAGGTTCTTCAATAGACTGTACAGGCTCTTCAGTTGACTGTACAGATTCTTCACTAGCCTGTACAGGTTCTTCACAGTCTTTGCTAACCTGTTTATGTTCTCCATTAACCTGTACAGATTCTTCACCAGCCTGTACAGGTTCTCTGATGGATGGTACAGGTTCATCAGTAGTTTCATCCGGTGTCCGAGTTTTGGCGGGATTGTACTGATGGAGAATCTCACTATCCCAACACTGGAGGAAGGAAGCCAAATACAGAGGTGCTAGGAGTTTAGTCCGTGCGTGTGCAATGATCAGCTCTGCCAACTGAGGCTGGTCCAGCTGCAAGACATCGTTCAAATAAGTCCAGTGATCAAGGTGAGCATCAATTAGAGAGCCCAGCTGTCCTGTTTTCCCAGGGGTCTTCTCATCCACCAGCTGAACAGCATCTATCACAACACTCCCTATATACCACATGAGGTGAGTGAGAAAGGATGGGCCGGCTTTCTGACAGACAAACTGCTCCACTCTGGAATCAGCCACTGAAGGGGGCACAGGTGACTATCTAACAGAACTACATATAGACATTCACGTACAAAGACTGAAACCAACCTCTAAAGATGTTGAGTGTTATGTTACGTACAGCAATGCGCACCATGCTCTCACTGTGTAGAAAGAACTTGAGTGATTCCGTCAATAAGGGGAAGTCCCTGAGGTGCTGAAAGATACGTATATAGTGCACAAACACTAGTATTGAACACAGGCAGGTGCACACACACACACACACACACACACACACACACACACACACACACACACACACACACACACACACACACCTCATTGTAGAAGAGGTGTATGGTATGTTTGTTCAAACGCATAGAAAGTGTCTTCAGTAGAGAGATGTAGTAAGCTAATACCTGTAACAGCAGAGAGAGGTCAATAAGGACCGGGTGCATTCCAGCTAACAGCAACAAACCTCTTCGTTGGAAAAATCGTACTTTTGAGCTATTATAGAGTTGACATGATTGTTGGAGAGCAGATAATCTATCGAGTGGAGACGATACACCTCACTTACTAGAGTACCAGACACTACTCAAGATGATGGCAGGAGGGTCTACTATCAGCTCCACCCACTGACGGCCACTCACACATTGCCATTTCATTGGTGATATTCTCAAAAACGATACTCAAAGACTGCAACAGTTGCACGACAACTCGAGAGTCCAATTTTTGAGAGAGGGCTTCAAGAAAGAAGGATAGCATGTTGTATTCTAGAAAATAACTGACGGAAAAAGGAAATAGCGGTTTAAAGAAGAAGACGATCTAAAGAGAGGCTAGCCTGTCCTGTGAACTGAACTCACTCGAAAACTCTGGAATCGTTCTGATCGCCCCAGACGACTATCTCCGAAACGGACCTGTACGTCTCGACTAAATGTTTCTTGTTTTCAATTCCAAACTCGCGTGCTTTGAGTAGTTCGAGGTGAAGGTTCCTGCAAGACATGAACAATTCAACGGGAAACGAACCTACATAACTCGAAGAAATGAAATAAATGCATACTTCAAAAGCTCTATAGAAGGATTTTTCTTTTGTCGACCAACAATACCAGAAAACCAGGCTTTCAATTGAGAACGCTGCTGCCAAGTGGCCATTTTGTATCTGCTACTCCCGTTTTCAAACCAAATTTAACAAGCAATCATTTGTTTTGGAAGTGGGACACATGATCATACTCATTTGTATTATTTGTCAAGAATGATGTCACACTATAACAACTTGTGTCACACTGGTGTTGTCCAGATCATTTCCTGAAGAGGAAATACCAGGGTCACTTAAAGTTCTCTACTTCAGTGCATACTTCCTTGAATAGGGCCATTCATGGATGTCCGAATACATAGGTATTCATTCTCAGTGAAGCTGGATATTTCCTGTACATTCCACGATCTGGCTACAACATTAACCTCATCCAGGCAGCAAGTATATTGAATGACATGTTCGTGAACAAAATACACTGTTGTTTGGTAATTACAACAAGCACATCAATATTTATAACCAAATCGTGTTGAGTACAATGTACATATGTACGTACGTCATGAATCTATATTACATACACACAAAATATCTAGAGTCCATTTTTCTCTCTCTTGAACATATCAGGATTGGTGAAGGTGAAGTCACTGAACACTTCGGGGTCAATAGCATCGACAATTGCCTTGTCGACAGGTGAGAGAACAGGTTTGGCCCGAGTAAACTCTGGATCAAAGTTGTTGTAAACTTTGTCAGCCTTCTGCAAGTGATGATGGGGGACGTGGAAGAGGCATAAAGTGAAGTACAAAGGTCATTGAATCATTGGGCAGTACTGAGACTAACCACTTTAGGCTTGAAGGGCGGTTTGATCTCCCTACTCTCCAGCTTGACCCAGTCAACAGTTCTATAAAAGGCATGTCCTCGTAAGTCTGTCTGTCCACGTGTGGGGTGGCAACCCAGCCTGTTTGCAGGATGTTTGGACAAGAGCTACAGCAAGAAGAATTGATCAAGGGGTATGAATGGAGGGGAGAGAATGTTGAAACCACTCAGGAATTTGATCAAATGAATCCATGAAAACATGGTATTTCCTGTTTATAGTCCAAGAAGGAACTACTAAATTTAGACCAGCTTACGCCTGATATTATTGACTTGGCTTCTTCACTCAGTGCTTTTGGAATATGGATGTGTTTCTTGAGGATGTTGTCAAACAGCTCATCATCAGTATCACCATCAAATGGAGGCTGAACGGATGCAAAATAGTATCAGAATCACACCTGTTCCCACTCACACCCCGTCCCCACTCACACCTGTCCCCATTCACACCCCACCCCCACTCACACCTGTCCCACTCACACCCCGTCCCCACTCACACCTGTCCCACTCACACCCCGTCCCCACTCACACCTGTCCCACTCACACCTGTCCCACTCACACCCCATCCCCACTCACACCCCGTCCCCACTCACCCTCCCACACATCATTTCATACATCAGAACACCGAGAGCCCACCAATCCACAGAGACACCATAAGGACGGCCACTTATGATCTGAAAGTGAAGAGTATAGCGTAGGTCTTCAAACCCAGTCAAGTGTAATCAAAATACACACATCATTTTCTATTGATATAATCCATTATACATAAAGCACCTACCTCAGGAGCAATATAATCAGGAGTTCCACAGAATGTCTTGGTTGTGTTCCCATCCATGATGCCTTCCTTACAGAGCCCGAAGTCAGCCACCTTGATGTGTCCATCTGCGTCCAACATGATGTTGTCCAGCTTGAGGTCTCTGTACACAATGCCTTTATTGTGCAGCCATTGAAGTGCCACAGTAATTTCAGCTGCATAGAATCTGGCTTGGTTCTCGGAGAACCTTCCTTGCTCTATCATGTGGAACATGAGGTCTCCTCCTTTTATGAATTCCATCACAAAGAAAAGATGTTCCTGTGAGTACATAATAAGGACATTGCACACATTCTAAAGGTCCTCAAAGGAAGAAGGTTTGCATACCTTAGTTTGGAAACAGGAGTGCATGGAGGTCAGGAAGTAAGGCTTGCCTCCTGACAGAGCAAGGACCTGCTTCTCATTCAGAGTGCAGTCGACATCGTCTTCCTGGATGATAAGGTCCTTCTTTAAGCTCTTGATAGCAAAGACTTCCCTAGTTGCTTTCAACTCTGCCAAGAACACCTAAGACAGAACCACACGTAGACTTGTGGAGAACATTATACTGGTGGTGAGGCCCTTCAAGTTACCTTTCCAAAGCTCCCCTTCCCAAGAACAACAAGTAGGTTGAAATCTGACAATTTCATCTTTGGCAGCAAGTCAGACCCACAGGAGACAATCTTCTTACGACGTCTAATGGTTGTACCAACTCTCTTATCAAATGCTCTCTGCTCCTCTTTCAAGGCCTCAGAGACTTCTTCTTCCACAATTATCTTGAAGTACTTATCCTTGCCAACGTTAGCATCCAGGAGCTTGAACCAGTTTTCCATGTTATTGCTCTCCACAATGTCCTTCACTGGGATGGACATGCAGCCAATCAGCTCATTCCTACCCACCCTGTCCCAATCCTTCACTTCAAAATAGAGTGAGCGGTCCATGATATCCGGAGATATGAAGCTGAACACGCAAACAAAGTGAAATATGTCATCACATAGTGTGGTACAACAAATTCCATACGACTACACACCAAGGAACACCCACTCACAAGTACACACCAAGGAACACCCACTTACAAGTACACACCAAGGAACACCCACTTACAAGTACACACCAAGGAACACCCACTTACAAGTACACACCAAGGAACATCCACTCACAAGTACATGCCAAGGAACACCCACTTACAAGTACACACCAAGGAACACCCACTTACAACACACCAAGGAACACCCACTCACAACACAACACCCACTCACAACACAACACCCACTTACAAGTACACACCAAGGAACATCCACTCACAACACACCAAGGAACACCCACTCACAACACACCAAGGAACACCCACTCACAACACAACATCCACTCACAACACACTTACAATGTGAACATTTCGTTTTCAAAGTTTGGCTCTCTGGTAGTCTTAAGAATGTCTGTCTTCTGACGGTTGACTCCAGGAACAGGAGGCATCAATTCCACTCGAATATATGGATCAGCCTGTCCATTGGCGTCCATGGGAGGGAGGTTAACACACTTCATTTCTGAGATGGAAACGAGGGTGTGTCAAGTACTGCTCTGCTAGCAACCAGCTCATCCTCACCATTGATGTTGATACACACGGTCTCTTTCTTATCTGTATCCATGGTAGATATCTTGAGGTGCAGTCTGCCGTGAGGCTCTACAAAGTTCAACCCACAGGTGTTGGGGACCAGGGGGACACAGCGGTGGTGGACATTCATCTTACATTCTACAGAATGGAAACAGGACAGCACAACACACATCTACAGTACACACAGTATACACAGTTCATACAGTACACACAGTACATAATATTATAGTACACACAGTACATACAGTGCACACAGTTCATACAGTACACACAGTTCATACAGTACACACAGTTCATACAGTACACACAGTTCATACAGTACACACAGTACACACAGTACATACAGTACACACAGTGCATACAGTACACACAGTGCATACAGTACACACAGTACACAGTGCATACAGTACACACAGTACACAGTGCATACAGTACACACAGTACACAGTACATACAGTACACACAGTGCATACAGTACACACAGTGCATACAGTACACACAGTACACAGTGCATACAGTACACACAGTGCATACAGTACACACAGTACATAGTGCATACAGTACACACAGTACACACAGTGCATACAGTACACACAGTACATAGTGCATACAGTACACACATACATACACAAGATATGGTTCCCATGGGGGAGGGACGGAAACCATTACATGAACACAAACGGACACTGTATGGTACATAACCACACGATAGCCTGCGATAACGACATGCACCCCCCCCCCCCCCCCCATGATATCCTACTACAGTGTGGGAGAGGACATGCACCAATAAATCCAATCCTTGATACGTATGAAACATGTCGAAAGACGGTTGACTACTCCAAGTGAAGACCAGGGAGACAATACCTTGACATCGCTTCCCTTGCTTCTTCAGCCCGTAGCACAGTCCTCCGCAGTGGTCACAGAAGGTGGGATGGAACCACGTGACATCGACGAACTTGTGCCGCTGGCCCTAGAGAGGGTGGAATAATACGAACATTACAAGACGAGATAGTCGGGGAGCGTTCACCACCGCTTACACCAGCAGCTGTGGCGTTCTTCCTATCCCTTCCAGGGCAGGGGAAGGCCACAAATTCGTGACATCGGAAATGGATAACGTATTCGCACTCTGTAACAAGGGAAGAAGGTTACTGATATAACAGGTCGACTACTTTCAGCATCATCAGCAATGAAGGCTTAGGTACCTAGACACTTGTACCCTTGTGGTCCAGTAACTCCCCTGCAAGCCAAAGGAAAATACACCCCATCAGCAGCTCACAATCCACACCTCGAACAACCGATCGAACACTCACCAGAGGAACTTGGAACAGTGGCCACAAAAGGTAAACTGCTTGAAGTAGTTGGCCACAAACTTGTGCCCCTTAATTTCGTGGATAGGGCGCTGCTTCACGGCATTTCTTCTCCGAGGCCTCCTGGCCTCAACGCTCAGCTCGCTCATCTTCGCCCTCCGCCAGTGGAATGGTGTCCTTCCAGAGGAAACGGCGTTATAATCAAGAAGCCATATTACGTCACATAGCATGCGATGACACTTTCAGCGAATTATCAGTAGGAAACAATGAATATCATTACCGAGCGTCAGCGAGGTTTCCGTTCGTTAGGGGAGTCCGATCATAGACTCTAAACCCTTTTAGGGTGTAGAGTCTATGGTCCGATCGAGGTCGCCCACGCACATAATTGCAGTGGCCGCCAATATTGTTCGATTTAGGTCATTTTTTGGTTTCTTTGAACGCAAATCGTTCGTCGAACGAGACGTTCACCAGTAGGTCGTCCCACCGATAGTAATGGGGCACCGTCGCAGCATATATTGAAATGGGAAACTTAGACAAAGGTTGCATGTGGTTCACACACGATCCGTTAAAAGAGCACTTACTTTTCGATTCCTCCTGTCGACAAAATTCGGACTACATCACTACTGTCTTAAAATAATCCAAATAATAATTGTCAACTTTTCTGCATCACGATTTTTCGATTTCCTTCGCCGAAGAGCAGGGTTCGCCAATCCGTCGTTCGGGACACCAAATGGTCGGCCATCATGACGTCCATTTTGGAAGACATTTTTTGATGATGTCACTGAACTAGTTCATATCATAGATCTTGATATGCAAGCTTTATCTATGAATTTAAGCCCTAGCATTTGCGAGGTTCTGAACTTTGTTCACAACTAGTACAGTAAATAATACATCTATTATACACATGCCACATATATCTGTCGACGTACGCGTCACAATTAACGTCACAGGAATGTACAAGTGTGTGAGTAGTACAAATGCAACTGTTATCCTACTTCGGCCAAGTGGCCTTCCTCATCCACTCATCATCAATAGGGAAGTCCTGGAATAGATCAGTAGAAAATACACATCAGAACCATTCTACCTCCTATCAGGGGAGTGGTCCTCACAGTGGAATCATTGACGTCGATAGCACAGTCCCCTTCATGCCAAAGAGCACGGCAACCACTGCAATACCACCTATCACAACCCTACAATGGAGTGAGGGAACAGGGGTGGTGAGGGACCGGGAGTGTTGAGGGACCGGGAGTGATGAGGGACCGGGAGTGGTGAGGGACCCGGAGTGGTGAGGGACCGGGAGTGGTGAGGGACCGGGAGTGGTGAGGGACCCGGAGTGATGAGGGACCGGGAGTGTTGAGGGACCAGGAGTGGTGAGGGACCGGGAGTGTTGAGGGACCGGGAGTGGTGAGGGACCCGGAGTGGTGAGGGACCCGGAGTGGTGAGGGACCGGGAGTGGTGAGTGACCCGGAGTGATGAGTGACCGGGAGTGATGAGTGACCGGGAGTGGTAAACTATAGTATATTATACATAAAATAAACAGCAACTCACAGAACCACATTTGACCTTTGACCTTGATGGTGTTGGATGTTGAGTGCGAGAATACCTAAGCCACTTCAGGAATCCATAAAACCACCCACTGGACACTCCCCCTGGTTGCTCGGAGGGAGGGGGGGTTCTATCGACTGTACTGTAATCGATGGCACATTTGCAATCCCTGTAAGAAAGGTCAAAGGTCAGAGCTGGTATGCAACACAACTGACTATAGTACTGACATGCACACACAGCTCTCCTGGTAGTCCATAATCGCTCTCTCGTGATATTCAGAGTACTGCAGACATGAAGCAGAGGTGAAAGAGGTATTGACAATCCAAGGCCAGTGGAGGCCATGCTAGCAACTCACAAACTTCTTCCCTGCAGCGTAGAAGTGGTGTGGATCCAGCACAGGGACACGGTTGCAGTCTGTGAGAGATAAGGGCAGTTACACACACCATCTCATACTGCAGTGAAGACACACCCACTAGAGGCGGGACATGCTATGGAAAACCCTGCATTGTCATAATTCCGGAACATCGAATTCTGAAGGTTCCACACACAGAACCCCTGGAAGCACATCAGGCACATCACATGGTGTTCGGAGCAGTTGAACACATATACAAGCTCATCCTTCCTGAATAAATACAATGGAGGGCAGCATCATCCAGGTTGGTGCATGGTGTGGGAGCAGCTTCACCTCACAACCCCACATTTCATGCATATAATTCCATGTCTGTTGTAGTGGAAGTCCTTCAGGAAGGCACCAGTGTGACTAGTGCCTGCATCTCCAGCTTTGCACTCAAACATCAGAGTGGCCTTGAGAGACAAGGTAATAATGACACGTCACTAGAAGTATATTGGTGCTCAACTTAGCACAAAACATCCATGCACACGTGATGCATACACTACTGTGTACAGACATGCACACATGATGCATACACTACTGTGTACAGACATGCACACATGATGCATACACTACTGTGTACAGACATGCACACATGATGCATACACTACTGTGTACAGACATGCACACATGATGCATACACTACTACCCTGTGTACAGACATGCACACGTGATGCATACACTAATACCCTGTGTACAGACATGCACACGTGATGCATACACTAATACCCTGTGTACAGACATGCACACGTGATGCATACACTAATACCCTGTGTACAGACATGCACACGTGATGCATACACTACTGTGTACAGACATGCACACGTGATGCATACACTAATACCCTGTGTACAGACATGCACACGTGATGCATACACTAATACCCTGTGTACAGACATGCACACGTGATGCATACACTAATACCCTGTGTACAGACATGCAACCATGATGCATACACTACTGCCCTGTCTACAGACATGCACACATGATGCATACACTACTACCCTGTGTACAGACATGCACACGTGATGCATACACTAATACCCCGTGTACAGACATGCAACCATGATGCATACACTACTGTGTACAGACATGCAACCATGATGCATATACTACTGCCCTGTGTACAGACATGCACACGTGATGCATACACTACTGCCCTGTGTACAGACATGCACACATGCTAATATTTACACAGAGGTCACCAGGTCAAGGGCTGGTCCACTCACTGTGGCGTCCTCCTTCTTGCAGTCGTGGCATTTCCCCACAATGTGCTTCTTGGTCTTGTAGAGGTCCTTGGTGGAAATGGGAGAGGTGTCCTTCCTTTCAAAGCAGGACAACTGTGACAAAACACACCACGTGACAATAAGTGATATTTCAATGCACTGCCGTCATCAACCAACCGATCGACAAGCTAAGCACATTAAAGTAGGCCTTCCTTCTGCTATGACATCACATGTTTTGCAGAAAATTATAATCTTCTCATCTCCAAACATGTGTGTAGCAGAAGCCTCTCTCCTTCGAAGGGCCAAAGACAGCTGAGGTCCTCCACTGTTCTCCACCAGGTGAACCACGGTCGCCGCGTTCATTTCTTTAAACGCATCCTAATGATGACAAAAACAAAGGCTCCGTAACACACGAGCTGACAGCACGCGTGACACGAGTGTAGTCGAGGGCAAGTATATTGTGATAATCTCCATGGCCACAGGCCTAGAGGCCCGTCCCCCATGTCACTCTGGAGTTCAGTCAGTTCAGGTTACCTTAACGAGAGTGTGTTCTGGGAGTGGAGCTCCTTGGTGTAAAATTCGCAAAGAATCCGTAGGCACTCTAAGATTTCTCTCGAACCTTTCTGTTACTTGCTTAATGGTTTCATCCGATCTGGCGTCGACTTGAATACGCTGTTTGGAATACTTCGCAACGATGACCACCTCGCTCTTTGGCTTGGCGGCCATTTCAGAACTCTCCCTGCTCGCACCAAAGATGATTCTCCCCAAACTTTGCTCACTCGATCTAGTCTAATAAAATCGTGACTTGACATTACGTAGCCGTGCTACAGCCCAAGATAGTAACAAGGGGCATCTGAAGGGAAGTTCCCTCAAGAGTTCATTCCCTTTAGCATTAATATTTTATATGATATTATCATAATTCAGTTTGTGAAGCATTAATGGAAGATCCTTCTTTGTCGACTGCAACAGTTCCTGGAGTGGTTTCTGCCGCTGTCAAGTCAGCTTGACTGGCCTTGATCTGATGAACAATGACAATCACACACATAAACAACAAACATCAACTCACACACACACACACACACACACACACACACACACACACATGCCTGCACGCACGCACACACACACACCACACACACACACACACACACCACACACACACACACACACACACACACCACACACACACACACACACACACACACACACACACACACACACACACACACACACCTGCTCTAGTTGAGCTTTTAATTTATTGATCTCATTCCGCAGATCAGAAGGTGTACTATTCAGTGCGGTGGACGTGGTCTCTGGTTTGTTGAAACTAAAGTTCTCTCCTTTTGGGTCCTTGGCAACCATGATTATCTGTGACAATGATGGAACCCAAATGTTAGTAGTCATGGTTACCAACAGCACACTCAGGCTAGTTCACCTTTGGCACAAACACTATACACAAAATGACAGTTGTCCCGATGTTGGTGAATATCCCAACCAGCGCATATCTCACATTAATCATATCAACTAGTAGGAAACCGATGAGTGTGAGACAGGCTGATATGAGGAAGAACGTGTAAATGGAGATAACTACGTAGACAGATTCGTTGAGCTCTGGAATCTTGACTTTGCGAGTCTCAAAAGCTAGTATAGCTCCAACGATGAGAAGAACACCTTTATAAGAGAGCAAGATTGAGACCCATATGGCACCCCTGTCAGTAAAGCAGACTCCAATCACTGTAGGAACACTGCCAGGCTGCAATGGGAATGGGCAGGGATGTGAGACTTGTACACACACACACATGTGCACACACACGCACGCACACACACACATGCACATACACACATGCACATGTACGCACACGCTCACACACCATGTGTTGTAGTTCCCTGGTTTCAAGATGGACGCGTGTCTGCGGTAGTCCTGAGACAATACTAAGGAAGATCAGGTCCACCAGAAGAAGGACTCCAATCACCACAAACAGGTGAATGTCCTTCATTGGCTGTGTCAAAGGGAGTGAAACGGACCATCATGGTTAGTATTCCCACTCCCTACCACACCCATTACCATGCCCACCTTCTTCTTCTTGACTCTGGTCTCAATGTTCCTGAAAATATAGTAAATTCTCCACGTCTTGGCCAAGATGGAGCCGAACACGAGGGTGAAAGCAAAGCTGGCAAACCATATCTGCACCCTGCACATGGCACTGGCCACCACCGGGGTGGTCACTCCTTTGTCGATGCCAAATATGACGGCCTCACAGTACAACAGAACTCCTCCCACTCCAATGAGCACATTGATATAAGGGCTGGACAATTTAACTCCACTATTTGAGTGGGGAGAATGGGGAGTGGATGTGGGGAGAGTGGAGAGAGTGTGGAGTGGATGTGTTGAGAGAGTGGAGAGTGGATGTGTGGAGAGTGGAGAGTGGATGTGTGGAGAGTGGAGAGTGGATGTGTGGAGAGAGTGGAGAGTGGATGTGTGGAGAGAGTGTGGAGAGTGGAGAGAATGTGTTGAGAGAGTAGAGAGTGGATGTGTGGAGAGTGGAGAGAGTGGAGAGTGGATGTGTGGAGAGTGGGGAGTGAATGTGTGGAGAGTGGGGTGTGTATATCATACAGATATAGCTGTGAACTCTTACTAATGATTTTTGAAGACAAGATTGAAGATGATGAAGCCAATAGCGAGAGCCACTCCAAATGCTGAGAATATTGTGCAAAAGATGAACAATCCAAGAGAGATATTCCATTCCATCTCATCTGCAGGTACACCATCTGGAGAGGATATCACACTGTCAGGTGACATCATGTGACATCATGTGACATCATGTGAGTCACTACTGCATTACATGGTCTACCTGGAAAGACTGTACTGTTGGATTCTCCCTCAACAAACATGAGGTTCTCGTTGTTCTTGACCACGATCACAACTGGTGATAGTGATGAGGTGGACTCTACCAGGGAAAGGCACAAAGGTCAAAGGACACACACTACCCTTGCCCTCACACAATCACCCCCTTACCATTGAAGCGATACTGCATGATTCGTAAGTCAGGTGACCTGTCACCTCGACGATCAAACTGAACAGTACCCTATAGGCCACGTATAAAGAGAACACTGCATCTCTCATGAGATCACATCGTCAATAAACACACACTCACAGTCAATCCAAGAAATTTGGTAGCAATAGCAGAGGAGTAGAAGAGCTTCCCGATCCCCTCTTCTCTGTAGTCAAACATGGTCAGGTTGTCCAGTTTCATGCCATCCTCAGTGGACATGCCCAAGCTACTGTTAAGAGCAAGCATTGCCGTCCAAACAGCATCAAACGCAAATGCTCCCAGTTGAATGGAGTAACTGAATGAGTTGTCAGAGCCGAAAATATCCATAAACTCTCTCTTATAAAGCTGCTCGTATTCCTGAAAAGACTGATGGTGATGTGTATTAGAGGGTGATGTGTATTAGAGGGTGATGTGTATTAGAGGGTGATGTGTATCAGAGGGTGATGTGTATTAGAGGGTGATGTGTATCAGAGGGTGATGTGTATCAGAGGGTGATGTGTATCAGAGGGTGATGTGTATTAGAGGGTGATGTGTATCAGAGGGTGATGTGTATTAGAGGGTGATGTGTATTAGAGGGTGATGTGTATTAGAGGGTGATGTGTATTAGAGGGTGATGTGTATTAGAGGGTGATGTGCATTAGAGGGTGATGTGTATTAGAGGGTGATGTGTATTAGAGGGTGATGTGTATCAGAGGGTGATGTGTATCAGAGGGTGATGTGTATTAGAGGGTGATGTGTATCAGAGGGTGATGTGTATTAGAGGGTGATGTGTATCAGAGGGTGATGTGTATCAGAGGGTGATGTGTATTAGAGGGTGATGTGTATCAGAGGGTGACGTGTATCAGAGGGTGATGTGTATCAGAGGGTGATGTGTATTAGAGGGTGATGTGTATCAGAGGGTGATGTGTATTAGAGGGTGATGTGTATTAGAGGGTGATGTGTATTAGAGGGTGATGTGTATTAGAGGGTGATGTGTATTAGAGGGTAATGTGTATTAGAGGGTGATGTGTATTAGAGGGTGATGTGTATTAGAGGGTGATGTGTATTAGAGGGTGATGTGTATTAGAGGGTGATGTGTATCAGAGGGTGATGTGTATTAGAGGGTGATGTGTATTAGAGGGTGACGTGTGTGCTCCAGTTCACCACAAGCACCACTCACCAGCCCTGGATCTGTTGGAGCAGTTCGGCTGCTCAAGTATGGGAAGTGGTTGACGACCAGTGACTTCTCAAGAGCTTGTTCAATGTCAGAGTCACTACAGGTCCCTTCAATTCCCCTCCACCATTGGTTCGGGTACCACCCATTAATCAGCCACACAAAATGAGGGAATGCCACGCCCTTCTCCCGAGCCTAGTCAAAGACAACAGTCAACCACACCCCATCACCCCCCAGTACACTGTCGCTGATGCAGGACAGCACAGAGTGGAGACAACAGACCTACCAGACACAAAATGTCCCTTGCTCCTGGTTGGTGCATGTTGAGGTAGACCACACGTGCTTGTGACGTCTGAACAAAATGAGATTATACACTCTAAGCCCAGCACGGCAAAGACATGTCCATGGCCCATGTACCAGTAAGTTGCTAACGACAGATCTGAGAGTGTTGAGGGTTACGGTCCTGTTGCTGCTCCTTGTGAACTGCTGTTGATGAATGATCCTCCCTTGAACTCCTGGCAATGTGGACTGTAAAATCTCCAGTGTCTGAGTGAGTTCGTATGTGTATGTGTGTGTGTGTGCACATATGTGCATGTGATGCAAATCAGAGATAGATTATCAACGGAATATCAAGTACCATTATTCATAGCCTAGCATAGGAATAACATGCTTCAGACAGATATTGAGCACATCTCACACTTGTATACAGAATTCTCTGAAGGAGCTAACATACATATGATAGAACATGTGCTGCTTGAAAGTATAGTTCAAGTGTGCAATCCTCCAGGGCTGCTCTTATTACGCAATGACAAGGCACATCACCCTCAGTGATAATTTATACTCTAAAGATGGAGGCTACCTGGATAACTAAAATGATTATTTTTCTCACTTTGTAACATTTGGGGAGGGGTTGTCTAAACCACCCTACCTCCCCCCTCCCCCCCATGGGCCTGACCTGTTTGAATGTGATCTGTGGACAACACTCTAGTCCCTTCACCTGTGATGTGAGGGGACCTGGAAGCAGGGATGATTTCAAACACTTTTTCTAATAATAAATGATGACATTTTTCTTTACTGGTGTAGTCCAATTCTCCTTAAAAAAATCATTTGTATGCAAAGCAGCCTGACTATGGTTGTGACATCGACTCCTACGTATGCAAATGTATGGCTTTCTCTTTGTTCTTTGCAAAAAAATGATGGGAAGTGACTACAGAAACCTTTCCTGCTGTGTGTGCGTGAACACAGTGTAGGTCAGATCCTTGGCAACATAGTGGGAAATACTTAACTCAGTTTGACTGGTTAGTGGGATGCATTGTCATTCACCATCCTTTGAAGCGCTCACGCATGGGGTAATATATCCTTGTTGAAGGACAGCCCTGAAAACACCCTTCCTTAGAGATATATGCGATACGCACTACATCATATCATTTACACTTTCATAGTACGGTCTCTACCTGAAACTAGAATGTGATAAGAGCACTGACATATAGACAATACAATGGAATGAGTTATGGTCCAACAGATGCAGGGTGTAGCCAGAGGGGTACTCCTGTGGAGAGGGTGTGTCCACCAGGGGCTACCAGTATAGAGAGGGTGTGTCCACCAGGGACTACCAGTATGGAGAGGGTGTGTCCACCAGGGAACTCACTTGTGTGAATAGGCTGTCTTGCTCAGTGATAACGGCCACTCTTTGCCAGCCGAACCATTGCATCACCACTGCTATGAAGGAGGCAACAAAAGCATCAGAAGGGACCGTCCGCAAGAAAAGTGGGTACTGCACCTGGTCGGACAGCACAGCGTCAGTTGACCCCGGGGAGATCTACAGGGGTCGGTACAATGGTACACGGGGACCAGGAGGAATGACAGTGGTATGGCATTTACTTGAACCAGATTGTAGTACTGTGTAACTGCGGCTAGTGCCCGCGAGGATGTCGAGCAATCTGCTCCGAGAACCATGACGAACGTGGTGTTTTCCTCCAGAGCTCCAACCACCTCGCGGATCGCCCTCAGCGAGGTGCACTAAAGATGCGAGATCAGGTAACGGGACACGTAACCCACGAGCAGTCACTGTACAAACTGCGAACAAGAACTGACGTTAACATCTCTGAAGCTGTAGGTCAACTGGTATCCCGGGAGTAGGTCTGAGCGGTTGTTAGCGACTTTGAAAGCGAGGCTCACAGCTGGTAGATGCGATGTTGCGTTGTGTACCGTGTGGAGGGAGAGGAACACGGAGAGCCGCACCTCCGTCTCGGAAGAGGAGTCGCTAATTACGAGCAAAATCAGCAGAAGAAACCGAAACATGACGATTTCCAACTCTCTCGAATCTTTGGACTAACCATAGACTATAGGGACTATGGACTAACGGACGTTCCGCTCGTCTTACAAATGAGGACGAACTCTATGAATACGCTTATTCAATTAAACGTATTGAAGAACCAGCACTATGAATATCATTACTTCGTTGATATATATATAGAGTCTATGATATAATACAAAAGGTTAACGCACACTTGCACTAAACACGGACACAGAAGGAGTAAGGGAAATGAAGACCTCGGTTTAGCTTGCTCAGGACACGGGGCGATAGAGAAGAGTTGTCACAAACTTCTCCTTGTATCTGTGCGTGCATGCCATCACAAGTACGTGGTCCTAGGGTTGACAGAACAGGTGAGGGAGATTGCTAAACTAGTGATCCAATGACTGTACCTTGACAGATAGGGCATAGAGGTGATTGAGGATGACGTGATTTGGTTCTGACAATAGGGTGGGGTCCTCCTAACGTGGGCGTGACAAAGAGCAGCAAAAGGGATAGCATCGGTCTTGTGAAACCCAGACCCATTTCCATCCTCTATTTTTCAAATGGGACTTTTCCCAAATGAAATGGATCTGGGCCTGAGATACCTGAGGTGCATATGTGATTGGACTCACTTCTGAAGGGAGGTCACTGTTGAGTATTGTTTGTTGAAGCAGTTGAGGGAGATGAGGTGGGAGACCGGAAGCAGAGGAGCGAGAAGGAATGTTCTGAGAGTAGTCGCCAGAAGGGCTCGAGGACAGGCCTGCATGGAATGAGAACTAATCACATGACAGTCACATGTCTTGGACACGCGTGCACCAAACAGGCTCTCTCACTGGGCTTGGCAGTACTCAGTAGCTCCACGTTGTGGTACGCCTCAAAGTCTTTCTTGGCAACAGTCACCACATTGTTGTGTGTTCCCATGCTGTTCTCTGTGGCATCCTGTGGGTGGGGGCGGGGGGGGTGATTATAGTGGCTGAGTGTGAGAGGGGTTACAAAGGTGTGTCAAGTGGTGAACATGCTGTGCACAGCTCACAGCATTAGGGTCATGGATCCACTTTCCGTCCACAACAAATTTATATTCGTGCACACCGCGTGGTAGATCAATGATGGTAGAAAAATCACCATGGTGACTGCAGAACAAATAGTAAAGCCCACGAGACAAAGAATGGAATTAGCCTAAAGAGGCTCAACTAATGAGAGCTCAGACTAGTTGGTACTACATGCGTATCAGAAGAGGAAGGATGGTGGATCACAATTACCTTCGGTTTAAAGGTATTTTTGCCTTCCAATTAGTGAAGGATCCGCACACATATACCTCTTCTCCTCCGTACTCCCATCGGAAGACAAATGGGATTTTGTCTTTGTCCACCGTCTTGTGAACAAACGTCGACGAGGACTGGGACGTCGTGTCTTTGGGTTTAGGCTTCTCCTGAAGATAACCACCAACTGGAATTGGAATCAATATTAAGACATTAATAAAATAATGTGACATCATTATATTCTTATCATTATTACTACTATAAAATTTTAAAGGGATTTAGTGATTTTTATTCCATATATTAGGATGTAGCTGAAAACAAGTCATGTTATCATGACAGATCACCTTCTACTGGTGATCCATACGGCGCGTCTACGTGGGCTAGTGGTGGATAGAGTGTTGATGATGAGGACGACTCGGCGAGATCTTCAGCTGTCTTTGGTCCCTTGGTCGTTCCTTGTCCCATGTCCACACAACTTCGCGATGATGCGCTTTCAATAAACACCTGATTCTAGTTAGGCTCGGGGCCTTTAGCTATTGTTGGTTAGTCAAAGCAGCCAACTATGTACGTACGTACATGCGCCATTTTGTTCTGTCGAGGAAAAAATGCCGTAGACCCACTGGGTCGATTTTTGCTGCCAAAATATAGGAACAGCCATCTCAAAAAATGGCGTGTTTGTCTGCGCTACCAGGACCTTTCAAAGTGGCTGAGCTGCGAATGCTTTGTATTATCCCTATGTCGGTTAGATGGGCTACGAAGAAAGCAGGAGGGAGTAGTAAGAATGGAAGAAAATCCAGTGGGAAGCGACTCGGACTCAAGAAAGGCGATGGTGAGTTGCATTTCATTCTTCAAGGTAGTGGCTTCCACGTCTATGGAAGGACTCCTGAGTTTCCGTCTATCCTGTTCAGGCCAATATGTCATTCCTGGTAACATCATTGTACGACAGCGCGGGACCAAGTTCCATCCAGGGAGTAATGTGCGTGTGCGCATGTTGGGTCACTGTGCATGTGTGTCTGTTGGTGTGCTAATGATATTCATGACTACTGTAGGTTGGGATGGGCCGAGACCACACCCTTTATTCGTTAGTTGAAGGGTTTGTCCAGTTCACCAGAGCTCCCCACGGGGACCAGGTCAACAATCCCCTAATTGGACCACGCTCCTGGAGGAAGTACGCCCACGTCATGGAGCTACCACGGCAACCACAATTTGTTCTAACAGAAACAATACCACCCAGTGCACCCATCACATGATGATCACATGACTTTAATTTTGATGTATACTTTCTGACATGTGTATTGTTGAACATTTGATTTCTTTAAAAATATACGAAGTTTACAACAAATAAATTAATCACATTCAAAGCAACCTCGTGTGAGGTGCTATGTCCCTTTGAGATGCCAAACAGATCCTTTGGAGTAGCACAGCTCCTAGCACAAGAGAGTGAACAGAGTGTGATTTTGTTGGCCATGACAACCAGGACGGTATGGGTGAGGACTGGTGTGGACTAGCAGGACGGTATGGGTGTGGACTGGTGTGGACTAGTAGGACGGTATGGGTGGGGACTGGTGTGGACTAGTAGGACGGTATGGGTGGGGACTGGTGTGGACTAGCAGGACGGTATGGGTGAGGACTGGTGGGGTTCACTGCAGTGTCCTCACTTTCAGTAAAGCTGTCACTAGCTTGATGTTGGGTTCTTCCCCAGTCTTCGTCCTGATTTCTTCACAAACCTGTTTCTTTTTGACTGAAGATGTCTCTTTGAATAATTGGAGAACATAATGCCGATACTGTGAAGAACAAACATTAGAAACAGTCAACACATTAAATCATAATCACGATTACTGGGAATTGTATACATGTGTGCAGTTTTAAAATCAATTTACTGACTATAGTAAGAACCAATTGTGAACATGGACACACACACACACACACACACACACACACACACACACACACACACACACACACCTTGTCTGTATCATTCCCAACTTTTGTTTTTGTGAACAATCGAACTGGCTTCCCATCTGCTCCAACACTAGCATCCTATCAGGACAGCAATTGCAACATCAAAGCACACACTATTGTTTGCAGCATATGCATACACGTCCACACATGCACACCTTCATGGTTACTTCAATCATTCCCGCAGCTAGCAATCCCCTGACTAACACCTCATCACTATCAGTACATTCCCTCATCAGTTTACTAGATAGTGAAGAGCGATGTTGATCAAGTTGATGGTGAATTTGGTGTAGAGGGACCACTCCCAAGTTGATAGCCTTGCTCAGCCAGCTTGTGAGAGGAGACATAACATCTTTAGTGTCCATTGGAGAGTCTATTTGTTCACTGCCAGCACTGTCCACACTATTGTGTGTTGAAGGTATATTATCTTCTCTGACACCTGGTTTGGCATGTTGACTTGATCGTCTCTTCTTCCCCAACCCTCTCTGCTTAGCGACATCACCAGGGTCTTCCTTGTTGAAATCCATACCACATCGTAGCCTGAAAAAGTAAACCACATCAAACAACATCAAACGATTGAGATGTACAGAACATCCGACATGAGTACTTCTCTTGCTGGCTTCTCCACCATTCCAGTTGCTTGGCAACCACTTCCGGATGGTGTGATAAGAAGTCCTTGTCGATGTCAAACACAAACTCCCAACCAATGGAGACCCTCTGACGACCCAGCCCCTTCAGAATATCAAGGAGCTCTTCATGGGGTATTTTCACCTGCTGTGTTATCTCCTTCCGTGAGACAGTGGATGGGTAAGTTAAGGCAAACTTCAGCAACTGTTGATGGGGCAGGTATACATGTAAAGATAACATGAAACTATAAGTAAACAAAGAGGGACAAACATGAGTACATAAGTATATCACACACACACACACACACACACACACACACACACACACACACACACACAATGTACAGAACAGTCTACTCACAATAAGGTCTCTGGCCCTGCACATCACAGAGTGAGGCACACTGTTATAAGCACTGTAAAATCCTTCAGGATAGAGAAGGGTACTCCTCACTACCCAACAGCCTTGAACAAGAACTGCAAACTTCATCAGATGAGTGAGGATGTCGTCTTGAGGTTGATCAGCTTTGTCTTGGATCAGAGAACAGAGAGTCTTGAACTTCAATACACCAACTATGGGAGGTCAAAGGTCACTATTGTACACACACACACACACACACACACACACACACACACACACACACACACACACACACACACACACACACACACACACACACACAAACAAACATACTATAGGACATCTTATATACTTATCACATTAGAGGTACACATCACATTCACCTCTCATCATAACCATCCTGATAGCTTCCTGGAGAGTGCAATCCTTTAGACTGTCCAGAGGAGCATGCACGGTTGTTAATGCCTCCCTCTCTTCGGGGGGTAACAAAGCATTGAAGTATGATCTACATAGAAAATTGATAAACATAGTAACTGCCAAATAAAGACATCACAAGTACCTGTTCTCACTTGGAGTGGAGGCCAACAGCAGCTAGCTCTGCTTCACTGTCACTGAACAATAAACCACGCATCTCATCCGACAAAGGATCCTAAAGGGAGTGTACAACACTAGTATACTACATGCACTTACTAGTATACTACATACATATACTAGTATACCACATGCACATACTAGTATATTACTTGCACACAATGGCATACTACACATGCAAGTAATGCACACTTTTCTCCATACATACCTGAAAGGATTTGGTGTGCAGTCTGACCCACGGCTCATTGTCCTGAGGAGGGTGGGGAGTCTGGTTGTGACGCGAGAACTTAACCGTTATGTGCTTCGGCTCCTCTTCTTCTGAACTTTCCGACTCTAAACACAAGACAGGACATGAGCCAGAGATCGCTGGCCATGGTGCAATCAGCATACCTTCCTGCACAGCTAGAGTGAGTCTCTTTTCTCCAGCGCCAACACAGTCCAAGTAGTCGAATGATGGCCGCAGTTGGTAGATCCCTTTCAGTGAAGTCAAATGAAGCTCCTTCTCTTTCAGAACTCCCAAAGCATAGCGCTTCATCTGGTCTTGTGGAATGCACTGAGAACTAACCAGAGTCTGCTTGTCCAGGAATCCACTGAAATAGATCCAAACACAATACAAATATATCACATTCACCATCATGACTACATTCACCATCATCGCTACATTCACCATCATCACTACATTCACCATCATCACTACATTCACCATCATCACTACATTCACCATCATCACTACCCGATGACCATACAATGCTCAGTAGTGACCCTCGGGCATACCTCTTGTAGTACTGCTCTGAAGAGCCAGGAGGCTTTCCTAGCTCCATCATGTTAGCATAATTCTCCCCACGGCTGTCACTGTAGTTCTCTCCAGACGGTTCAATGGGTACATCTATGTGAATCTTTATTCAACAATGCAAATATCAAGTAGGAGACAGCCGAACCAATTCGAAGGACTAACCTTTTGTTGGTTCTGCTTCAGCTTGACGTCTTTAAAGGACGAGTAATCGTGTGTTACATGAGATGGCCGCATGGGGTACTGTATTGGGTAAACACAACGCTGAAATCACTAGCAGAGTTTAACGGCGAAGAAGGGAATGAAGCTATTCACATGCTATTCTTACTTGAAATAAATAGAGCTGCTCAGACAAGGCTTGACTGAGAAACACGTCCACCTAACACAGATGACTAATAGTGCAACACACGGTCAACAAACAAGGCTGATGAGGCGTACCTCATATTCCACTGGGTCCTCGGTCTCGTCCAACATTTCTTCTTAGTGACGAGCGTGCTGCAATGCACAGGAGAGTCAGTAGCCAGAATCTGTGGAGGGTAAACTCCTTAATTACGTTGGGTGACCCAACCGTTGCAAAATGGCGTGCTATGTAACGTAGACACATCACCGTGTGCACGGTACGTGGCCATGGGTAGCTACAGGAAGGTGAATCCATCTGCAGTTTCCCTCCACGTCTTATCCTTACTATGCACGACTATCCTAACCACCATCTCCTCGATTTGAGCATATCAACTATCATGCTCCGGAGGTTGTCGCTGTCAATGTAAAATAATTACTATGTAGGAACCACAGTCTACACAGAACACAATGTTGCTACGTCTTTGCTAGGTCTAATTCTGCTCCTTCTTGAACATTTTCCCATGCACCCTCAACCTGTACACACAAGTGTAGTCCTTCATTCCATGGTTGCTATAAAATTTGAACTCCACAAAACGAACTGCCTTTTCTGGGTACTAGATAGAAACCAGAGAATCATGTAGCTACACAAATATCTCCAATTCCTTATATTGCCCTAACCTTCACTGGGAAAGTCTGTATTGCCTTATCACCACTATAAGTAAAGTTTCCGATAGACTCTCTGGTTTCTTCCTCAGTAGAAGACACCTACAAATGTCAACACACAACCTTAATGTACACAGACACCTACACACTATATAAGAGACATCAAAACTCACAAGCACTCCAAAGTAATTAGGAGCACTGTCAATAGAACCTGATGGACTCAGTACTTTTGGTATATGTTCAACAGTCACATGGGTGACCTCGATGTCTGTAGCAAGCTGCAAGTGAGGGATGGTGAGAGCTGGAATGGACCAGGAGGGTCACTGAGATGTAATGACACACACCTTAATAACCACATAGCCTTCTTGGCCAGGGAAGGCCCAGCACTGTCCTGGTAGCACTCCAGCCTGCAGTGGAGAGAGGAAGTGTGTGCACACACTCACACAAGACCTAACTGTAGCTATGGACGCCACCACACACCTGTATGACAGTGCAAGCAGAGTTGGAGAAGTGCCACAGGGTGTATCCAAATAGCTGTACACTGGACGAGGAAGGAGCAAACGTGGCTGAACACTTGGACCTTGGAATACTCCCTCCTGCTGTTTCCAGGGCATAGTCAAACATGCCGACTTTGTCAGCTGAATACAGATCCAGTGAAGAATGGATCATGTTCTCAACTTCCTACAGGAAACACACAGAATACCACTAAAACAACACATGCCCATGCACACATACATGGCACTTAACCTCTTGTGTAAGGCCTCCAGCAGATGCAGCTCGCTTGGCAATCATCTCTATCAAGGTCCTATTGAACTCCTCCAGATCATCATTAGCTACTGTATTGAGCATCTTCTCCTTCAACCACACACCTAGCACACTGGAGTCATCCTCCAGCAACTATGTATTGATGTACAGAACAGAAAGTCTAATACATTAAATGCCACAAAGATACTTGATAGCAATACTCCTCACTTCCTTGATTAGCTTCTGCATAACAATAGCAGCATCGTCCTGGGCCAACTTGCTGTCAATGGATTTTTGCATTATGCTCAACTCCTTCTGTGTAATCACAACAAATATTATTCACTACTGTACAACACACACACACACACACACACACACACACACAGGCTCCCCCCACACCTTCACTTGTTCTTGTTGACTGATAGCTTGACTGGTCAAATTACTTATTTGTTCCATCAGGTTCTTTAAATCTTCACTGAGACTGAAGCAAGTCCAATACCATCATCATACTACGTATACTCACTGTACATACATCACAAGTGGTCTCACTTTTCATCTGCCTCTTTCATTTTCTTCTCCAAGTCTTTGAGAGTTCCTTGCATGGAATCAATACCACCCTTGGCAACACTCAAGCCCACATCCGTATCACTCTGTGCCTTTTCAAGCTTGACCACCTTCTTGGAGAGTATGTCAATCGTCTCCTTCATCTACAATAAAAGCAGCATCATACCAGTATACAGCTCTCCACCACCACTCCCTGTTAGTACCTCTGTCATGTTCCCTTCAAGCCAGCCGAGTAGACTGCCCTTCATGTCCCCCACAGCACCCTCCACATCTTTCCCCAGGGCTACTCTCAGACGTTGAATGTCCTCACTGCTGACATCAGCAGACTGAGAGGGGGAGACTGAGGGAGAGGAGCAGGTAACCTGTGACAACGCGACCATGCATCAAAAGAACCATCAGCAGCTCACCCAGTGCTGTCAGGAACCAGGTGAAAACCAGCAAACATACTATCAGCACAACCAGTCCAAACCATGACTACATTGAAATGGACAAAAATACATATATCCAACCCACATGTGTGTGCATCTGTGCGTGTGTGCAAACCTTTTTCTTTTCCAGGGGATTAGTACAAATAGCTAGTAAAGACGACAGTCTACAAAATACAAGAAACAATCTTGAAAGTTCAATAATGAAACACTGAAGACAGGGGTACTGACCTCTCAAGAACAACCACATCAAATGTAACCATGGAGACCAGAGCAAAGTAGGGGACACTGAACACTCTGAGTAGCCACTGGCCAAAACTAGTCCATAAACTACTTTGTGGTTTTACTGGTGATGATGAGATTTTTGGGGTTATGAGAATTCTTTCTTTGTTATACACATACTGTGTTGTTTGGGTAACTTGTACTTCTGTTGAAAAGAAAGCAACATAACTGTTAACACACACACACACACACACACACACACACACACACACACACACGGCTCACCTTCATCCTCATCAAGCCCATAGAGATGCTGAGGAATATCAGACTGAGGGCTTATCCTTCGGTTATCGACAGAACTAGCTGGGCCCGAGCCAACACCACTGTCTACGGGGGATAGAGTCCTTGGCGTTCTGGGGAGGGTGGATTTCCAGCCAAGAGATGACCCGAGGCTCGTAGACGTGTTCGTGATGGTAACGTCTTGTTCGGTCTCACTCTCTTCATAAATGAGTTGACCACTTTCATTCATCACTTCCGAAGCTCTTGACGACCTCCTGCTAGACGTAGTGGACTTTCTCGCCGTGTTGTCATCCTCCGATACAGTACTGGACTCTCGAGAACCTCTGGAACTCCCGTAGTAGGGTCTAACCCCGGAACGACTTATTCTTGGGCTTCTCCTAACACCCTCTTCCGGTATTAACTGTCTAATGCGTCTGTGTCTTCTAGAAAGGCTAACGTCTTTATCGGTAAATTGGTCCATTCTTCTCTTCAGATCAGGTCAAAATCAGGAATCAAGAAGGTGCACTTTGAAGCGCGCTATGACGACCAGTCACGTGACAATCAGCCACTGACGTCATAGCTGCTATGTACAAATAATTTATGATTATCGATCATACAAATCGCAAGCAAATTAAAGTTTTTTTTCCTATTCAGGGAGCGTTTGTAGCAATTCTTCATATTTCGACAACAAGTTCGACTTCTTGATCGTATTCCATGTTTTTTCAGCATACACAAACCTGCAGGATCATTGAGGGGTGACATTCCACACCTGGTATGTATCTGCCAACAGCTTCTCAACCACTCACCAATCCTTCTCAGTCATCTGCTGTGAATTATGAGAGAGTGTATATCGGGGCATGGAGAATATCTGTGGGAGCAAGATCAGGGAAGCAGGTCAACGACAAACAGCAGCAATCCTTACAACGGGCACATCCACCCCACTGTACCTGATTCCGCAGTGTCTCCACCAGTAACTGGTAGCTGGGGTGTCCGGAGTAGTTCGGCAGGAGTGACAGGATGAGGTTCAGGCCATATTCTACCAAGGAGACAATTGTTACCATGACTACCAACTGCAAGTCACACACATTTAGAGCTTTACCTAGTTTCCCTGGTCGTGAGGAGAGGGGCCCTCCATTTTCACTGAGGTTCTCATTAGTTGGGAGTAGATGCAGGTTGACATGAGAGTCTGAGAATGCACTTGGAATGCTACCAAGTGGAATGATGCCACTTTTCATTAGAGATGCACCTCCTGCATAGACAGTGTGTGTGCGTGTGTGTGTGTGTGTGTGTGTGTGTGTGCGTGTGCGTGTGTGTGTGTGTGTGTACAGTTGGGAGATAGTCTCACAGCAGCATCCTAGATGTAAGTAGAAGTACATTAGCTGACTTTACCTGATATCTTCAAAGGACTTGAAGCAAATATCTGAGCAAGTTGTGTGTGTGCCTGCTTCATGGCATAGGGCTGGAAGTCATCGGGAGTGGCATGGTTGTGTACGAACACTGCAGGGAAGGGGCCAGCAGTGCAAGTCTGATCTAATTAGACCACGAACCTCTTACTCACTCACCAATGTGAGGGTAGTACTCCGTCACTTGATCCAAAGAGCTAGAATCACTCACATCATCTCCAGTCATTGGAGGGAGGGAGCTGGCACAGGACGGCTTAAGGCTTGCTGCAGTGCTTAGGAATCTACAATAGTGAGTCAGGTATCTTTATGATATTGCCCCTCCCCCACCAACACATGATATGTGCCACTCCCCCTCCAATACCAGGAATGTGCCCCTCCCCCTCCAATACCAGGAAAGTGCCCCTCCCATTCTTCCAAGAGTCACAATAACATCAACATGGGTTTGTCACACAGACAGCTATGAATGACACAGACACACTCCTACAGGTAACAGCTGTGAGTAAACAGTTGTCACCTATGTACATCACCAATGAAGGATTGTCCCGGGCAATCAGACAGAATTCTGAACTAGTGTAGAAGTAATAACAATCAGCATACTTCAGTATGGTGTCCATCTCCATTGAATCCACAACAACCACGATAACATGGCACACGGCCATCAACAGGACTGCCAGTTGGAGAGACTGGATCTCCACGTACATCTCTGGTGAGAGCTCTTCGGGGACCACACCCTCATTGGTAGCAAGCTGCTCCATCATTGTGTTGCTCAGGATGGGCTGCAGGGAGGGACCACAGAGGTACGGGGGTAAGGCTGTGCTGAATACCTGCCATGTGACAGACACATGAGCAATCAAAACTGACACAACTGGACCAACACTTAAAGCACGTACATAAGATGGTTTGTGTGACAACAGCAAGTATTTGATGTCACACCTGTACATCCAGCAGGACCACCCTCTACCAACACACCTGTACATCCAGCAGGATCACCCTCTACCAACACACCTGTACATCCAGCAGGATCACCCTCTACCAACACACCTGTACATCCAGCAGGATCACCCTCTACCAACACACCTGTACATCCAGCAGGATCACCCTCTACCAACACACCTGTACATCCAGCAGGATCACCCTCTACCAACACACCTGTACATCCAGCAGGATCACCCTCCACCAACACACCTGTACATCCAGCAGGATCACCCTCTACCAACACACCTGTACATCCAGCAGGATCACCCTCTACCAACACACCTGTACATCCAGCAGGATCACCCTCTCAGTGGTCACTGCCAGGTCTATTCCTGATGTTTGGTAACCTTGGTTCTCCTGTATGTCCTTGGACTGAGCACGGAACATCTGAGGTCTATGAAAGTACAATAAATACTTGAAGGAAATGAGCGTGGACTGTTTGGAGTGATAGTGTGACACTTTTCTTAAACATACACAGGTCAAGTACACACTATGTACTGAGGACATGGCACAAGGTGCTGTGTGGACAGAGATGCGGGCACCTTCCAGACCCTGTCCTGCTCCCTGCCAGTAGAGACATTATCGTTGACTTGCCCACACCCTGTAGACCTAGACACCCCACAACCAGGAAGTCAGGTTGTTCCATTAGGTTCTGTGTGGTGGCAGGGGTACAGTATAGATGACACACCACACTCCAGTGGCAGAGGGGGTCATACCTCATTTCCTCTAGAGTTCCAGAGCAAATTATCATCGAGTATTTTCACAGCGTGAGAAGATTCAGGAGTGGCTATACTGAATAGTGAGCCATCACTACGACCCACTGGGATGGAATCTCTGGTGCTGTCCCCTCTACTAGGACGGTGGCGGGGTTGAAGGGGGACAAAACTGCTTCCACTGCTTGAGGAAATGTCCCTCCTGCTCCGACCTGATAGAGAAGGTGAGGACCATAACACACCAGTTGCACCCAACAAGTAGCTGGGACTACTCACCACCACTGTACCCGTCGTCTCTGCCAGTAGCTGTCTTGCCAGTGGGGCTGTTTGAGGGAGGAGTTCCCCTCTCTCCTTCCTCCCCCACACTGGACTTCAGACTACTCCCTGTGGGTGAAGCACTTTGGTCTTGGTCCCTGCAGACATGAACAAGGCGAGCTGATCAAACGCTCGGTTACGGTCCGCACGAACGCGGCGCACCTTGTAATGATGGAGACCGAACCCGGAACCAGGACCGGATCGCTCTGCAATGATGAGACGTTCCGACAAACTAAACCACATGTACAGCGAGAGTAGTTAGTAGTTATAGTTTACGTATCCGTGTCTATACCTTTTTTGATCTGGTGAGGATGACAGGAGGTTTGTTGGTCGATCCAGAAGCCATAACGGAATGCTAAGCACGCGAAAGACATTCAGCGAGTCACTACGGTACAATGGACGGGGTGAAGGGAGTCGTTACCTTGTCTCTATTCGGGTACCGCGAGTCCCTAGATCCAGACTCTTTCCTTGATGCTATGTTATATCTCTTTCTCTCGCTTGACCTCTCCGAATGAGCCTTGTTCCCCGATCTAGTATCACACTCCCTCCTGGAATTCATCATTGATAAACAACCATGAACGTCTCAGGGTATGATTATCATAAATCTCATTGCCACTCCCATTCCACTGAAAATGGAAAGCGGAACACTGCTTCAGTCTTGTCCTGTCACGGAAATTTCTGTCCGCCGGAAATTTCCGTCCTAGGACCAAATTTTCCGGAAAATCTGATCCGGGGGGAACAAAATTTTCAGGAAAATTCGGTCCTACCTTGAAAATATTGGTCCTACGTTGTATCCCTACGCGAAATGATTTCACTGCAGCATGGTCAATTACTTCTTGAGAGCGGGCAGCGAGGCGGTAATGGACGCTGAAGGTAATCTTATTGAAGAAGTGCACCGGTATTTGGCCGACAAATCCTATCCTACGGGATCCTCCCTTCAAAAGAAGCGAACCATAAGACGCAAAGCAGAGAAATTCGCCCTATCGAAGGATGGTGAACTGCTGTACAAGCATATGCAAAAGGGAAAGGTATATTCACAATGCTGAGCAATAACTTAGGAAACGATTTATGGCCATCAGCCTGCCCATTGATTTTCAATCGATCCTACAGCTACAGTAGCTGCTATGTTTTGCAATCACCACAGCAATAATACTATAGGGAGAATGCTCTTCATTCATGATCAGCCTCATTAGTACTTTTTGCCAGTGATTGCTGTGGTCAGTGGAGATGACTGTAACTGTTCTAAGCCTTCATTATAATATTACATATATTTTTTCAGTATACTCTTACTAGACTATATCCACATGCTCTGTGTCATGCATGGTTATATTGTGTATTTATGAATTATATATACTGTAACTATTATAATATTTCCAGGATCAGGTCATGCTAAGATATATCCAGAGCAGAAGCGAACAGAAGAAAATCTTACAGGCCTGTCATGTTGATGCGACATCAGGTCACATGGGGAGGACGAAGACATTGTATAGGATAAAAGAACGGTTCATGTGGCATGGTATGGTGGAAGATGTCAATACTTTGGTGAGTGTATTGGAACACACATAGGCTACAAAATTAATTAACTCGGAGAATACCAAAGTTATACCATGCATACAATATGCTGCATGGGGTGACTTGCTAACCTGCTTGTCACATATAATATTCAGTTATTAACTAATACACTATTATACAATGTCATGTGCATGCAGCCCTTTATCACCTATATTATTCGATCATTATTTTATGAAATCCATTATGGATATAATTGAGCCTTCTTTCCTTTTTACCAGATTTCTGAATGTGATGCCTGCCAGAGAACTGGCAGAAAGATGAATATACAAACACCAGAGCTGCATCCAGTTCCCGTGGTGTCTGTATGGTACCAGATTGGTATTGATTTCATTGGACCTATTTCCCCACCTTCGACTCAAGGGAATAAGTACATTCTGACAGTCTGCGATTACTTTTCAAAGTTTGTTGAGGCAACACCAATGCCTTCCAAACATGCAGGGGAAGTTGCTGCAACCCTTTTTAAGGTCAGTCCAAACACAGTTTTTTTCCACAGTAGGGAGGTCCATTCCCGAAATTTCAGGCCCATATCATTACCATTACAAGCTTTATTATAATAAATACATCGAGAAGATACTACATGAGTTTTTTTGAGTGATTATTAGTATCTTAGATAAAATTTGGAGGGATGAGCATGTATCTGATCTCCCAGTATAAATAACTTTCTCATGGTTGCACATGTATATATACACCATAATAATATTATAATATGTATATACCATTGTGTAGCTGTTTATGAGATTCGGCATTCCTAAAGTTGTTACAAGTGACCAAGGGTCAGAATTTAATAATGCTTTGAATACGCAGTTCATGAAGCTGCTGAAGATTGAACACAGATTGACGACTCCATATCATCCACAGGTGAATGAATAGTATATATGCATTCCATGTTAGTACAATTGTTTGGTTATTATATATATTATATGACATTTGTGCATATTATGTGTGTGTGCGTGTGTGTGTGACAGTGTGTGTGTGTGCTGATGTTTGTTTGTTTTATTTGCTTCATCTTAAGTGCTTTTTGGGGAATTGACATATACATGTACCATTCTCCATGAAATGTAAAATGTTTTTATATAGGTCTATACCACGATATATGTATACTTAAAATGTGTACCTTCATCCCTTATATATATATATATATATATATATATATATATACAGTGGAATAATAATATTATAATATTATATGTATATATTATTATTAATACTCCTATAGGCTAATGGACTCGTTGAACGTTTCAACCAAACCATACAGAGCATGATAGTTAAATTCATAGCTTCTCAGAAGGAGTCATGGCAGGATTTTTTGGATGCATGTATCTATGCTTACAACACATCTCTGCATGAATCAACACACTTCACGCCTTTTCAGTTGATGTTTGGGAGACAAGCCGTTCTCCCAATTGACATCAATTCCAGCGCCTCTATCACTCACAATGCTTTGGATGAAGTGGCCATGATTGATACCAAACAACATCAGACAAGGATGAAAAGCATGTTAGTGAAAGCCAAAGAGAACATTGTACAAGCACAGCAAAAACAAAAGGAAGCATATGACAGAAAACATGCTTCTAATCCAGCAGTGTTCTCTGTTGGATCTGTTGTACTGAAGAAGGATTTTTCCCGTAAGAAACGGAAAGGAGGCAAGCTGGATTCCAAATGGGTGGGACCCTTCAAGATCTGTCGCGCTCTTGGGAAAGGTCTTTACAGCTTGACATCACTTGACAGGTCTGTTGCAAATATCGACCGAGTGAATGGCAAGCATTTGAAGCCATATAAGCTGGCTGCTGAATTACAAACTCGTGGCATCGTATCGGTTAGTACATGCATGCATATAAGCATCCATATTAATTATGTATGCATGATACACTATTTCCTCCTCCATTTAGTTGCAGCAGTCATCTAGTGTGTCATCAGAAGTACTCTGCAATGAGCAAAACCCCCATTTGCAGATCAGCAGAAGTCTTTCTATATGCAGATCTTCGTCAGGTAAACAGCCACTACCTTTGCATTCTATTGATGACTCCTGTGAAGAATTACATCTCACATACACTTCGCTGGAGAAATTGTCTACATCCACGTTTGAAGAAGGATTTGCCTGTAGCACTCCATGTAAAGAAGGAGGGTTTTTCGTTCCAATGGATGATTCAATATCCACAATTGGCACAGTGGATCCGGAATTCTCACCTTATAAAGATGCCCAATTGACCAACATGGATGTAGAATGCAAGCCTCCTTTTATCTCCACCAAAGATCCGAGCACATCAGAAGTTATCGAGCTAAGTTCAACGAGCCCTTCTTCCCATCTCTCTATGCAATCCAAGTACTGGGTACAGAATTTAGGCCTGAAAGTAAATGATAAAGAAGAGCTTTATTCAGGTGCATGGCTATCAGACATGCACATTAATGCAGCACAGACATGTTTAAGAAATCAGTACCCACAAAAGAGTGGCTTGCAGAATACGTTATTGTTAAATCAGAAGCAAATCTATAATTCTGGGCAGTGTAATTTGGTACAGATAGTGAACGTCAGTGGTCAACACTGGGTCTGTCTTTCTACCAGTAGCAAACAGCCTGGAGTTATTGATGTTTACGACAGCATGCCATCGTGCTCGAAAAATTCACTGAGTCTGAAAACACAAGCCTGTGCAATTTTGAAGACGTCAGCGCGATCAATTAGATTGAACCATATAGACGTTCAAAGACAAAATGGTGGTTCGGACTGTGGGCCTTTTGCTATAGCCTTTGCTAAGACCTTGTGCATGGATGAAGATCCCCACGATCACAAATATAACCAAGCAGCCTTACGTGTACACCTTGGCAAATGTTTTGAGAAGAATACGATTGAGCCTTTCCCCTGTGAAAAACGAAGAAGTAGAAAGCAACGTGTCATATATGAACAAGATGTGCCAGTTTATTGCATTTGCCGATTGCCATGGGACAAGTTGGATGAGAAAAGGGGCCCTATGGTTTGCTGTGCTAGATGCAATGAGTGGTACCACCAGCTGTGTGTGGGCATTCAATCATCTATTCTATCTGATCCCTCTGCACAGTACACATGTCATGCTTGCTCCAGCTAACGGCAATATTTTTTGGTTTAGGTTTATATGTAAGAAACATTTCAGAAGTATTTAGTATATGACTACCTGTCAACGTATATTATTTTGAGTTCCTCATCCATTTTTCCTACATATATACTGAACTTGAAGACTTCATTTTCTGCTTATTATTATAATGACATTAATAATTATATTAGTATTATAGCAATAATAAACTATATAATTAATACATGGCATGATACAATCTGTACTATGATGATGAAATGATCCGAATCAAAGCTAGTGATAAAATGGTCCTGGAAGGTACTATAGACACTTCTGACACCAGCTTCTATTTACCCGCTATTCTTTCATCATATTACATCATCAACTTCCGGTTCTCCATCCATTTATTTATCCACAGTTGTAACGTACAGTCTATTTATTGCTGACAAAGGTCTTCATGACTGAAACGTCCAAGTTTAAAAGACAATTTAATGCTATGATAAGCTCATTAACTCCATGAAATACATGCGGTTCGAAAATGACACTATCATTGTACTGCGAAAAACACTCTAATCCACAATGGGTTTCAGTTTCAAGCCACTCTAATTTGACACTCAATTGGGCTTGAAAGACACATCATAGTTAAGGAGGTGGTTGGATTACGGTGTGACTATTAGCATAATTTAATATGGTGACTGTACCCCATAAGATGGTTGGAATATAAAAAAGGAGAGGGCCAAGAATACTACGTACCCTGGGGGACACCAGATATAACTGGGAGCTTGGTGGAGGATGCTATGTCAACAGCAGTGTACGTAGTGACGATGGTTGCATATTATATAAGTAGTTTTACTAGAAAAAACCCATGGCATGCATATAGTGTGCCTGCATGTCATGGAAAGTTCAATTCACTGCAAATTTCTACACAAGGGGAACAAGGAAAATTCAGTCCTACCTAGAAAATGTACTGCTGCACTACAAATAGAAGATAAAGATAAAGAGGATATAATATTGTATAGCTAAATGACAGGGGTGAGACAAGAGGAGAAAAGATGGTATAGAGACCATTCATATCACAAATTTAAATATTCTGAATCAAAGAGAAGACAGCCCCTAGCTCACTTGCCCGCACTAACAGGTTTTATAGCTTGTTAAGCATTGTACGGCAACGAACATACAGTCGGTAGGCTTAGAACAAGCACTGTGGATTTTCTAGCAGGAGCAAAAGTCAGAACAAACACTACTATACCTGCTATTCATCCTTATGTCACCCCTTTCGATTGATCTCCAGATGGATGGGTGAATTCTGTAGAGCATTCACAATTGATCACCGTTTGTGAAGCCATTCTAGCCTTGATTCGCTCTCATATCTCTTGGCGAGCATTATATTGTTGTTTTTGGTTGGCGAAGACGCAAAATTTCAATCTATAAGACTATTCCAGTAACCTTTTGAGGAGCGCTAGGGTAGGACCAATATTTTCAAGGTAGGACCGAATTTTCCTGAAAATTTTGTCCCCCCCGGATCAGATTTTCCGGAAAATTTGGTCCTAGGACGGAAATTTCCGGCGGACCGAAATTTCCGTGACAGTCCATGCATTGGGTAACAAGAATCGTTCTGGTAGTGACTAGCCTGCTCCTGGGACTGGCCGCATTTGTCCAGGTTCGGAGAAGGAACAGTAATAAACATAGAATCCAAAATGTATGTCAGCTGTCATATTAGTCCTCTTTGCACTGATGCAGATCAACGACCCTGATGCGGCCAGTTGGATTGTGAGTGCTGTCACACCAGAGACACTCTGTACTACGTAACTGTACCTGTGCCTGCGCTATTCTGGTTTAATACCGATATAGTATATTCCTGTATATTAAAATACCGATGAACTTGAAATTAATACATCAGTATGTTCTTGTATACAGGTTTTCTATTCTCTCCCAGCAATTCTAACATTTGTGTATGCTGTATCGAGAGATCCATATGGTTAGTGATATAAACACATGGACACACACACACACACACACACACACACAATGCAGGCAAATCAAATGTTCACAAATGTAATTGCTAGTGTACATACTGCTTACTACCAGTGACATTGTAACGACCACCATCTTCTCATTCACATCCATGCTGCGCACAGACCTCTCTGTGTGGCAGAAGCTCTTGTTGGCTGACATCCTGTTCAGTGTGGTATTCATCAGTCTCCAGGTGAACAGCACGCACCTGGCTGACCTTGGTCTGACTACGGAGGCAGGAAGGTGTGCATGGCTAAGCTAGACTACCCTTTGCTTGTTACACTCCTCATCTCCACCACAGGGAGCTTGTGGGTACCACTCTGTCCTTATTGTGGATCGTAACACTGTTCCTACATTCACTAAGGTGATGCAATTCATTGGTCACATGCACACCACATGCATACCACATTACTTGATGCATTTTCTATGTGTATACAGATTTGTGGGCTCTACTGCCATATTCGGTAATGTGTTCCTGATATTGGCATTGTGTGTGTACTACAGCTATGTGGTTGCGTTCACTGACATCCAGCTTGAAGACCACTGCAAGGGAGTCCTAGGGAGCATTCAATCATGAAAATACAATACAACAATCAATCAAGTTTTGTAGCAACTTGTAAAATTTATATCAATTTTCAAGTGATATTCCAAACTATTCACAACTGCTAGAATAAACGCCTGAAAAAGCCAACAGGAGAGAAGAGACGGTCGACAACTTCCTGAGGTGGTCGGTCTGGCTTGGGAGGAGCGTCTATAGGGAGTTAGGAGGGGTGGAGGGGTTAGTGAGGAATATAGTGAGTTGTGTGAGAGGTGACTGACCGGAGATATTAGTGATAGGGTTCAACTGACTGTGCTCTTGTTGCCATGGTTCCAAAATATACTTCCTGTCCACTGGAGGGATGTGTGAATCTACCGAAAGTGGGAATACCAAGTAAATGTGGAGAAAGGATGTCATGTGACAGTCAAATTACTTCTAAATGGAAGCTTTGTTCTGGGGAGAATCTTAACTGTGTCATCTTCAAACAAGTACATAATGGGTGTAAAGGCTGGGAACAGAACAGATAGATGTTGAAGACATGCATCCATGAACGCCCCCCCCCCCTCCACACACAGTAGTTAAACGACTGCATATAACATTCATAACATATATAACCTTGTTTGGGCTGTTCAGAGCTATCCTGATCCTCCTCCTTCATGCCATTGTGCGGTGTAGTGGATCCCACTGGAGACACAACCCTTCCTGTTGAGGGTGACCTGGGTTGGGCCGAACAGTCCTTCACATCAGACAGCTCTGCTTTCAATCTGGCCACATTCTCTATTGCTGAATCTCGCTCTGTTTGAAGGGTGCTCACTTGGAGTTGCAACTCTTCCACCTGTGCCTTCAGTTTTAAGACCTGGGATGAGTCTGATTTTGTAAGACCGAGCTCCTCTTTTACTTTAGACAGTTCTTCTGTGAGACGTCGATTCTCTCTTTGGCTATCATTGAATTGTGTTTCCAATCGGTTCCTTTTAACCTGTAACTTCACAACACTGTCCAATGCCTTCTTGAGCTCTCGTTCCAGCTCTGTTATCTGCTGATCAGATCCACCATTATGGACAGGTGTGTCTTTGCCATGCTCTGACTCAAGATGAGATAACTTCTCCTTCAATGTGTCCACTTCCCCTAACAGCTTTTTCTCTTGGATCATCCAGTCTTCTTCCTTCGATTTAGTTTTTTCCTGTTCATTCTGCAGACCTGTCAAAGAACTGGCCAGTCTATTGATTTCTCCTCTGAGCGACTCCTCCAGAACACTACGCTCTTCTTCCTTTCGCCAACAAGCTTCTATTTCTCTGTTCTTCTCCTTCAAAGTCTGTTTAACTTCCTTCATTTGTAAGTTCAACTCTTCCACTTGCTTGGCCTTCTCCTCCAAGGTCTGGTCCCACCTGTCCCTCTCCTCGTGCTGGCTGCTTATGCTGTTTGTCCTGGCCCGCTCCAGCTCTCCCTGAAGATCCTTTAGTTTTTCCTTCATGTCTGAACATTCCTTCTTCCAGTGTTCAAGTTCTGACTGTGCTAGCACAACATCATCTTCCTCGTCCCACTACAAGATCAACAACCAAGATGGGACAAGCATATGTAAGAGTACATCCAGCTGTGAACACACACACACACACACCATTTAACAGCACAGGTCACCCTAACCTCGGATGAAACTGGCTCACGGGGTTTTCTGAATGCGGATGCTCTCTTAGGATATCGTTGCATCTTATTTGGCTGAGACACAAGTGGAAAGTTGAGTAAAGAAATTCAATCACTCAATACCATATTGTCACCACTACCATATCGCACACCTTTTCACTTTCAGGATATGAGGCAACCGTATAGGAACGTGGACCAGGTGACTCGATGAAGGCACTCAATGCCTACAGAAACAGACAATATCCATTCAATAGCAATCTCCCTCTCTCCCTGACACCCATTGCCCGAATACCTTCTTCCACTCTGTAATGATTTCCTTACTCTCCCCCTTCAAGAAATACGTCCTTGAGGCGGTCTCTAGACCCAGGCTATTCGGCTCTGAACACTTGGACTGACCGTCAACCACGTTGTCGCAATCCATCATGTCGATGGTGCCCTTTGGCGGTTCCTTGGAAACCTGCAGGAGTGGCGATCGCGAAGGCCACAACCTAAAAGCGTTTACTGGACACGAACTGTCATTTCTGATGGGACAAACTACTACGCTAGGCTCTCACCTTGTCTTCGTTGACATAATATTCTAACTTTCCATCCTCGTAGAGAATGAACCACCTTTTCTGCCACCTTTTACCAAATGTACTTGGTCCACCCGGAGGGGACTTCACGAGGTATCCTTGTTTTAAGATCTATACAGAACGAGTGACATATGAACACGATTCATACCATACAGCAGTTTAACGGATAATTCAGCTTTTACAATTGATTGGGGATTACTGGTCTACCCGGGTAGCAAGCTTCCTTACCTTCTTCTCTGCCATCGCACTACAGTGTATCTATGATGATCGAAAAACCTTATAAGCATGTCACGTGATCGGAGCTGAGGTACTTCCCTTTCCGCCCCTTCGAGCGCCAAAAGATAAACATGGTCCACGCACATTTAACACTATAGAGATAGGACACATGGCTTTGGTGAAGTGATGCGATTTGTAGTCGCCAGGTTTCGGGTCCGAAACCCCAGACTGGACATTTATTATTTTATCATGGACCCCGTGTGGGCGGAGGGCGTAAACGTGCATATTCTATTTTGCCAATATTATCTTTGATTACATGTTTAAGCATCTAATTGGTCCAAAATGTGACAATGTCTGTATGGCGGATCGAGGGTCGGCTACGCCAGACTAGTCTATATATTACCTAGGTACCTAGTATACTATGGGGGTAGTCTTGTGTAGCCAGACTCTTGATGAGCCAATCAACAATCATGGCCCTTATGGTCAGCCCATTTGTGATATCCCTCAGTTCAAATAAAACAAAGTCCAAATAATAATAATTACATTTTTTTAACCTTGATAAAACTAGAAGTTGTTGAGAAGTATCCCTCGTTGGCCTGTGGAGGAGGGAATATCAGTGAAAATGACCAAGCATCTATGCACGTTCCTGGACACTCACATCTTGTTTCTTCTCAGCTGCCATGGGATTGACAATCTCCAAACCTTGCAATGGTGTGAATGCCACACTGGACACAGTACCGGACACCTGGCCTCTTATGGAGGATTTACCCCCAAATACTTGAGTAGTTTGCAAGCGCTTCTACAATCCAAACCATTATAAATTGTACCAAATATTACAAAAACAACCTCAACACAGCCATCCCACTTGTAGTCTCTTGGATAAGGAGACTTGTGTCTTCTGGTCAACAGTTGGACCTCTTATTTTTCCTGTGGACTTACTCATTTGACCGGAAGAGAATCCCAAGTCTTCTTGGTATGCATCTTCCTCTATCTGTGATGGGCAGAACAGATGATGATTGTGTGTGTGTGTGTGTGTGTGTGTGTGTGTGTGTGTGTGTGTGTTGTGTGTGTGTGTGTGTGTGTGTGTGTGTGTGTGTGTGTGTGTGTGTGTGTGTGTGTGTGTGTGTAATAACCTCTCCAAAAGTAACCCTATTAGCTTGTTTCCTCATTTCAGACATTTGATATCTCTCCTTCATTTTCCGAACCCTACAAGAGGAGAGTCACTAGCAGCTGCACATGTGGCACAGCCGTCCTCAGCCCTAACCTCCGCCCTCCACGCTTCTTCCTAGGAGCATCCTCTGGTTTAGGAAGGGGCTTAGCCATCTTAACAGGTGGAGGCTCCATCCACTTGTCCAACTTCTTCTGAATTTCCTCTCTAAGGTCTGATAACAAATATACCCTGGCTAAAACACGCACGCATGCACACACACACACACACACACACACACACACACACACACACACACACACACACACACACACCTCTTCCAACAGTTCCATTAGGGCTTTCATGGAAACTGTCTACCCTAGCTGCTAATGTACACTTGCAAGCCACTACCCTGGCAGCCTTCTTGCGAATGTCCTGTTTTTGAGAAAGAAACCTCACAACTACAACCCCCAGGGGTGGTGGTGAGGATCTGCACCCACCTCAGATGTGGACTGGACAAGGTCACAGTAGTAGATGAACCCGGTGTGGGGGAGCACAGAGGCTGTGGAGAATCCAGCAAGCACCTTACGCTGTGCCCCCAAGACCTGACCCAGACACAAGTGAGGGTGATGCAAGGCCCATAGCAAGGAGGTACACAGGACACTCACCAGAATGTTACAAGCGGGCATCTTTGACAGGCTTGTTAGACCACCTGCTACACCTAAAACAGTAGAGATGGCATCACAGGGACAATCCCTCAAATATTTACACCAACACCGTCCCCAACACACCCATCAGCTTTGCAGCTACAGTAGAGCCAAGAATAATGGTGAGGTTAGGGGAGATGAGCGTCATCCTGCCCTCCACGTACTGGAGGATCTTTATTTTAATGTCATTCAACGTTTCTATCATGTCACATGCCTCCTCTATCATAGCAACTTTATCTTGTTCAATCTGCTGACTGAGTTGAAAGAAGACTGAGTCCATCAACTAAGATGTGAGGATTACCGTGTGAGATTGAGAACTCACCCCTGAGTGGTGGATGCTGTTACTGAGACCACCATCACCGTGGCAGCAGGCAAAAAGTCTTGGAGATTTGCTTTCGACACTTCAATATGGTTGCCTAGCAACTAAAAAGGTATCCGTTAGGCTCAACAATGCAGAATAGCAGTAGACACCCATAAGTACCCAGCTCCACACACTCAAGTACCTCCACACACTTCACCCCCTCACAGGCTCTACTACATACCTTCACACATTTACAGTATTCCATTGGTGTGTGGACCAACGATTCCAGCTCGGGAAACCTCTTTGAATAGTGGTCTTTAACATACTTGTGTATAATATCTAAATGATAGACACATGATGTGATTAATGTAAGCCTCCCCCCGATGATATGGGGGACATACTCATCTCATTATCAATTTCAACGATCAGGTTATTAGCATCAACAGTTAATTTGTATTCTGGATTAGCCTCGACTGGTCCTCTGACTATTGGTGATTGAATTATAACAAACATAACAACAACAACAACAACAACAACAACAACACAACAACAATAGAAAGTGTTGCTTACTATCTGATTTTGATTGATGTTCCGTATTGTAATCAATCTGCCCTAAAATGTCTTTCAACTAAAGAAATGATGACAGTACAGATAATACATGCTCATACAGCTATACAGATAGTAAATGGTTGTACATGTGAACAGATGGTACAGGATTGTACAGTTGTACAGACGACATGTGACCGAAATCATCATAATAGCACTAAACCTTATCACTATCCAGCAGCTTGGCAATGGTCTTTACTGATTGGTTTTCAGAAGTATCCATTTCTGCTACTGCCTCTATTACGTCTTCTCCCTCATACTCTTGCTCTTCTTCCACCTGGTCAGTAACATCGTCCAGGTCAGCCAACAGTTCTTCAGCTAAGGACATCTTTGCTCAGTGCACTGGGTATGTCGACAAGCAAACGTTTAATCACGTGCTTTTCACGTGATCGATCTATACTGGTAAAATGGCGGGCTTAGCTGGAACATTTATGGCTGGAGCATAAGACCTACTAAAAATGAGTAATCTCTCAGCGCGAGGTATATCGCAGAGTCAAGCTGGTACTAATCCGTGGACGAACAGTGACCTCTTGTCTGGTATAAGATTAGGATGTCCCGAAAATGGTTTGTCTTTGGCGAGACAATTCGATCTACAGGTTAGTCTGCTTTACTTGTAGACACATACACAGAGCCAAAGAATTTCAACCCCGTTTGTGTGTGTGCCTGTGTGTGTGTGTGTGTGTGTGTGTGTGTGTGTGTGTGTGTGTGTGTGTGTGTGTGTGTGTGTGTGTGTGTGAAGTGCTCAACTTGTTTCTCCAAACAGCCGCCATTGCAGTGCTCTAGAGACAGCATGCTGCAGTACATCCAGGCTCTTAAGACGCTGTCAGCACTTCAGGAGGCCATGGAAGAGGTTAGTGTTCAGGGATCTGTGGTCCTGCCTGTACCAGTTAGATTGGATAGTGTATAATATAATGTAATCTACGTCTCTACCATTCATGCTATCACCAGGTTGAGTATCAGGTTTATGTGTGTCAGAGAACCTTGAAAGACTCCCCGCTGATGGGACAAGGCACAGTAGGTCAGTTTACTCTCATCATGTGGTTTTCCTGGACATACACTACACTGTGCATGTGGTGTTCTGGGTTACTGATAATCACCAGGAACTGTTTCTCATCATACTCCATGTACTGACGCCCACAGCAAAACAGCTGAAGATGACACGAGAGCTATTGGATCATGTGGGCTTACTTCTAGAAAAGAAGGTAGACATTTTGAAAATCCTCAAGACTCCGCATACATCAGGATTTATATCCCTGGAAGCTCCCTACCACAAGTTGGAAATTGAAGAGTGTGGAGGAGCTGTTATCGCAGCTACTGTTGTCTTATTACTCGTGTAGGTATTGCTATAAAGTGATTACTTCCATTCCTGATATTGTGAACAAACTTCCAAACCATTTGGAGAATTTGGAGTGGGAACAAGGTCATTCAACACAGGACACTATTGGTTTAGTGGTGAGACACTCACTCAGTGTACAGGGTGTGTTCTTCTGTGCATGTACAGACCATGTTGCACTACAGGATAGCAAAGCTAATGATATGACAGAATCACTGTCCACCTGTGAAGATCTGACGGTGAAGTACAGACAAGTTGGGAATCGTCCACTGTGAAGACTTGGTTGGATATTAACAATCACACATTGTTGAACTCATGGTGTACCATTATTGAGGACAATCCACATATTATTATCATGGCTATTGGAGTAAATTGAATTTTATTTTATTGTACTACGTACAGTATTGTTATCATTTCGACTTGCATTTTGTTAAGCTTTCAAATCCTCCAAAGGACGGTTTTTTTCTCTGAAACAAAAAGAGCTCACTTCCTGGTGGTCAGTCGCAATACTCTCTACAAAGAACCGTAGGGGGGAGCTTTGGGACTCGCGGCTGACCTCCCAGCTAGAATAGTGTCTTCTGCATTTGCAGAATGACGCAAGTACACAGTATCCGTGGAAAGTCCCCGCAACTCCATATATAGGTGTCTTTGACCCTGAGTGGGTGACCTTTTTTCCCAATAGACATGATAACAATAATATTGGTCTAATACTATATAGTGACTATATTTGTGATTCTCTTAATTTATTTCGACCTAAAAGAGACGCCCATGTAATTTGAGTGTGGGGTGCATGGCAGTGGGCATGGGCCCACAATTTTTTCTTTTAACTCGAATTACTTGTTTTTTATTTCATTGAACTTTTGAAAGGTGATAAAAATATTAATGTCACAATTTGAGACCAATTCTTGCTCGCAGTCCCTCCTCTAACTCCGCCCTCTCATTGTGTAATAGTTGATAAATGCGGTCCATCAGCTGGCTAAGCTCCTCCACCCCCACAGTCTCAGGGAGGCAGGACACTGCCATCTGGCAACAGAACAACACCCCTTCCTTCACAGACCTGGATCAAGGGAAGACGTCAGGTAGAAACGATGATAGACACAAAATAGCTGAATTTGGAGACCTCTCAGAATCTTGTGCAAACTGGAGCACGAATTCCAACAGGTTCTTAGCTACCTTCTCAGCTACCTACATCAACAGAATGTTCCATCAACACCACACACACACACACACACACACACACACACACACACACACACACACACAACTCACTAGGAGACCATTGGCAGCATGAGCTATCAATCCAAGAGAGAAAAGCAGTTTAGTTAAAAACATTGTATCCTTTCGTACATGAGATGGAGACCTTCACGTAGAAGTGATGAGAAATATAGTTCCACAACCCCCTGGCCATGACACACGATGTCAGTACTCACTTGCTGAACCCATTCACCAAAGGGAAGAAGAAATATCCTGCAACTGGTGCAAACCTGTTTGGTTGGCCTTCCACCCTTTTAGCACTTGGGAATCTCCTCGTCTTCTCTTCTAGTCTCTTTGCAGCTTCTGACAATCTCTCTTCTTTCTTCTGTGCTCTCACATCAGGAGCTGGGACACTGCTCAGTTCAGCAGCTGACAGGGTCAACGTCTCTAGCATGTCCATTCTCTGACGAAGGGAGTAGTTGTCTGCGTATACTTGACCTGTGAGGTACTCAGCTACCTGGGTGAAGGATGAGGAGGGACTGTGAGGGAGAAGTGGGGGACTGTGTGAGGGAGAGGTGGGGGAACTGTGAGGGAGAGGTGGGGGGACTGTGAGGGAGAGGTGGGGGGACTGGGGGAGAGGTGGGGGGCTGTGGGAGAGGTGGGGGGACTGTTAGACATAGTTCACTGAGAGTGCTAATTAGTACCTCATGGGGACATCTTGTGGCTATGGCAATCATAGTATTGGAACGGTAGTCATGGAAACCATCAATTGCATAGTCATCAGATAGATGGACCATCACCCTCATCAACTCCACAGCCACCTGTACAAATTCAGCACCAACAAAGCAGGCACAAGACCATATGACTAGTTACATCTGGTGTAGACCAGTTACATACAGTACAGATTGGTTTACTACTTACCTCCTTGAGTTCTAGTGGATTGCGTCTCACCAAACCTTCTACTTTCTTCAAAGCAACTTCGAATTTTTCCACATTTTTGTGTTGTATCAAATCTATAGCATCACAGATACCACAAGGCAGTCAGCAGTGGACACCCACAGGTGTACGCACACTGTACCTTGAATGCACTGTCTGAGGTAGTTGGGGCCCTTTGTGTCAATCTCCTCAGGTATGGCATACGGGACAAACTCATCATCACTACACAGACAAGCAAACAAGGTACAAACAACCGGTTTGATAGAACCAGTCCTTACCGAGAACACGCCACCAACCTGTCAGATTCCTCGGTCACTCTGACCGGTCCGCTGTAGGAGGACACCTGAGGGGTTGAGTGCAGAGACCCTTTATCAGAGGCTTCAGTGGAGGAATGGGTCAAGGCCTCCCTTTGGAGCGACTCTTCTTGCTCCTTGAGAGGTTTGCTCAAAAATCTCAACTCTTGAATTCCTTCATCATTCTCACATGGGATATCCTGAGCGATGGAATAGCAGGGAGGAGTAGTGAACATGCTCAGAACAGTCTCAGGTCAGACCACACAGCTGTACTAGCTGTGGTTGGTTCACTATCAAAGACTAGAAATAGAGGGCTCACTTCAAATTTAAGCTGGTCACTATGGTCATTCAACTTAGTAACCACACACTCTGCCACAATTTGACCAATTGCCCGAACTATAGCAGTTGTGCTGTTCAAATGTTCCCCCACACCACCCAACAAGAGAGGGAGAATATCTGCAAATGTGCATAAGTATGCAGTGGTATATGCATGTGTGCATGTGTGCATGTGTGCATGTACACAGGTAAGTACAGTATATACAGTTGCTGGCAGCATAGCACAATGTACACTGGAAACATGCCAACAGCATATCAAGCTATTTGAACCTACTTTGACTGGAAAAATGGGACACTCTCTCAACACAGCAGGTAGTGAACAGGACGATGGCTTGCGATATGTACAGGTGCTGGTGGACAGGTGTGTGACGAATAGAACTAGGATCACACCACACAGAGACCAATGTCTGGAGAGCACTCATCATAGCCCGCTGGCCTTTGTCAGAGGACAAGAGGTACCCAGCTATATTGTACAGCGGGACCAACTGTAGAAGGACCATAGCATAGTGACTCAGTACATCCAGTGCACTCAACTGTGAGACAACATACAGTCCTGTATGTTCGGACTAAGAGGTTCTTGTGGAGAATGCAGTGGCGAAAGGTCTCACTGTCTATGGCTGTATCACCTAGCAACTTCCATAAAAGGCAGTTTTCCCTTGTCAAAGACCTGAGAAAGGTGATAGGTGGGGAGATAGGTGAGGTGATAGGTGGGGTGATAGGTGGAGTGAGGTGATAGGTGGAGTGATAGGTGGGGTGATAGGTGGAGTGAGGTGATAGGTGGGGTGATAGGTGGAGTGGGGTGATAGGTGGAGTGAGACTTCACTGAGCAACAAAGATTGACTCACGGAGGAGTCTGCATGATGAGCTGAGTCAGCACTGAGTCCACTGAGTCCTCTGGTAGCTGCTTCAGAACATCAGCAGAGAGCTCCACCCAGGAGGATTCTTCTTTACTGGCTTGTGCTATGTAGCACCTGACCACTGTGTCTGGAACCAACAGCACACACAAGGATTATCAGTGGTTGGCCCACAGGTGGTCCAGTGTTGGGTGCGTCACTCACTCACATGACCCGCCACTGACAGCCGTCCAATGAGGTTGGAGACAAACATCAAGGAGTGGGCCCTACTCTTGCCTGACCTCACAACACTCAGCACCTCCGTTATACTACCCATTACCTTGCTTGTGTATACTTTAGGGGAATACCCTGGATCCAGACCGTGAATACGATTAGCAACTATGTCAGGAAATTTCACTATCAGCTGTATAAGATGCTCCTGGAATGGAGTGAGCTGGGGCTCAGTTGCTGCACTCTCGCTGAGAACCATCCCGGTCATATGACCTCTCTCCATGAACTCCGTCAGCATGGCAAGGACAACTGTTACATTGGAGTTACTGGATAAGTAGAGATGATTTCGAAGTGAACCACAGGCTAAACTGCCTAATCATCCTGGATGATTACCTGGAACATTTCAAACAAAATATGAGCAATTCGAAAAGGTGTGACTTGTCATCTTCCAATAAATCCATTACTCCTTCCAATGACATATCGAATTTATCTACCCCCGAGAATACGTTTTTAAACAAAGAACACATTTTTCGCCATCTCTGGTCCTTCGGGAGCGCTTTAGAATCCTGAATGCCATCTCTGATAGTAACCAACGCCTCTGAAGTGTCCCCGGGGGGGACGCTGCTCAAGGCCATGTCAGAATACCTACGTAGCTAATCATAAAGGGAATTTCCCTAATCGACTCCTGTCCCGTTGCCGTTGCTAGGGCCGCACAAGGATGAGGTGAGCGAGAAGCTCTGGTTCAGAGTAGAAGATAAGTGTTTTCATTGCAGTCGTGATATTCAACCTGTCCTTCTCTGTTTGTGTCCAGCAATATACCCGCCCTACCCCCAATTATCGAAGATTCTCCCTCCAAATCGAAGACTTCTCCAGTTACTAATGGAGGTCACTTTGCCCAAAGACCTGGTAAGCAAATGACAAGTGAATTACATCCCATGCATCTGGAGAGCCGAGTGTCCGCTCTGGAGCAAGCGAACAGGTCTTTACTGGAAGAGCTGGTACGACTTCATTCTGAACTAAAAGCAGAAAGTCGAAGACGTGATGATGTGTTAACTGCAGCTAGGAGCGATGTGGACAGACTGCACCATGATGTAGCTGCTGTCCAGGGGGACGTGAAGGTGTTCTCGGAGAAACTCTCAGAAGACTTGCTGCACAAGGAGGAGCAGATCACTGAGACCATGGCTTATGTAAAGGTCTGTACAGTTCCTGCTGTGGGCGAGGTCACAGGACTGGGTGTGGTCAGCACTCATGGTTTCTGTGTAGTGGAAGTGTTTACACTGTGTAATACTGAGATTTGTGGCCTTATCTCCTGCTGTGTAGAACCTGGAGAGTCAGACCTCCGTCTCACTGGGTGGGTTAGTACACAAGCAGGCAAACTGCATTTCTAGAATTGTAACAGTAGAGAAAGGGATGGAGCGGCAGTTTGGTGAAGTTTGGAGTGAAGTGGAGAGAGTCAAGACTTCCTCACGGGACACTCAAGATCTCCTCACTGCAGTGCAGAGTGACACCAAACACCACCTTGGGCAGCTGGAGAGCTCCTGTGATGGCATCCTCAGTAAGATATCTACCCTTGATAAGGGATTGTCTCTGTTGGTAAGTCCCTCAGCTCCCAGTTGTGAGGCTGCTGTCTTATGAACGCCCTTCCAACATCCTGTGAAGGGCACAGCAACCAGTGAGTTGCAGCAGCGAGTGGACCGGCTGTCCCAGCAGGTGGAGGAGGACAGACGTTCCAGTGCTTCCAGGTACAGCGATGCATGTTAAGGACCCCACCTTGTGTGTCTGTCAAGCGTTTGTGCTGTGATAGGTTTGCAGCCTTGGAAGGACAGCTTGACCAGGCGAGTGTGGCAATTATTGACATTCAGAAACATTTGGTTATGGTGGAGAAGAAAATGGCCGACAGGTCGGTACGCCTACATACATGCAACAGATCTGGTCACTTTCAACTGATCTTCTGTTTTTGTGGTCAGAATGTCTGCCTTAGAGGGGGCTATGATCAGTGGGTTCTCTGAGAGAGACTGTCAATTGGATGCACTGTCATCCAAACTCAATGACAGCATCGCAGATGGGATCAAGGAACGGCAACAACTTTCATCTACCATACAGACCATGGCTGAGGAGGTGAACAAGGAGATAGCAGAGAGGGAGAGACTCATGCGGAAGGAGATATTGCTGCTGGAGAAGAAAGCTAAGGAGGTGGGTATGGAAGTGGATGTACCTCTGGTCCTGTAAGGTCATTGTTTGCTGGAATCCTCAAATTGTATGTGTTCAGGAACTGTTGGAAGAAGTGAACCATACAAAGTTGTTTGTAGAAGAAAAGACCTCTTCCCTGAGAGCTGACCTGGCAGGATGGAGAGCAGTCTGCCAGGAGAGAGCAGATGTCTTCGATGGGACCTTAAAGGTGCTTCCCCTCATATGGCATGTTTACCTGTCACTAGCACTAGTTACAATATGTACGTGTGTGTGGTGTGGTGTGAGGTGTGTGTGGTGTGTGGTGTATGTGTGGTGTGTGTGTCCTGACGACTGTATGGTGCTCCCATGTCAGAGAACCAAGTCTCAAAACAATAAAGTATTCACTGCTTTGAGTGATTCCATAAAGTTGGTGCAGAGAGAAGGAGAAACATCACGGAAGCACCTCTCTAACGTCATACATGCCGAGGTCACTGTTCGGTACGTTTGTACATGTGTGGGAGGGGCTTGAGGGTGTGGTGGGATGGAGTGTGTTAAGGCTAGGTGTGTGATGGTTGCTATCTCTCCAAGTCCTCCCGTGATCCTCAAATCTGTAGGCTTCGAGAATTGGACAATCTTAACAAGTCGTTAAGAGACCTCAAAGATCAACTAGACCAAGAATTATCAAAGCTAGCTACTGCTCAGAGGTCATGTGAATCGTCCCAACAGTCCCTCCGAGATCAGGTGGGTCTGGTATAGTGTGCCTTGTGTTCATTGTAGTTGATCCCTTGTGTGTGTCCAGTTGGCAAGGACCTCCTCCAGTATGCTGTCAACCCTCCAACACACCACGGCCAGAGCACTGGCTGATGTGGACAGCAGGTTCCGGAATGCACACTCCGTCACAGCCAGCATAGAGCAGCAGCTGGTGGCATGCAACAAGAAGGTAGGTACAGACATTCTATATGCAATAAGGATTAGCTGTATGTACACCCTCTGTGTGTATGTACACTCTCTGTGTGTATGTACGCCCTCTGTGTGTATCATTATGTACGCCCTCTGTGTGTATGTACGCTCTCTGTGTGTATGTACACCCTCTGTGTGTATGTACACCCTCTGTGTGTATGTACGCCCTCTGTGTGTATGTATGCCCTCTGTGTGTATGTACACCCTCCGTGTGTATGTATGCCCTCTGTGTGTATGTACACCCTCCGTGTACAGATACTTCTGTGTGTCCTCCCCCCTGAAGGTGCTACAGAAACCTGTGGTGACTTGCAATGGAGTTTTACTTTTTAGTCCCTGGTCACCATGGCATGCCTGGGTTACTATGAAACATTTTAGCCAAATATTCATATTATTATTTAATCTATTAATCAGATTGCCACAGCAATGGATGAACTGGACAAAACAAAAGTAGATATCCACCAACAATTTCTGAAAGAACAGAAATCCAGGTTTGTGTGGTAATGGTATTCATTGCCCTCTGATAAGTCTGACTTGACTTCCTATGGTCTATACCCTTAAAAGGAAGTCAGATGTTGATCATGTGACAACCACTCTGAACCGCTACCTGACACTTGATGAATATCAAAGTGACAGAAGACAGGGAACGGAACAGGTTAGACAAATGGACCTCCAGATAAACCAGGTGAGTGATTAACCACGCCCACCCTCGTCCCCATGTGTGCTTGAGGACCTGCTGTCCTTCACAGATGAAGCCCGAGTTGTCAGCGCTGCAGAGGAGTGTTAACCTAGTGCACCTTCAAACAGCCAATCAAATGAGATCAGAGAGATCCGAGCTGAGGAATATGCTGACAAGTATGCAGGCTTACTTGGATATGCGTGGGGAGGAGGGTGGTCACCCACAGGGGACTAGTCTTACTGGGCAGGACACCGGTCTTACTGGGCAGGACACCGGTCTTACTGGACAGGACACCGGTCTTACTGGGCAGGGCACCGGTCTTACTGGACAGGACACCGGTCTTACTGGGCAGGACACCGGTCTTACTGGACAGGACACCGGTCTTACTGGGCAGGACACCGGTCTTACTGGGCAGGACACCGGTCTTACTGGACAGGATGATGAGCATTCAGGGGGATTATTGGACCCACAGGAAGTAATTAACCCAGAAGGCCAGTTGAGGGAATCACTGCTGGAACCAGCTTCCAATGGTGTGTCCTCGTCAGAAGCAGCCAATACTCCAGATATCGTATTGGATCCACCGTACACTGAGCCAACTTCTGTAGACACACCCCCTCCACGCCCTCTTATACCAAGGTCTAGCTCCACGTTCATCAAGTATGAGGAGGACACTGAAGAGCCGGACAACTCCCTCAACCAGTGGGGACTGTACCAGGCGTGGAGACTGCTGAAAATAAAGGAGGCTTGGATGAAGCCATTGAGGAGGAGAAACAAGAATGACTCGTCATGATTTGTTGATTGTATTTAATCATAGTTTTATATTAGTAACATGTCACTTGCCCTGTGTCCCGTGTCCTGTGTACTTTGGATGTGAATGCAAATCAAAAGTAATGTTCACACACTACTGTTTGCGCGGCTGTACCTATACCATATGCCATGCACGGGATTACTAATCCGCCATTTTCTCGGTATACTCATTGCTATACTCTGCAGTATGGCAGTCAGCTAGCTAGGGGATAGATATTCTATACTACGCAAGGGGATCTAATAACAGCGCCACCGGCCGCGGCGGGCCTAGAAGAACGGGATCGGTGCCCTCGCGTAAACTAAGTTACCACAAATGTTCCTTCGCTTTTGTAGAAGTCTTTGCAGTGTTGCTTTCGACAGGAACACCATCTTTGCTGTCTCTTCGGGACACGGAAAATGCGGTAATTCCACGTGCTTTACTAAGGTGAACTATCAGGTGATGTGTGCTTTCAACGCATATTAGGCGTTTCAGTCCTGAGGATATCCGGACCAGCTACACGGGACACGTTGCTCGAATTGACTGTCAACAACCGTGTCCCTAAACCTCGTGTTGCTCATCTCACCACCTTTCATGACCCTCTAACCCGGGAGCCAATTGACAGAGGTCTTCTCCTTTGGTTTCCAGGTACACGTATGCCATGGTAGACTGGACTGCGTATTAAGGTGGCATGATACATGTTTCCGTCCTCACTAAGGGCCCCACAGCTTCACTGGAGAGGACGTAGCTGAGCTCCACGTCCATGGTAGTACTGCAGTGCTTGCTGCCATGTTGACAACACTGGGTGGTCTACCAGGTCTCAGGCATGCTGAGGCAGGGGAGTTCACCAAAAGGTCAACACCCCAGGCCGTTCTCCACACATGTACATCATGTCATCCTGTGTGTTGCACTGAGCTGAATGGTGTGTTGTTTTAGGGCCTTCTATAATGGGAAGTTTGACTTGACGGAGGTGGAGGGATTGGCAGACCTAATCCACTCGGAGACAGAGGCTCAGAGGAAGCAAGCGCTGCGGCAAATGGAGGTGTGGTCATGTCTGTGTTGGCCACTAGAGGATTGAGTTTAATGTTGCCGTGGCGATCCTACACATAGGGAGCTCTTTCAACACTTTATAAAAGATGGAGTAATGTTCTTTTGAAGGTATGTAGAAGTGCGTGGGCGGGCTACGCATCCTGAATGGTGTGTCTGCCATCATTAGGCATTAGACTAATAGACTTTCTTACCTCCACCTGACTTAGTGTGTCGCAAACATTGAAGCCGTGATTGACTTTGGTGAAGATGAGAATATTGAAGATGGTGTTATGGAAGGAGGTGTGTCGTGGGTGTGTGTTTGCTTTGTTTTGTTCCTAACGACCTGATTGTTGTGCAGTTGGAGATGAGGTCGAGGTTGTTCTGAAGGAGCTGACAGATCACCTCAGTGACGGTCGTCGTGGTGAGAGGTTGCGATCTGGACTACATGTGGCCATATTGGGAGCTCCGAATGCTGGGAAGAGTAGCTTGTTGAACATCATGTGTGAGTGTGAGTGTGTGTGTGTGTGTGTGTGTGTGTGTGTGTGTGTGTGTGTGTGTGTGTGAGTGTGTGTGTACATGTGGTATCATTATATACATTCAGCATAGGTGTTAACACTCCAACCAGGTCAGAAGCCGAAAGCCATTGTCTCCCCTCATGCCGGTACCACGAGAGATGTAGTGGAGTCCACTTTGGACATTGGAGGCTACCCCGTCATCCTCAGGTACATGGTGGGTGGGAGTCGTCAGTTCAGTTTGTTTTATTGTTATTATTATTGTTGTTTGTGTTGTTTGTGTTGTGGTAGTGACACTGCTGGTCTGAGGTCTACACAGGACCCTGTTGAGCAGGAAGGAGTTCGGAGAGCACTCACCCAGTGAGTTGTGATGAGACGTGGTGTGATGTTGTGCTGGTGTGTGTGGACCCTTTCTTACACCCCCCCCCCACACATCCTCTCAAACATGCCCTCATACACACACACACACACACACACACACACACACACACACACACACACACACCATCACACACACACGCACCTCTCTCTCACACACCCTCCTCACATGTGGGCTCTTTCCTCAAACATGGCGATTCAGAGCTGATAGTGCAGATCTCAAGATTGTTGTAGTTGATAGTTCAGAAATATCTGATTGGAGATCTTTGTGTGGCCACCACACCAGCCTGTTAGTCAGTCAACTGCTCCCACTGGAGGAATCCAATCCAGGTTGGTTAGCACAACCACAGGTCAACCAATGGCAGTGTGTGGTTGTTGTTTGTGTGTGGTCAATGTTGATGGAGTTGGGAATGAGGTCTTCCCACTATATTAACTGTTTATTGGATTTATACAGTTTCAATGCCTGAGCATGAGTTTACCACCGAGGACACCATCATTGTTATGAACAAAACAGACCTTCTGGGGCCAGACTACCAAAGCAACAAGCTCCTGTTTTCCCAACCCAACATCTGTTGGATATCCTGCACTGAGGGACATGGGATCAAGGACTTCCTGCATTCTCTACAGGGATATCTCTCCGACATGTGCGTGAAGAGGGTATGGGTGTTTGTCATGTGATGATCACATGACCTATACTTGTTTGCAGGTGTGGAATACCTGGGAGTGGTAGTCCCTCGCTGACTCAGGCTCGTCACAGGCAGCACCTCACTGACTGCCTGGCAGCTCTGGAACAGTTCACAAGTTAGTGAGCGGACACCAGTGAGATCTGTTGACATCACCACAACAGTACGCACTGTGCACTAGAGGTAGCCAAGTAGTACTGTACACTAGAGGTAGCCAGGTAGTACTGTGGACTAGAGGTAGCCAGGTAGTACTGTGGACTAGAGGTAGCCAGGTAGTACTGTGGACTAGAGGTAGCCAGGTAGTACTGTACACTAGAGGTAGCCAGGTAGTACTGTGGACTAGAGGTAGCCAGGTAGTACTGTGGACTAGAGGTAGCCAGGTAGTACTGTACACTAGAGGTAGCCAGGTAGTACTGTGGACTAGAGGTAGCCAGGTAGTACTGTGCACTAGAGGTAGCCAGGTAGTACTGTGGACTAGAGGTAGCCAGGTAGTACTGTACACTAGAGGTAGCCAGGTAGTACTGTGGACTAAAGGTAGCCAGGTAGTACTGTGGACTAGAGGTAGCCAGGTAGTACTGTGGACTAGAGGTAGCCAGGTAGTACTGTGGACTAGAGGTAGCCAGGTAGTACTGTACACTAGAGGTAGCCAGGTAGTACTGTGGACTAGAGGTAGCCAGGTAGTACTGTGCACTAGAGGTAGCCAGGTAGTACTGTGGACTAGAGGTAGCCAGGTAGTACTGTGCACTAGAGGTAGCCAGGTAGTACTGTGGACTAGAGGTAGCCAGGTAGTACTGTACACTAGAGGTAGCCAGGTAGTACTGTGGACTAGAGGTAGCCAGGTAGTACTGTGGACTAGAGGTAGCCAGGTAGTACTGTGGACTAGAGGTAGCCAGGTAGTACTGTGGACTAGAGGTAGCCAGGTAGTACTGTACACTAGAGGTAGCCAGGTAGTACTGTGGACTAGAGGTAGCCAGGTAGTACTGTGGACTAGAGGTAGCCTGGTAGTACTGTGGACTAGAGGTAGCCTGGTAGTACTGTACACTAGAGGTAGCCAGGTAGTACTGTACACTAGAGGTAGCCTGGTAGTACTGTACACTAGAGGTAGCCAGGTAGTACTGTACACTAGAGGTAGCCAGGTAGTACTGTACACTAGAGGTAGCCAGGTAGTACTGTGGACTAGAGGTAGCCAGGTAGTACTGTGCACTAGAGGTAGCCAGGTAGTACTGTGGACTAGAGGTAGCCAGGTAGTACTGTGGACTAGAAGTAGCCAGGTAGTACTGTACACTAGAGGTAGCCAGGTAGTACTGTACACTAGAGGTAGCCAGGTAGTATTAAGTCAGTATAGTACTCTACCAGCTGCACTTGTCAGCAGCCACTCCTTGTCCTGTGGAGTGTGTTCATGTGTGCTGGCTCTGACTACAGATCATATCGGGAGAGAGGAAGATGTGGTGTTTTGTGCTGAAGCTCTCAGAATGGCTCTAAGATCAATTGGACACATCACAGGGAAATTCGGAGTGGAGGACATTTTAGATGTTGTTTTTAGAGATTTTTGCATTGGAAAATAGCTTTTGGAGTTTATGAACCACTCGTGCATAAGTTATATTTAAATCAATGTTATTACAATATTACAAGTTAATGTATTGAATGTTTACTTTTTACACACATTATTATTATAAAAGACTGAGCAAATAAATTAATAATTAACTGCATTGTAAAATTAATTACATTGACAAGAGTTATTGGTCACTGTTTCGGCTTGGAGGAAGTGCCCTTGCCATTTTTGGTTTTGCTGGTTCCTTTGTTGATGCGACATCTCCTGTTGCTGAACCAGGTGGAGACCTGGGTGGCTGTCAACCCGCAAGCCGCAGCCAGTTCCTGCTTCTGCTTGACAGTTGGATATGGATGGGAGGTGTGGTCCTCGAACCAGGTGTTTAATATACGTGTGCAACGCTGGGGGAGATTCTTGCGCTTCTTGCCACTCTCCAAGCAGCTTCCTCTGATGGTAATCACGGCCTGCATTGCCATCTTGTTCAATGATTGCCTCAACAGATGGAATCGGTGTGCCACCCGTGTCCGGAGGAGACCTAGCTCTAACTGACCTCCATTGCTCTGTCTAGCAGCCAAGACCTGTGTCAAGTATTGTTGCTCCGAACTAGCAAGCTCTATCAGCTTTGTATTGTAGGCCTCCCTTAAAGCCCTTATCTTCTCCGTATACCCCCGATTTGGCAGGGACTGCATCGCTGCCTCGGTTTGAGGGATATCGTTCTCCCAAACTGACTTCAGGAATCTGGTTATCTCTTGCTCCGTTTGGGGTGCAGTTGACGTGGTAGGACCATCCAGAGAGAAACCTCCTCCGACACACTGCGAGAGAGCGGTCAAAATGGCCTCCGTCCATCCTTGGTGGAGATCCGCGGGGACTTCGGAACTAGTGAAGCTCTCGACGCCAGCCGGACTGAAGTAAGCGCTGTCTCTGGAAGAATCGTTTGGGCTGGATGGGGAACTGGGGCTGCAGACGCTTGGTGAAGTGGAAGGGGGCGTCTGTACCGCTGCCCAAGACGGTGTACTACAGCTCTGAGGACGATAATCTCTCCTCTTCGGTAAAGTCATCTCGCTCACGCTGTGATGTATGTATGAGTGAGATGAACCGGTTGGAAGAGAACCATCCAATGAGCTGTCGTCTTCCAAATACAAAGTCATGATACACCAGAAATGGCCCACAAATGAGATACGAGAGAAAAGATTCGAAAATTGTCAGTTTAAACGAAAAATTAAAACGTAACATCATGTAGTCAACCCCGCGCTTGAGCAATGAATATCATTATTGCCAGAACTGGAGGAGAAAATATAGATATGAGGAGAATAATAAACAGATTTGTGTCGAGGATGGCGCGTATTCGACAGTACCTTGACTGTGCCGTCAACGGATCCGGAGAAGAGTCTACCTCTCGAAATCCCAAGACAGACCACACTTCCTTCATGTCTTGTCAGTGTCTGTACACATCTCATGTGCTCAATGTTCCACACCTGTCAGCAGAGGGGGGACAGGAGGTGAGGTGGAGATATCAACAGCTGGTCAACCAAACTCACCCGAATGGTCTTGTCGTAGGAGGCACTGAAGAGCTTGGTCTGTCCAGGAGTTTCAAGAATAGTGAGGTCATAAACGGTCCCCCGGTGTCCATCCAGAGTGCCCAGTGGTTCCCAGGTGTTAATATCCCAAACCTGTACGGCGGTCACAGACTGTCATCATCACAGAACACTTGGTCTCTCACAACACGTCAGCTACAGCTCACCCCAATACAATGCTCGTATGTTCCACATACGAGGTACTTGTTGGTTAGCGCAATTGAGTACACACTCCCTCCAATACACTGGACCTCACGGATGCACTCCAAATTCTCCAAAGTCCAAATCTAGACAGAATAAGGTGGTATAACATACAAACTACAAAGCAAAAGGGGATTCCCCATGTTTGCATAACTCCACATACTTTGATGGCTTTATAGGATCCAGAGTAGAGGGACTTCCCCTGCACTACCAACGCACGAACCCAGTGATTTTGTTCCGGAAGAACTTGCAGGAGGGTATGGTTCTGTGTGTCCCATACCTGGAGAGAGAGACCCAACAGAGCTGGTTAACCCTTTGTCAACATTGCACACACTCCTCAAACCTTGATGGTCTTCAAGGACCCACTGAAAAGCATGTCCCCATAATGTGCCAATGAACTGACAGGATTCTCATCGGCTTCTATCCTACAGATGGCCTCCCCGGTGCTCAGGTTCCAGACTCGGATGGTCTTGTCTTCCGAACCAGAATACAACCGATCTCTGTACCACGTGGAGAGCAAAAAGTGAATAAATGTGAGGAGTAAACAAATAGGAGTAAATAAACACAAGACGTAAATAAATATCAGGAGTGAACACATAATGGAATGAACTGACCTCACAATGCAAAGAGCCAATACAATCCCATCATGTCCTGTGAGCGTTTGTAAGCACCTAAATTGATCGCCTGTCTTCCAAATCTGAGGAGGAACAGAATGGGACGATATCCCATGATCACACGCACACACACACACACACACACACACACACACACACACACACACACCTTTAATGTATTGTCTGAAGATCCGGTGCAAACTGTCTCTCCTTGCACACACAGGGCCCATACTGGTCCTTCGTGGCCTACAAAGGTACCCTTACACTTGTACAAATGTTGAGAGTCCATTGCTACAGAAAGAGAATGGCAGTGAGATGAATATATACCAGAGACTGAGGGGTGTGACCTTACTTCCTGTTACACCCAGCTGGGCCTGTACATGATGTATCTCATCCTACAGAATGGTCACATGATAATCACATGACAGCTACACCAACACTACCACTCTCACACACAATAGCAAATCTTATTCCTTGGTGAGCTTCTCCCAGCTGCTGGTGGTGCTGGTCTTGCTGCTCCTCTAAGGCCTCTACAGCCAGCATCAATATACCATGTGAACACACACACATTGTCACCCATCACAACGGGCACACCAACACTCACCTAGTCTGAGGTTAGTATTCTTATCAAATGTTTCTAACTTCTCTGAAAGACGTGCTAACATTGATCTTAAAAATTCGACTTCTTCATCTTTTCTCCTCAATTCCTGTTGAAGAGAGACCACATGCTCATCGGTCTTGTGGAGGTATTCCTTCAACCCTTCATATCTGCACTTTTCCAGGTGTTGGGCCAGCTCCTCTCTCGTCCCTTCAAAAGGACAACTGCAGGACACAACATAGCACAGTCAGTAGCTGGCCATAGGAGAGGAGGGGCAGGGCAGGTGGTAGGACTCACTTGTACTTGGCAAAGGGACAGCGGACATGCTTGCAGCCCTTCAAGTGCTCTGCTAGGTCCTTCTTCAGCATCCCCGGGCACAAGGAGCTGTTTGGACATCGTGTTGGGGCGTAGTCACATTCCATCTCGTGTTCCCTTGACAAGCAAGGAAGGCAGCAATTAACCAAGGAATGCACAGGTAGAGGGGACCCACACACAGGAATTGATCACTAACTGTCGAAGGCTCATCTTCACCACAACTGGACATCCATTGGGATCCACTTCATATCCTTCAGAGCCATCACTCTTTGGCTGGCAACCATAGCGACAGTGAGCGATCAGTTCACCCACCTGTTCCGCTACCTGCACACCGAAGGGGGGGGGGTGATTGGGAGAATGGTTGATTGGAACTCTCACCTTGCAAACAGGACGTAACTCACAGCAATATTGGCAACAACCAATGCTAATTGGACGTTATCGACTGGACATGATTCTGAATAAATGAAAGTTGGAAGTGGTATCCTGCAAATTGGGAACCAGACTCTACATCGCGTACCATATTTATGAGACATTACACAGGACTGGCAGAACGTATGCTGTAGGGTGACAAGACAGACAACAGTACACTTCACACTGTGCACTAGGAGCACCAACAGCACCAGGAGCACCAGCACTCACCCCACATGTACAGATGTAAGGCTCTCTAAATACATTGCTACACAACAAACAGTACAGCATTTTTGGGGCTTTCTCAGCAAGCACAATTATATCCTTTAGGGCAGAGACCACATAAGCACAACTCAGTAACAAGCAACATTCCCATAATTGAAGACAATGTTACTTTTAGTTCTTCATTTGATCCCGTGGAGAAGGGTACTGTTGTCAGGGTGTGAGTCTGTGAGGAGACCAGGGAAGCCTTGTTGCTGACTAACACACATCAGATCACTTCACAAACACAAGGACACTTCACTATTTCCAACATTAGCACTACTGCAGCTACACACACACACACACACACACACACACACACACACACACACACACACACACGCACACACATACACACACACACATACTTTACTGTCTCCAAAATTAGTACTGCTGGCATAGCTGACAAAAGAGCCATTGGAAACATTCGATATATTGCGTCGATGACGAGATACAGTAAAACCTGAGGGGAGGAGATTAAGAGGTGTGTCATGTATTCATTCAGGGACCTGTCATTTATTCCTTGGTGGGTGTGTCATGTACTCCCTCAGTAGTAGGTGTGTGATACCAACAGTACAATGAGTTGCACAACACACACCACCATGGGACCACCGCATTCACTAAATAGTACATCCTTGTAGATCTACTTCTTCCACAGCTAATAGTCACATCCGTGAGGTATTATATTCATTCACACAGTAAAACTGAGACTTGGGTCTTTGTTGCGGACCCCAAACACTCTTCTAGCCTCTCACCATTCGTCGCTGAACTGCCAGCGACAGAGCCTGTACGCTTCACTCCCTTCGGGGAGGAATACTTGGCCATGTTCATCGGCTATCGTGAGAGTGGGAAAAGCACGAGATGAGACCATTGCAGTAGCGAGGATAGAACAAAAGATAAAGAACACTCACAGAGACAGACATCGTCTTTTGGTGATAAGGAAGAGACTGCGAAATACCTTGAATACGATCGGGAGAGACGCTCAGGCCACTGATAGTTTCAGCCGAAGACGTACCGTCGCCTCTTGGTCTGGTATCTGCCATTTAGACCACCCTCAACGATGTCCCAAGATGAACTTCTCGAGATCGAGAAGAGGCGAACAGAAAATTAATGTGAAAACTCACTTGTATAGTATAGAGTATTTGATGATAATAGTATACAGATGACTCAGACGGTATGGAACGTGATTAGAGATAATTAACCGCAAATACTTCGTTTATTTGATCGCGTTTCTATTGGTACATTTGCGTTGTAAACGTTATCCATCCTTTAAAATGGCAGATAATCTCTCATCGATTCTGAAATGCTTGAAACTCTTAGTTGGGAAAGAGCAAACATCTAAAAATGATGAAAAAAATGAAAATTTCTGGAAATACTTGGAATCTAATCTAAATGCTTGCGAAAAGTATATAACTTCCGAGAAATCCCTTTCAGAAGAAGTTTCGAGAAGTGAGTATTCAATCACGTTATTGAAGGACGAGCGTCCGAGGGACTTGCTTGGAAACTTTGTTTTAAAGTCCTTGGCCTTACTCCACTTACTGTCGGAGACCCTACTCCCTCAGAAACATGTCACATCACATCCACTTGTCAGCCTTGGAGATTGCAAGGTGATGGAGACTGTACTGCAGGGTGCTGTATTCATGGGGGCGTGTCCTTTACTTGAATTGGGCGTGGTTCCACCGTTGCATACACGTCTGAAAGTACAAAATTTGACATTTCTAAAGGAAATCTCCCCATCACAGCTCTCCCCAAAATCTGCAGTGGAGAGACTATATCTCATTTCAATGATCCTGGTGGAGCTGATGGGGATGGAGGTGGACCCTGGACCTGCTGTCATGTCTTGTTTCTTACCAGAAGTTTTGGCCATGCTGATAAAACTGACACACGAGCCCAAAACTGTGCAGATAATGAAAGAAGTGATTGAGGAAGGCAACAAGCACAGACATGGAAGTGCTGTCTTTGTAGAACCCAAAGAATGGTTAAATGACATTCTCCTCAAAGTTCAATGCCCTCTTCTCGTCCAAGAACTGTTTCTTCTTCAATCACCCAAGCCAGCAGAGGGACAGGAGGGCAGAAGCATTCTAGTTCCTGCACCTAAATGGCTCCGCTCTGCTTGTGGGAAGGTCCTGACTCACATCCTCCTCAAACCAAATGGTTTGGTTGCTGTCATTGAAGGCTTCCTTAAAACTACCACCCAGGGTGACTCCCCTGAATGGAAGCGATATCAGGTACTGGCTGGTATCGTGTCCACATGTCCAGCCAGGATGGAGAGACAGGCATACTTGAAGGAGATCTGTCCACAGGTGTGTGTGTGTGTGTGTGTGTGTGTGTGTGTGTGTGTGTGTGTGTGTGTGTGTGTGTGAGTGTGCATTCATCCTCCACACACAGGAGTTATGTTGGTATGCATGCCTGTCATATTGTTGTTTGCAGGTGGTGGACATGATACAGCTTTCTTCATCAAAACCATTGCTGGTAGCCAGTCATGCCATATTGACAGCATTCGTAGACAAATTCCCAGCAGAAGCCAATGAATGTTTGCTACACCCACTGATACTTCCGTTGAGGGTTCTGGCAGGAGGTCAGCTGTTATAGTTGTACTGTGTGTGATGTGGTGTAGTGAGTGAGGTGTGGTGAAGTGAGTGAGGTGTGGTGAAGTGAGTGTGGTGTAGTGAGTGAGGTGTGGTGAAGTGAGTGTGGTGTGGTGAAGTGAGTGTGGTGTGCATGGTGAGTGTGGTGTGGTGTAGTGAGTGTGGTGCAGTGAGTGTGGTGTGGTGAGTGTGGTGTGGTGAGTGTGGTGTGTTGAGTGTGGTGTGGTGTGTGGTATGGTACACAGGTGTAGTTTCAGGAATCTCTTTGTCTCTCTGTTTCAGAAATTGATGCAGAGGAATGTGGTGTCAGTGAACAGCAGCTGACTGTCTGTCTGTCAACACTGAGAAAGGTTTGTGTGTTGGCATAACAGTAGACGCTAACCTCCTCTGCACATGTGACTGTCATTACAACTATCAACACTTATATGCTCATCTACATCTGTTAGTGCATTCACGACATGTACTTGTGATGATGATTGCGATATTTTTTCTCTGCAGGTGTTGAGCTTAAGTCAGTCAGATTCACCAGTTGTCCAGTCCCTGATCCCTTACCTCTCAGTCTTGTTCAGCTTGTGGCGAGCAGCAAAGAAGACTATATCTCATGTCAAGTGAGTCCTCTCCTTGAGTGAGGAATGGAGGGTGGAGGGGAGTGGGTGTGAGAGTGAGCGGGGGTTGTAATGTGTCCTGACATGCTTTGATGACCTCATTCTGTATCTGTCTCAGAGCTGAGCTGCAAGCACTGGTCGTTGGCCTCCTGCTCTGCTGTGACAAGAACGAGATTGTGTCCTTTTTTGGCCACCTTGCGGGTCTCAAGGATGGGGGAGGAGATAGTGTGAACTTTCAAACATGTCGTGAAGACGTTGTGGTGAAGATGGGGGGTGAAGGAGGTGTGTGTGTGAAGTTTGATGATCAGCCATCTCAGAGGAATCAAGATGTTGTGGACAGCACTGTGCAGCTAGCTATTGAGCTGCTTCGAGACCATCTAACAGACCGTCACGTTTGTGGACCTGTTTTCCTGATGTGTTTTGAACATCTCTCCAATTTGCTATTGTCGTCATCAAAGTCAACATCAAATGAGGGAAGCCACACCCCTTACAGCAACCCCTCCCCCTTGCTAGAGAACACCAGTGTCTCTGCCACCACCAGCCTGTTTTGTCTGTACATAACTGCAGGTTTGTGTGAGGAGCGTCTTCAGGTGGTGCTCAGTGAGGTTCCCCTGGACCAACTCCTCTCAGCCATTGGAGTACTGATTCAAGTGCACAGCGATTGGGTCCAGCACACCAGTAGAGAAGTTGTCGTATCCAAGCAACCACAACACAGTGAGCCCTTTGGCAGCTATCTTACCCTCACCATGGCAACTGGTTTACTGTCTGCAGTGGTATCCTCCAACAAGAGAGCTCACACCTCTCATCGTGTTGTGCTGCAGGGTATGGTCCCGGGACTCAGAACACTAGCTGATATGCATCCCATGGACGAGCTAGCCATGTCTTGTAACGACCTTCATGTGTGTATTGCCACGTTTGGAGCTGTTTGGAACCACAGTAACCATGGTGACAGGAAGGTTGAATCTAGTGACACATCTCCAGATCCTTTGCTCAGGAATGACTCTTGCTCATCAACGAAAGACTCTGATGATTCCAAGTTCAAAAGTGCTCTGTCTATGGTGAGTGATTCGACAGTCCCGATCAGAGCCCAAGGTTTGCATGAACTGACTGAGCTGGTGAGAGCCAGGGACCCCTGCACTGCCCAACACGTCAGTCTTCTTTTGGAAGTGTTCAAGCAACAGTTGAAGGACAGAGACTCCTTTGTGTATCTAGCGGCCATTAATGGACTGGTTGCCATGGTCACTCTGTCACCCCAGAAGACCATTCAAGTCCTTGTAAACGAATTTGTGCATTGTCCTCAGAAAGCAAGTTCTTCCTCTGTGCAACATGCTAAGATTGACAGTGTCTCCAGTGAAGTCGAGTTACAGGTGAAGCTAGGGGAGGCATTGATGAAAGCTGCTCGATCATGTGGAGAAGTACTACCTGTGTACTTGGACCAGTTCATGAAGGCGTGTGTATTTGGTACAAGACACGCCCACCCGCTTGTCAGAGCCAGCTCTCTCTCCAACCTCGGGGAGCTATGTCACCTTCTCCACTACTCTGTTCCCAGTGTACTGCAAGAGGTGAGGATGGCAGGCTTGGGAGGCCAGCTGGGGGTATTAACACAGGCCCATGGGCTTTTATTTTGTATTCTAGATGCTCACAGCTGTTGAGAATGCATTGACTATTGAGAAGGAAGCCACAGTAAGGAGGGCAGGGGCTCTGGCTGTGAAGATGCTGTTTGCTGGTCTGGACAAAGACATTGTGGAGGTGTGTGTGTGTGTAGGGGGGGTTTCATGTTACAACTGTAATAAATGCTCTCCCTGTCCTCCTGTGTGGTTAGGTTCTCCAAGGATCTCTGAAAGAGTTTTACCACATTCTTAAGAAAGTACTAACCATAGAAACTGATGATCTATCCAGGTCTCACATTTTATCAGCTCTTGGAGAACTTGAAAGAATAATGAGAGATCTCCTGTTCCCACAGCAGACATTCAAGAAGAAAATATCCATAATATCTCCAAAATAAAACTGTAATAATATTAATTGATTGATTAATGGATAAGATCAACTGGTACATTAATTAGTCGTTAATTCCTGGAAGCTTTTCTCAATGTCATCTATAGGAGGCTTTTCTTGATCACCTGATTCGTCTGAGTTCTTGGATCTGTCCATATCACAGTCCTCCTCCACCTCATCATCATCATCATTATCGCCATCATCATCATTGTCATCACCATCATCGTCATCAGTAGCTTCTTCACTTGAGCTTTCACTTTTGGTGCTATTCCATAGTATAGAATTGTTCCCATAGTAGCCGTGACCAGTACTGTAATCTACGTCATCGTCCAGAGACGACAGTTTTCCAAACTGGTAACTACGTGCTGATATAGAAGGAAGCATTAGTGACCATGGTTTATGAGTGTGTGTCTACATGTATCTGTGTGTGCATATGCATGCGTCTGTGTGCAGGTACTCACTAGACATGCACAAATCTTTGGTTTCCTTTGTGAGATAACTACACTTTGGACATGGGATAGGCTCTCCTTTAGTGTACTTCACTCCCTTTCGTCGAACATGGTCCTCACAAAAGCAGATTTTACATCTGAGACAACTGTACCAGCCGAGCCGATTACACGAAGCACCTACAAACACAGACCAATCACACCATATCCCACCACACATCAATGAATGTACACTTACATTTCATTTTTTCTGATTCTAGCTTCTGACAGCTGGCTTGGTGTTCAAACTGGTCGTCCTCACACAAAAAATTGTCACAAAACGAACATGTAAAGACACGTCCACCTAAGGAGGAGGAGGGGCTCATCACTCCTGTTGACAGCCATGTGGTCTCACACAACTCACCGTGGTCCCACACTCCACGCCTGCACTCTATACAGTCTGCATTGCCGAGTGGACAGGTGCAGGCGTGGGTGGTGAGACACTTGCGTCCGTGACACACCCACGCTTCACAGAAGTCACAAATAGCACCCTACGAGGACAGTGAGACCAGTGATAGCTCACAAATGTAATGAAATCAGCAGGTGCTCACTCACCACCATACCCAACCCAGTAGCAAAGGTCCCAACGTGTTTGACGACACAGTCTCCACTCTTTGACATACACTTGGTCTTACCTGTGTGGATAAGACAGCCACATTTATCACTATATCAAACACTGCAGTAATGTTTGCAAAGATGACAGAGAAGGGCCTTGATCCCACCCACATCCTATGATAAACTACATGATCACATCCACTCTCACCACAATGAGCACACATGGGTAGTTTTTGAATATGTCCACAAAAGTAACAAAAAGCTCTGTTCTTTTGCCTTCTTTTGCACTTGTCGCACTCCTGAAGGGTAAGAAACCGAGGATATTCACTGAAAGGTTAGAATTAGGACTTTTTGACTATTATTATAGACCCTACCATGAGAGCATTTAGGGGCAACTCTGCCAGTGACCTCTTGGCAAAGGAAGAATGAATCACTTGCTGCCTTGCCTTATGCTTAACCGCTCTCCTCTTGGCGTTGGTCCTTTTCTTGGGCATATCTGTGCCGAATGTAATTGCGCAATACAAATAAAATGGACGATGAAGGTGAACTGGTGGAAGATGGCGATACTTGGAAAGGCAAGTACTTAGCAATGAAACGGCTTTGCGAAGAACACCAGTTGGTAAGCGTAATATATATATATGTGTGTGTGTGTGTGTGTGTGTGTGTGTGTGTGTGTGTGTGTGTGTGTGTGTGTGTGTGTGTGTGTGTGTGTGTGTGTGTGTGTGTGTGTGTAAAGTCATCCCTATATTTAATTATTCCATGAAATAACGTTCAAATGTTACTGAAATATGTATACTGTTTGTAGATGAATGACCACTTGGTGAAGAGAATTAAGGATATCAGTAAAATAATTCACTTTGTAGAGAGAGATAAAAAGTAATTTGATTCAAGCTCATACACAATTACAATTATTATCGCAATCTGTATTGCTCCAGTTTACTCCTAAAGAAGTATCGTAGACATGGAGGTAGCTCTGATCACTTGCCAAGTGTTCGTGATGTTGGTATTCCTGTAGAGGCAGTGACTCGAGCACCAAGTACCAAGCTCTCGGTGGCTCAACACAGTAAAAGTGTGTAGAAGATATCCAATAGTGTTGGTACACTGACCGTGATAGTGGGCTGATTTCTATCCTTGGTGTGGTCGTGCACAGATCCTACTGTTCTGAAACCAAGGGGACTGAAGATGACTAAGAAACAAAAGAAGATGGGGGAGGGATCTGGAAGAAAAGGAACAGGAAAAAGTGAAAAGAAAGAGCGCGATCCTCATCTCCCCAAGAAACCATCAAATCCATTTTTCTGGTTCTGTCAAGAGCACAGAGCCATGGTCCAAGAACAGTGTGCCAAGGACATGAGCTCTGGCCATCATGAATTGACAAAGGCATTGGCAAGAATGTGGAATGAAACAACAGGGGAAGAAAAGAAGGTTATCTACTGGGGGTTGGAACCCATGTGCATGTGCGAATGACCAAGTCAAGGTCACACACTGTATAGATGTGGAGGTTCACTAGGTCTTGTATTACAGCCCAGTGTTTATATGTGCCTTGTGTACTTAAACTGAATTTTATCAATACAGAAATATCGGAGCATGTATGAAGAGGACAAATTGAGATACGAGAGGGAGATGGAGGAGTACATTGCAAACCACGGATCAGAAGCTGTGTCGAAGCCAAGCAAGGGAAAGTCCCACTCAAGTCACTGAATGAACACTATTAATAACAGTCCAATACAACCTGTTCACAGACACACTATCGTCAATAATAACCAGCAAAATAATGTATTGCAAAGTATTTTCAGTACAGCCAGTTCTGTGCATGGTCGTAATCATGCAGGTCAGAATATCTTGCCAGCGTTGGGTCAGCCATGGCCAGCCCAGAAGCCCGTGTGTCAGTGACAAGTTTGCATATCATGGGCATCCCTATGGAGGGGGGGGGGAGAATATAATCATCCACACAAACTCCATACTCGTGGCAGTATCCCTTACCATCTAGGTTCCTTTTGTGATATCTCCTATAAGCCTCTTGGGCATCATCTTTACTAAGAAACACTACTTCTGCCACTCCTCTGCCTAGGAGCTGGGCAGACTCAATAGGGCCACATACCTCACACAAATCCTATAGAACATATCAAGTACAAATTTGATACAACTCTATTAAGCCAAGTCACTCTGTCTCACAATGATGTCTGTCCTTGAGACGGTTCCACTCAAGTTGGATATCATCAACACAGTGCCGGTTGAAATCCCCTGTGTTTCTGGAGAGAACATAGTTCCATATCCCTTCTCTCGGCCACTACTGTACACATCCCTGGGGGGAGACGGACCCTGAACAAGGGAATGGTCACTGATAACACACTGGTGTTCACTGGACTGTTCAGTCTCCAACTAACTCTCATTGTTCCTGGGTACATAGAGCTCTTCAGAGCTGAAGTGAAGGACCTTGCAGCATAGTCTTCTCTCATTCTAGCGTGAGCAGCATGCCTCTGCTCTCTCTGGTGAGCAATGGACTGGCTGAGCCTCTCTTCTCTTCTTGACAGAGGTTCAGTCTAGCAAATGTACAAGAAAATGGTCACATATGGCACATAGCAGTAATGAAAGGAAATATGCTCAATGCAGTCCAGCACAACTCTTCAATGAAGTCCCAGAACTTCTCGGTGGCCACAACGGCACCACTCAACTGCAGGGATCATACACTACCAACGTCTGCAGGGATCATACACTACCAACGTCTGCACTGTGTTCATGGCAGTCATTCCACTCGTGGTACAAAGTAGGTTTGTGAAAATCATGCTTCCATTCCAAGGGTTCACATAGCAGCAGTTCTTGTTGAACGTAAGTAATTGCTTGTATGATGACACTTTCTTCTTTCAACAGCTGACAGGTCAGTCTCAATACAGAAGGCAGTGGATAGTGTTTTTGCTATAAAATTCCCAAGATCACACATAGATCTTTAGTCCTGGAAATTCCAGTGGATAGAGTTTGGAGGAGGTATGTACATGGATAGCATTGGGCTGCACAGTTGGTGGAACATTATCCAAACCACAAGATAATGTAATCTCTAGTATAATATTCTGACAGTTTGCAACAGCTGACATCTGTTATGTCTTCAACATTATAGTTTTGTGTTTTGAAACACTTGGAGGATGGTAACTGTCAACTCTCTAGTCATTGTTCTGAACCAGGCTTTCTAGCCAGCAATTGTGAACTTGTACTTGGTGGCATGTCTTGGCTTCAAATACTTGTCATAGCCCCTTCACTGGACACTGTGTGCTGACCTCAAGGAGTGAGTACACTGGATACTTGCGCAATGGCATCAGGTACGACACCAACCACAGGACATACATGAGCTGGGATTAACCAGGTTGGCTGGAAGCAGTGTGAGCTACATACAATTGATACAATTATGTGTGTGCAGTACGGTACAGAGTAGAATGATAAGATGCACATACAGCACATATCATGCCAATACAGGAATGCTGCAAACAGAGACAGATCATCATCCAGCGCAGACGGAGCAGAAATTCCGTGCCATCTCACCTCTGAACGTGGATGGGACAGACCGGGCACTGTTATGCGGATCTTCTTGGGATCCGGGGTATTGCCAGCCGATCTAGTGGGTCTTGACGAGGACGGTAATGATCGTTTCGTTGATCTCGAAGAACTGGTTTGATTGCTGAGAGTCTTGGTACGAGATGACGTTTCACGAGAAGAAACGGAAGAGCTAGATGCCCGAAAACCAGTTTTGATTCCTTCTTGTGCCTTATTTTCGCGAATGTTTCTTGCCTTTATAGCAGAACGTAAATCGGGCATAGTTTTCTTCAACTTATCCCGGAGGTCAGCGCCTGGCGTCAACGTCACGTTAGCAGCAGTTTTTAATCCTCCTCGGGTACTGATACTTATCCCTCTACCTCTTCCAGCATTTCCTCTACCACCTCTATTTCCTCTCGTAGACAACGAGAGACCAGTACCTTGTCCCCTACCACCTCCTCTGCCACCAAACCCTCGAGTGCCTCCTCTTCTTCCACGTCCTCGTCGGAAAGATCTGTTCTTTTTAACGAGTTCATCCAAAGAAACATCAATTTTACTGCTCATTTTCTTGACTAGTCCGTAATAACGCAAATTATAACGTTAACACACCTCGGAAGAAATTCTTGGGAACTGAGGATCACTTGGGTAGAAACTTTAGTCGCGTTATTGTAATACTGCGCGTGCTCAGAAACACGTGTTTATTTTCCCGCCCAAATCACCACTAGATAATATTATATATACATCAACATAATAATAGATGATCTATCATTATAACAATTGCAAGTATTTCGAGTTTAAAAAAAAAAACGACTATATAGTAGAATAGTATTCCATCGCTATTATTGTTATGTTGATTATTAAAAAAGGTCACCTACTCAGGGTTGAAGACACCTGTATATGGGCATCTTTACAGGGACTTTCCACAGACTGTGTACTTGGTCATACTGCGAATGCACTATCCTAGCTGGGAGGTCAGCTGCGAGTCCCAAAGCTCCCCCCTACAGTTCTTTGCAGAGAGTAGTGTGACTGACCACCAGGAAGTGAGCTCTTTTTTATCAGAGAAAAAATCCATCCTATGGAGGATTCGAACCCGCGACCTGGAGCCTAGTATAGTGTCACCTGACCACCCTGCCACCGTGACCTATCTAGTTTATTATAATTATCTGCGCTATTTATAGCTATTTATAGTTGCCCTAAGTGTAAAATTTTTTAAAAAATTATAAAAGTGTGGCCGTAAAGCTGACACCCAGATTTACTTGGGGGAGGGGGTCATCTTTAGGTTTAGAAGAACCTTTGCTGAAGATATAACGTTCAACGATGACGTTACGCTCAAATTTTAGCCCAATTTCTAATTCTCGGCATTTGAAATTGGCAATTTTTATTTACTATTGCGGTTACATGTGGGAATGCATAATATTATTCCATATATATTATATATAGATGTATATATATAATATATTATACGTATAGCGAGAGAGAATGCCTTGCAATTGGCCATTGGCCCAAACACACACATTTCACATTATGGAGGCGTAGATGGGCGCAAAGGTATTCCCATAATAATACGTATATACAAGTGACTTGAGTTGTTATACCTACGTATGTACGTATAATATCATAAGAATTCGTTATTATTGATATTTCTAAAAGCAAAATCAGACTCTACGTAACATTAACATGAAATGAATGCAGTAGCAGGTGAATGGGTTGAAATCAGTGTTAGATCTTGTATGTACAGTTAATATGTGCATAAGAACAAATACAGTCCTAAACATAATTTATAGAACTTAAGACAGTCAGGGGACTTTAGTGTGAGATTCAAAGGGCTCTCTCTTGGTCAGTGGGTTGGACTTCTCCATCAGATCCGTTGTCCACAGGAGTATCCGTGTTCTACCATCAAGTAAAACATTACTACAACATCACAGAATAATGTTAACAGATATTCATGAATATCTTCACCTTTCTCAGTCCTGTAGCATGTAACTGCAGAGATCTTGTCAAAGATGAGAACTTGAGGCCCGACCTAGCAAGGAGTCAAGTATCAGATATGATGAGCCACATTGACACCCACCACTGACATCCACCCACTGACACCCCCCCCCCCCCCACACACACACCTTGCTTCATCTGTTAAAGCCAACCTAGCAAACTCTGAAGGCGATCTCATGTGGAGAATGAGTCCAGTTGGTGTGGATATGAAGCTTCTTTGTCCGCTGTAGGAATAAAGAACAATACACTTGAGTAACGTGGTCATAGCAAAGGGTTGTAGACATGCTTACACAGCATCAGCTCCATCCAAGCACCAAGCCTTGTAGAGGGGCTTGAGATCAGGTAAGGAGAACACGTGGATATAGCCTTCAGTGTCCAGGACCAAGAGGACTGGTTGATCTGGAGTCCAAGAAGAACACAGCAATAAAAGGCTACTACCTTTGTGGTTCAATCAACCAAGGACACACCTTTGACTCTTATGTAATGTGCTGACACCATGTGGTAGCCATCTTCTTCATTCAATTTTAGCTTGATCTTGTGCTTCCTCTTGGCGGAGTGAAGGCTCACCACTCTCAGCTCCTCTTCCGTGCAAATGACAACATATTGGTTATGGTTGTGATGGTGTCCCATCTTGCTATCAGGACGATGATGGTACTTTGAGAGATGCATCATGGTCTTATCGTTCAGCATGTTCAGGCCATCCAAAACACCCACAAAAAGAGTGGCAAACTGCTTCTTCTTCCCATACTCCTTGTCCAGAGGTAGAATGCTGACTGCCTTCAAGTCACGGTCAACATCAGAGGGCATCTCGATGTAGTAGCTCAGCACAGACCCAAGCCCTGTTCCCACCCACAGAGTGGGCACCGGGTAGGGTCCATGGGCTTGAATGGCCGGGGTGAACACTATGGTTCTGATACTGTCGCGCTTCTGGGGCACACTGACAGTGCCCATTCGAGCGGTGGCAGGCATGCTGCCCCCTCGTCCGCTGGCCCCTCGCTGGAGCTGACCTGGACGCAGTGTTCTACGAGCACTTTGACTTGCTCTCAAACTTCTTCGCAGGTTAAACCTTCTCAGTGACTGTCTGAAGGACTTCCTGATGGACTGGAGTCTGGTCATGTTGTGCTCAGGCTGGTCTGGGTCATAGGTGGTGTGTACCAGACTGCACACGTCTTGTACAAGGTCCACCACCGCAAACCCGTAGTATGACCCCACAGCAGCACTGCGATAAGTACGAGAGAACATGGTGACATCATCACTAACACATGTTCCTAACTGCATTGTAGACTGGTTTAGATACACAACACTATACTGACCACATGTTACGGAAAAGGCTTATCGATAACTTTCAGTCTCCAATATAAAAGTAAATAAATCCATCTTGAAAGTTTATGCTTTACATGCATGTACATAGTTGGGTATGTATGCACATGGGTGGAGACTTTCATTTGACTACAACAGACAAGGCACAATTTCATGTTCACAAACGACTCACAGTTTATGCTCTGGCAGCATAGCCAGTGTTGTGACGGAGGACGTAGGGAGCAGCTGTAGGCAGTGGGACGGCTGGTAGCCTGGCTCAAACTCCCGCTGGTCCTCTATGGTGGCAAGTGGGTTGGTCCAGAGACTTGGGTGCAGTGACATGTAGTCCTTCATCAGGGTCACTCTGATGGGCTACAGTGAAGGAAGAAGCAATTGTAAGCCACGCCCTTCTGCCACACCCATCTTTACATGCACACCTTGATGGAGTGCTTTGATTTTTGATTGTTTAAATTGAACACCAGAACTTGGCCACCATGGAAACCAACAGATAGACTCCACCCCTCCAAACAGATGGAGGTCACCATCAGTCTCTCGTCGTCCCCCCGGGGGTCCCAGAACCCCACAGTCCTGGAGTTCGGTAGTGTCTCGTTAGCACTCTCTGGACGTTCTTGTTCAAGGTTGAAATACTGCGATGACTTGAGCACGTACATTAGCCTGAAGTAAACTGTAACACAACACACATGTGAACCACACCATGGGCTACAGGGAGCACCCAATGCCCCTACCCTGGGATATGTCCCAGAATTTAATTGTCCCATCCTCGTGACCAGTGATGAGGAGGTCCCTCATGTGTTTGATGGAGAAAGGATCCGTGTGTCCTCCTTCAATGGGCCAGACCTGAAGTACAAAACACATCGAGTATGTACACATAGTTTGTATAACCTATCCAAACATCTCATTGTGGCCTAAACCACAGATGTGTACACATGCACACTCAGAGCCAGTTTGCATAAACACAACTAAGAGATATGTAGTGTGTGTTTACCTTAACGTGCCCGGGGTAAATGATACTGGTTTGTAGGGACCCAGCCTTCTCGATCAACTGCCACACATCTGGACGCACATCAGAATAAACTATTTGTGTCTTCACAGGTGAGTTATGCAAGCTATGAAGATAAGGTGGAAGCAGGAGAGGAAGACTGGAGGAGGAGGAAGGAAGAGATGGCAGTGACAGCAGCTGGCAAGAGAGTCCTGAGTCCACGAACTCACTCTGGCATGCGAAGGTCTACAAACAGCACTTCTTGTTCGAGGAGGAGGACCAGTATCTTCCTTGACGCAACTGATGACTCGTTGTCACTGCCGATGTCGATCATCCCACTGTCCATATCCATCACCTGGTCCTCTATGATCCTCATGTTACGGATCCCCGATGTGAGCTGCAGGGTCACCATGTCCTGTCCCTCACCGACAGTCACACAGTCCGAGTCCACAGCATCAATAGGCACACCCCCACTGAACACAACAATGTTTTCACTACAAAACAAATGAGTGAAGACTTGTTATACGACATATAGAGGCTGTGCAACAACACACACACACACACACACACACACACACACACACACACACACACACACACACACACACCTGGGCCACAGTATATGGCTCACATCACGACAATCTCCTGAATCTAAAGGATAATAAAGTTTCCTACAGTCAATATCAGTGACTTCCACTCACAGCACTATGCATGTACTCGTGTGTGCATGAAGATTCTTGTAGACATTACCGAAGTACTTCTTCTGTGACAGTACATGCCCTTGCTCCTCGTTGTCAGGCTCCAACGTCCAATGGAGGACTGCACCATCTCTGTGGCCTGTCACAAACTTTGTCCCACTCACATGCCAGCACATACTGGAGAGGTCCCCAACTTCCTGGAAGGATAGCACAAGAAGAGATAGTGACGGTGGAGATAGTGATGGGGGAGATAGTGATGGGGGAGATAGTGATGAGGGAGATAGTGATGGTGGAGATAGTGATGGTGGAGATAGTTATGGGGGAGATAGTGATGGTGGAGATAGTGATGGGGATATTATGGACAGGAAATCTGCTTGACGGCATGCATAACTGCAACTGAGTATACAGTCAAGAATGACATGCATTCACCAAAGGTGGGTGATCTCACAGGGACACTTTGTTAGCTTCTGTATGGATATCAGTATTAAGGCTTCCCAAGACACACCCCACTGCACATCATCCAGGGAGGTCATTTCACAAGTACTTACATTTGTTGGAGTGATGATCTTGAGAGGTTTGGTTGCAAAGGCATCCCATAGTTCAAAGTAGTTCCCTTCGTGGCCAATCAGAAGCTGAGGAAGGATAAGATAACCTGCTCACAACACAGATGGAGTGTGGGCAGTGGTGAGGTGACAGCAATCAGTTCTCCAGTATTAAGTGAGCTGTTCTCAGGTGGACACCTGAACACACAGCGTGATCGGCTAGAGGAACTGTCCTGTACCAAAATTATGTCCTCTAGATGTACCCGTTTTGTCTCTCCAATGACCCAGTTACTAGCTGACAGACACGCCCTAGTGCACACAGCACGTACCTGTCTCTTCTGAGTTGGGTTCACCTCGAGACACTGGACAGCTCCAGGTTCCCTGTCTCCACGATAATTCAGCCTCTCTCTGGCTCTCGACGGTGCAATAATCTCAGGAGACATCCCATAGAGGTGTACGTCTATGGGATATGTGATTCCTCCCAGTGTCCCCACAAACACACTGTCTGAATGAGGAGGTAGACAGGTTGTCGTGATGGTCTTGGGGCTACAGAATGGAGACACATTCACAAGCACACGAACCAGTTATGGGAATATTCCATCTCTTACCTCCCACCAGCTAGCTTGTAGCTGTGCTGCAATACAAGCTCAGAGGTACCGTCCTCAACATTAAAGAAGCCCCATTTGTGAAGCATATTTCCAGAGCAAACAGTTATGAAGGAAGGCTCATCTATAATTGGTAGGATCTGCAGTACACGAGTCACTTCATCGTGGAACCCACTGAGCTCCACACCAGGACGTCCGAGTCTGCCAATGTCAAGCAAGACACCACAAGATCAGACTATGATACCAGAGCTTCAGTGAAATGATAATCAGGAATGTTGCCCATCACAAGGACTGCCATACCCGACAGGTCTACTGTTACATACCCAATACAGCCATCACAACATTTATCATGATGAATAAGGTGTATTTTACAGCTGGACAAGGATCACAAACAGAAATACTGTACACTCCAAAGTGAAGATCCAGGACAAACACACTTTCAACCTGCTAACAGCCCAACCATCCAGTGCTATCAACACCTGCTATGTGTGTACACACAGTTCATACCAATAAATAAATAAATACATGCACCATAATATCATGAGAGGAACATGAAGGAGGTGACACTCACACTCTCAGTTCTCCTGTGGATGTACCGATTATTAGCAACTTATGCTTATGGTCATATTCCATGCAGGATGGGGAGATGGGGAATCCATGGTTGCAGATCTAACAGATGAAGTATTGATGAAGTGTGTGTGTGTGTGTGTGTGTGTGTGTGTGTGTGGCTGGCGTACTAGTGGGGAATGTTTGGTCATTACAATTATTGATGATGTATTAAACTAATTCCAGAAAACTATATTCTAAAGTGACCTTGACTACAGCCCATACATCCGTGTCATCCAAACGGTTTGTAGTGTAACGTTGAATGCGATCATTAGAGGTCCGATTGGGACGAGGACAGTGAGAGAGAGAGCAATCCCTGGAGACTGGGTCGATGGTGATCGACAAGACAGCTATGTGAAGGACCTATGAGTCGTAATACTATCGAATGAGATGTAAATAGTCAGTCTGGAGGCAAACCGACCTCCGCTATCGTCTCGAGACGCAACAACCGTGTGTAGAAATACCTTTTCCAGCTGAATTGGCTGTCTGGGTGAGTCTTCCTCGGTCAGATCTGGAGCACTGGACGACAATCCTCCTCTGGAGTTCCTATCAATGTGCCCGTGTGCTCCCGGGCGATGTTTCTTCAACCAACTGAACATTCTATAAGAGGTCCTACCAGCCTGAGCCGCGATCCTTCGCTTGTGTGGATCGAGCCTCTGCGGGAATGTTAATTAAATTCATAGTTCCGTTACGTCACTAACATGCGGTTTCGGGGCAATGATAACAATGTCGGGTACAGTGTTTAATAATAGCATCAATGGACCCAGAGACGCTAAATACGTAATATGATGGAACTACACACGGTAATATCATGTACGTATCCATGTACACAAAAAGAAAAACGTTCAACTGATCACGAACTGCAAAGAAAGTACGTAAATACCAAGGAGAATGGGATAAGGTAAGAATTTTATCTACAAAAAATATCATTTCTATCTAAGTCTTTTTAGCTTTGGCTTGCATTTCTTGATAAAATTTTCTAGCATTATTCAACTCCTGAAGAGAGCTCTCAATGATGCTATCCAATTGCTGCCCTGACTGCTCTCCATCCTGTAATCAGGGTCAGGAGGCACAAGATCATTAATTTGATGCACCACACACACACACACACACACACACACACACACACACACACCTCAAAGCCCATAGCTAGTGGGTTGCTCATCACCATCTGTTCGCCTGCAGAAATGACAAATACGAAGCTAGCATACCCTAGTCCACAATCTCAGTACACGATGCTGTACCAACCTGTATTGATGTCTTCATCACTGTCACTGGATGAGGACGAGCTTGATGATGATGATGATATTGAGTCATTGTGGCTAAAGATACAAGTGGCAAAGGGGCAGGTTGACACACACACACACACACACACACACACACACACACACACACACACACACACACACACACACACACACACAAGGAAAAATATGTATGTACCTACGTAGTAACATACCTTCTGATGAATTGCTTGGTGGTCTCCTTGGCATGCTCCTCCAGAGGCTTCTCCTGTTGAGTCTTCTTCAGATATTCTTCAGCCTCCTTCAAGATTTGATCTCCATTGCTTTTGCCATCCTTGGGCAATTCAGTGTCCTTTTGTTGGTGGACTTCAACCTTGACAGACTCTATAGATAGAGAGGCACACTAAGCTTGAGGCAACTGGCAAGCATTCATATACTGTCAGATAGGACCTTCAGTGTGACCAGCAGGTGGTGTAGGTACTGGCTCTGTAGTCTCCTCGGGTAAATCCAGCACTCGTTGCCTGGCTGGGAGGGGCTGGGTGGAGCCTTCGAAGGGGAACAAGCTTGGCTTCTGGCTGACATGATAGGACCTACAGGAATGACATCATACACTCACACTCAGACATAATTTCCTATCACACACACACACACACACACACACACACACACACACACACACACACACACACACACACACACTATCATATGCATCACACCAACCACACACACATACACAGACATACCCATTATATGCACACATCACACATCGCTGGATCTCTGAGAAGGACTTGAGATAGAAGACTTCACCATTATTGGACACAACCAGAGTTCTTTGAGCTCTACATGAGTACCAACACACATACAGGTAGAGAGTGGAATTATCGAAGGGATTGTAAAGGTACTTTCCCTCTTAAAACCCAATAATATTAATAAGCTTCTCACCTGATGTCTCCAGGATCCACAAAGTTCTTCACTATACAGCAGAGCTTGAGTGTTGGCAGGGAGTATATGAGGACCGTGCCATAGTCAGTGAAGATCATCAGAGCTGGGTGCCAGTCACGGGGACTGTCGGAAGGAGCTGTGGACACATCAAACATGCAAGCAGTCAACGCAGCACACCAGGACAACACAAGACAATAAACCCACCAAGAACTTTAACTCTGATAAAAAAGGCCTTCCTTATTCTTTGGTGGATCTCATCTGTAACTTTTTCCTTCCTTTTAGCTTTCAACGACGGTAAGAGGATCACTTTAATCTGTTCTTCTGTCACGATGACAGCATAGTGGGGGGACGTCATAACAGGGGCTGAGGGAGGAGAAGTTCATGTCAAGTGTCATGTGTTGTACCAACAACTTTAGCAACCAGCTGATCTAACCGGGAGAAATCAGGTTGTCCTGCTCATATGCTGTTGGTAGAGGTATTCCTGCATTGTCCAGGATGAACAGGGACACCACAGGTGCTCCGTGGAGGAGGGAGTAGTCCTTGCCCGCCAACATGGCGACACTTGGCTCTGATATCCGATCACCAGTGGAGGGAAGCTGGAGGTAGTACCGGATGAGGACTGACCCGATGGTGGAGGCCACCAGGGAGGGGGTGGGGTCTGGGCCTGCACACAAACAAACACAACATGACAAGAAAAGGCAACATTAATCGTCCCATATGTTCTCACCAGAGAGGAAGGTCTCTGAGAGCAGCATGTGGCTTATGGCAGCTTGCATGTTGGGCGTGGCCACTTCTTTCTGAGCTGGTTGATCTGGTCCAGCTTTCTTGTTGGCCCCGCCCTTCCTTCCCTTCGACTGGTTCTGGCGATCACGTCCTGATTGTCGTCCAGACCTGGACCTCCTAAAAGAGTTCCTCAGTGACCGCCTCACAGACTGCATCCTGCCCAGCTGGTGGAAGGCACTACCGTCCTCCGCCAGTGTGCAGTGGGTAATGACGACACTGTTCAGGAGGTAGTTCCCCACTGCAAAACCATGACTGGTCCCAACAGCCACACTGCAGAACAGGACAAGAACAGAGCTATCCATGAGCCCTATGTGCACATCAAACTCCACTCACAAGTACATCACATGCACATCAAACTCCACTCACACGCCCCAGTTAGCCTTGAAGTCCATTGCACCAATGGGAGCCGGAGGGTAGAGTTGCATGAGAAATCGTGGCTGGAAGCCCCTGGGGAACTCCACGAGTTTGTTCACACAGGTCATTGCTTCCTCTCCTATCCTGGGATAGCGGTTATCCCCCTTGGGAATGACCACTGCTTGGACTGCCTGTGTAGATGAGAGAGAGATGTCACCACACAGTGGTCACTTTGGCCAGCTACTCTCACCTCTACTGTGACCTCATTGGAGGTACTGGCCAGTGCAAACAATATCACCTGGCCACCTACTCCGCCCACACACAAGCTTCGACTTGACAAACAGAACTCAATGCTTGTGACTGAGAGTCTTGGGTCGTCACCAAGTGGATCGTACGAGCCCACTTTCTTGTAAGGCGGCCACTCAAACTCCTCCCCCTCTTGCTCTTTATCCACACTCTCTCGTGTCAGGAGTGTTGGGTGATCACCATCCAGTTTGAACAGGTTTGCAGTGGGTACTTCAAACATAAAATTCTGACCCACTGAAGAAGGTTAAAATAAGCAACGATTGCAGGAATGATAGGATAGTGACACACTGAAGTGATAATGTACTGACATAGCACTCTCACACACACACACACACACACACACACACACACACACACACAACACACTTAGAATATGCTACACAAACACAACTTACTTGTTGTAATGTTCCAAAATCGAACTGCTCCATTTTCATGACTGTAAACAACCATTTTGAATAATTAGTGAACACACCCTCTCATACACCTTCCCCTCCCCACCCACTCACCCGGTGATAATGACATCGTAGGTCTTGGGTGGGGCATCTTTGACATAACCCCCCATGATGGGCCATTCCTGCAATGGTGGGAGTATGACATGAACAACTACAGGGCCTCACCACACCACACCACACCACACACCATGTCACTGTATTTGGTCTCCTGGTCCTTGGCTACTTGTTCCAGCTTATCAAATAAGTGACTGGAGCAGTTCTGGTAGACCTTCATGGTTGTGATGTTGCAGGAGTGGATGGGGTGCAAGTAAGGCTGGCGAATGGGGAGGATCCTACGGAGATCAGCAGGCATGGTATACACACAGTATACATGGCACACACACACACACACACACACACACACACACACACACACACACACAGAAAGAGTCGTATTTGGAAAATTTCGAAAAGAAGTAAAAAGCACACACCCCAAAGAATAGGGCAAACAAACAAGACCAGCAGCCATGGTATACATGGCACACACACACACACACACAAAGGACTTACTTCGGATTAGTCAAATCAAATGCCATGATCTCTTCCTGTGCCAAAACAACAAGAACCTCTCCCTTGTTGGAGGCAGGGGCTGTGATGGTGAGGAAGTCCACTATCTTGGAGGTGAAGTCCAGGGCAATGGCATTGGCACCGTGGTGTATGGACACCGTGTGGTGGTCCTGGTCATCCACGCTGGGGACTCCCCCACTGAATATCACCATGGGATCTGACTCTGAGTCCAACCATGTCAACTTAGTGATTGGGCGGCAATTATCACCTATTAGCAAAGGAGAGACTTCAAATAATGGCCACAAGGCAGGTCACTCACATCCAACACCTTCTCATTGGTATCTGATAACAACTAAACCACAAACTACACAAGTACATGTGCCCTGTGCTCCAGCACTCCTCATGCCTTTGTACTCAAGTACTCACCATATCTGTTGACAGCTAAACTGTCATTCTTGCTGTTGTTGTCCTGGGTCCATGACATAATGGTCCCATCGCTGTGGGAGCTCATGAACTTCCTGCCATGTCTATGCCATGCGAGTGCCTCCACTGACTTCAGCCCCTCACTGACAGCTCCCGGGTAGTTCCTGGTGGGGAGGTTGTTCTCCAGGTCCCACAGAGCGATGATCCCCAACTCATAGCCAATCAACAACTGGAGGAAGACAGATTGTATTGTTAACGAGATCAAATCAACGCAAAATGATCTGAAGTAGTTGGGTTACAGGGAGGAAAACTGAGGAGAAGAGAATTACCAAAAGAGAACAGAAAGTGTTGTGGTAGTGGAGAGCTGTTCAGCACTGTACAAACAAGTGTGCTATGCTACCTTATTTGGGTCAGCAGGACTGATCTCCAGGCTCTTCACAGCACCAGGATGGGTCTGAGCTGCTGGCTGGGCACTGCAATGAATATAGTTGAGAGGCTATGAATGTAATCAGCTACAAAAACCATGAGATTATCACTTGTTATTGCAGTGTCGTCAAGCAGCACTCACAGAGCAGTGGCATTGTTCCAGAATATCATGCTGTCGGCCAGCTCAAATGACTTCAAATCCAACCTGTATACATTGCCTCCCTCCACACCCAAGAAGAGATACCCTCTTAAGGAGGACAGACAGCAGCTTGTTATGGTCTTCCCACTGCAGAGAGAAGACATAACACAGAAGGTTAATGGCAGTAGTAACCACCTCTTTGTCTACTGAAGCGTGGATGATGTTTGGAACAACACTGGAACAGAGAATCTCTAAAAGTGTAATACATATACGTAGTTGAACACTTATATAACAAACCAGAAATTCCGGGGCAATCTGTTTGTTATAAGCAGGAGTTTGTTATATCAGGACAATTTCCCATGAGATACTGTAGCACATGGTTGAGATCATTGCTTTGTTATATCAAGAACTTTGGTATAGAGGAGTTTGTGATAAGATACACTGTATGACTATTCAGTGCTAGTCCGATGACACATGCCAGAAGTTCCACAAAGCTGGTCCTTCAACATCTCAGCCACTACCCACCCCAAGTGTCCACTACAACCCCATCCTCGCCACAGAGCAAGAAGCAGGATAATAGGTTTGTGTGTGTGTGATCTAATACAATGTTTAGGTAAGAGAAATCCATCTAGAATCAATCAATTTGTTTTGGAGGAACTGAGGTAACTTGCTCTCCTTCACTGCGATACCTACACAAGATCTTGTAAGGTGACACTCACACCCAAGACTACAAATCACGTACTTGTTACATGAGTAAGCCAATGAACACACCCAATGATACTCCCACAACTACTGACCTGTCAGACAAGTGGTATCGCTTCTGTTGACTGAGATAGAATCTTCCATCTTCTTCATCACATAAAATAGACCATGATGCAATGCTGTTGTCCCCGGCAACAGTGAGAAATTGGTGCTGGAGGCGTTAGAGAGAACACACTAGTGGACTTGACTAGCTAGTGTGGGGGTAGGTCCTATGGCCTAACTATCAAACAAGCCATAGAATTGACACATTCCTAAAATGTCTTTAGATCAACTTTCATGTAGTCAACCCAACGCTTACCATCTTTGTGACTGGAAATATCTTCAAGATTGGAGCTTTTGGGCTGAGTTCCTCGTGGTACTCTACTCCAGGTCGTCCGTAACTTTCAACAGAGTCAAGGAATAGCATGGTGTTGGAGGAGATAATTGGCCACAAAAATCAAACTTACATGTACACACACAACACACATCCAGTACACAAGAATCACCATGTACCCACAGTGCTTGTATCGTTACACGCAAACACACAGAGAGGGGAGAGAGAGAGAGAGAGAGAGAGAGAGAGATCCTAGATGAGAGAGAGAGAGAGAGAGAGAGAGAGAGAGAGAGAGAGATCCTAGATGAATGCGCACACATGGTGTGTAGATACACTGCAATCTCTCCATTGGCTGTGCCAAGAATCAGGAAATTCAGGTCTTCTATATAAGAGATCGCAGACGGAGAAGAGGGGAAGCCGTGGACTGCGGTCTGAGGGAGGACAAGCCGTCAGTCTAGCAACAGATATCACCAACGGGCATAACTTGGAGAAATAACCTTTTGGAAAGTGAAGTGGTCCCCATTCAATTCCTCTATCTTTGATTGACCTCTCTTCTTCTTCGGCATTTTGCTGATTGGATTGAGATAGTTTACCCTAACTGTAGGATCAAGTACGGATCGCGGCAGATACTGATCACTGAGCTATGGACTGTATCGCTGTACGTGTGACCTTCGTGAATTCCAACTGCCAGTCGAAACATTTGGAATGGAAATCTAGTCTATTCTGATAAAACGAACAAAATGGCTGAATTTAGCAAAAAAGCTGCCAAGGAACTTGAAAAAGTCGTCGGGTCTCTAACTATAGGCATCGACAACACGGCAAAATTGGGAGCCGAACAAATTGAGAAAGCTTTCAAAAGGTTTGGATGGTACACGACTTCTCCCTCGGTTCAGGAAGACCCAGTCCCGCTCGGAGACGAAGAGGAGGAAGGCATCGTATACGCAAAGAATAACGTTATTTTAAAGTGTAGCAAGAAAATTCCTGGTTATTTGTTCGTAAGATCACGGGACACTGTAGTGTTTGGAATGGTTCTTATAATAAACTGGATACCGAATGCAGGTCTCCATGGTCGCGACCGAAATCCGAACGATAAGACGGCAGACGGGAATCACCTGGAAACGATCTCTATCGACAGCAGCAAAGTGGAAGAGATACGAGTGTTCTTCTCAGGATCCATGTCTACTCCTGATGACTGCGGACATGTCACTGTCAGAGAAGCAAATGATACTGTCCACGTATTTGAGTTCACCCAAGGGGGTGTAGCCGGGCTGTATAAGGTCCTCCAGCAGTGTGCCTACCTGAAGAAGACCTTGCTCACAGACGACAACCAAATATATGTATTCAATGTTTGTCTTCCTCAATTGAGTCTCCCCGAGCTTCACCCGGGGGAGACAGAATTCAGGAGTATGCTAACACTGGAGCGATGGGGTCACTTGAAACACTTGGATGACTCCATCTCTGATCCAAGTTTTGTTCAAAATGTCAGTTCATGTGTCTGTCATGTTCATTTTGTGTTTACTGGCTATATTGCTTGTTTATTTGTGGTTTATTGGCTATTCAGAGCACTCCATTCACATCATGTGACTACACTTCCTACCACATGGCATGTGACTGGGTCCTACAAGTCATGTGACTACACTTCCTACCACATGGCATGTGACTGGATCCTACAAGTCATGTGACCACTTCCTACCACATGGCATGTGACTGGGTCCTACAAGTCATGTGACCACTTCCTACCACATGGCATGTGACTGGGTCCTACAAGTCATGTGACTACTTCCTACATGTCATGACTATTTTCTGTGATGTAATAGGTTGTGTTCTTCAGAGGAGTCTGTCACGAGCTACGTCAAGCTGTGTGGCCGTATCTGCTGAATGTGTTCAGTTGGAGGTTGAGTGGTCAAGAGTGCCTAGCAAAGAGGAAGAAAATGATTGAAGATTTTGAACAACTGCAAGCGAAAATGTGAGAGTACACCAGCTACTTTGAAGTTTACATAACTGTCTAATCTTTACGTCTGGTCACTTGACTGCCTTCTCAATCTACCTGATGTCAGGCTTACAGAGATGTTCTCTGAATGTCCTTCCCTGTTGTCTGCTAACGAAGCTATGGAAAAGGATGTGTCCAGAGCTGACCTATCCAGTAAGCTATTTGACAACAAAGAGAACTCCAAAGAAAATCTGAAGTATGTATCTAATGTTCATGAGGAATGCACCCTCCATGTCACTGCTGATATTCCACCACAGAACCCTAGTTCTCTGCTACTTGATGTATAATGCAAAGGCGGTCTACAGCCAGGGGATGACTGACCTGGCCCTGCCACTGCTCTCCATTGTCAAAGACATTCCCATTGCATTTTGGTGTTTTGTGAACTTACTGGAAACACATGCTTTGTTCATGTCCTCGCAAGCTGCTCAGTCCCTGGAGGAACAGATAGTACGACTTTGTTTTGTATTGTATGTTGTGTATTTCAGCTTGTGATCGTGTGTACATTGTGAAAGCTTGTTTACCTGTGTTTGTGTTATTTCATTTATGTACGTATTTACCTTTATTTGAGTGTGAATATTGACATGTGAATGGGATTTTCCCTTTTGTAGAGGACACTCCTGCACCTGATTGAGTTCCTGGTCCCCACGTTCCACCGCTACCTTCTGTCCATAGAAGGCGGCTCAGAACTACTGTTCACCCACAGATGGCTTCTGGTGAACTTCAAACGGGAGTTTGGTATTGAGGATACCCTAAGGATTTGGGAGAGTTGCTGGGCATGTCCAGAATCTAACTCTTTTCATCTATTTGTGTGTGTGGCCATCATAGCTATGTATGGGAACAAGCCCATGGTCGAGTGCTACTCTTCGGATGAGCTGATGATCCACTTTGCAGGACTAGCTCTGTCCATGCCTGTTGATGTGGTGCTGTCACAAGCAAGAGGACTCCTTCACGCCTTAAGAACTTCAAAGACGCCCCTACCTCAGGAACTGTCTGACATTTTAATGACCAACCTCACATCACTTCATGTGCTCACAGATGTTGTCTAGTTACAATGAATGTATATAATATTGTTCAGTTGATTCTTGCTTGACCAAATATGTGTTCTATAGTATACATGTACATTATGTTTCCCATAATTTCACTCTTATTTTTATTCATTTGAATAATGAAATTCATGTACATCATGATCACTTGATATCATAGTACTTATAATTATTGCATGGTTGGCCCTTTTTACCAAATCCCTTAGTATGGGACAATAGGTCATGTACAGTGTTATCATGCAGCTACGCGTTGTCCTGACAGGAGCCAATCCTTGATACTATCTGCAACAAACTGACAACCATATCACAAATATAAATTCATCCTAACATGCAATGATATTGCATAATATCATTATGAATCAAACATGCAATAAATTAATAAATTACACAATTGATGACCATACTAAAAAGAAATTATGAACATAGAAGTACACAATTTGAAGGAAACATAAAAATTTCATGCAGGCTGGTACTGGTGCTGGTGCTGGTGCTAGTGCTAGTGCTAGTGCTAGTGCTTGTGATAAGTTTGGTTCAGACTGTGGTGACGATAAAATAAAACTTGGTTCCACTCCAATTAAAGATAGTCATGAATTTCAACAACAATCTCCACGCGATCATCTTGCATTCAGAACGTGACGGATAACTTTGACTAGTTCCTCGTAAAAAGTCCATGTGAAGGCAGCCATACAAGCACGCCTCATCAGTCTCAAAGAGATACCAGTGAAAAGGCCAGAGACACCTTTCTTCTTCAGGATGGCAGCGACAACCTCGTACGTCCCCTTCACTCTTGTGTGTTCGACCTGCTGGTGAGTTCGAATTACATCGGCTGGCTGGGTCATGATGGAGGCCGTTGTTGCTGCAAACACACCACATATCAGGTTATGGATGGCCATCAGATCCTGAAGGTCTGTGTATGACTTCACAACTTGCTTGCTCTTTATGTAGAACATCAGATAGAGTCCAGAAAAGGGCGCATCTCTCAGGACAGTAGCTGCAGATCCTCGATACAGGCCTCTTATTCCTTCTTTTGCAATTATCTTCCTCAAAGCGTTCGATTGGCTGGTGTAACCGAATGACCCACTCTCATATCGTGTCTTCAAGACAGAGGCAGGCATCACGCACATTGAAACAAAGGAACGTGATGAGAAGCCAATCAAGAGTGATTCCTGCATTTTTAAGTCTTTGTCAGGTTTCCTACAAGTACACATGCACACCACATCAATCAAAATGTTACTTCCAGCCAGGTAACAATGAACATTCTTACCCATAGAATGACTTCATTGTATGAACGCATCCAAAATATAAGCCAATTCCTGGAACGCACCTAGTGATCGACTGAGGGACGAAAAGAATCTATTAACATAAAATGCATTTTTGTCTCGAAAACAGCCACCGGTTACCAGCCAAAGATCCTTCCTCATAACACACACAGACAACTCGTTACTTCCACGAAGTAGCAGACCCACTCACCGGTAAGGTGCCTCTCCATAAGCCCCACAGCCTCTCGGCTTGAATAACGTGAGCTGCAGTTTTCACTACGTTTCCATTCCCAACGTTCCTATATGGACATTCCTTCTTAACAGAACGCACGCAAGCCATTCAGGCTGTTAAAATACTTACAAGGCAACTGTGTTCAGCTGTAACTTCGTCTTTAGAAGGTCAAAAGGCTGAAAAAGCGTGGAACACATGGACCCGCTGACAGCACCACCAGCAAAATTTACTAAAAATTCCTGCAAAAAATCAGAAGGCACCATCAAACCAAGGATTAAAATTTCAAGTTATCACAAAAGATCGAGCAAGTTTCCGAACAGCACCGGAGACTTCTTCTCACCTGGCCTTTCCGACCCATTATCTTCTTTAAAATCTCTAACAATAAATATCACTCCTTTTTTATCTTTTTACTTTTTCGTACAACAAACGACTAGCCTAATACAAGTCAGAGCTAGCGAATGATACGCTGATCCCGTGCTATAGCCTTCCTCTCATCTTCAAACGGTTCTAGTCTACACTGCTCAGATATGGTATTAACCGGTTGACGCGCACCAGGCGACGCTGGTACACACTGGTTTGATCCAGTTGTTGCGTCAGTGGTGTTTATATTGTAAACTACACGTAGGAATTGTATTATACTACGCGACATATAAAATTTATGTTAAATATGAACGATTATTACCATACTAAAACAATCGGATAATTTGTATTGTTATAATAGTGATATGAATGCATAAAAACAACATGTATAAAAACAAACGTTGTTGTACTGATAATCGTATGATTGTTCACGTTACATAATTGCATCAGGAGCACGTGTTATACACCGTGAAATCAGACGCTCGTGCAAGGCCCTTGTTCGGTCTGGTGGTATTCTGAGTGTCTCCTTAAAAACAACTGACAATTTGGCCATTTACTGGGAAGTTGTGACATTAAGAAGTCATTTGGAATGATAAATTCCTTGCTCCCGGATGGAGCGACTGATACATAGAAATCACTGAGGTCTTCATCAGTTATGTTTGGTCCTTGCTTCCCTCTGCTGCGCCTGACATCGTCCAACTGTAAAACTGACTGCCGTACAACATTGCTCACTCTAGTTCCCAGGTTAATGTTCAACTGTAAACACATGAAGAGTCACCTGTGATATGACCATACACCATACGGCACATAGAGAAAGGTGATACACACACCTTTACAGTCGTCCCCATAGCCAGCCCTGTGTTATACATGGGCTGGATCTTTACAAAGTTCAAGGAGGGGGTATTTGCTATCTTTGGTTGGGACACTAGTTGATGTCAGTCAGAATAAAATATTATAATAAAACTGAAGTCATTTCCTGTGACATGAGTTAAACTGTCTAACCTTCCTTCTTATCGAAAGAGTTGAATAAAAGTTGTAGAGGGGTTCCACCATCTACTTCTCTGCCCTTTTTTAGAACATCATCAGTCCAAGTGACTCGGTGCCAAAGACCATCTAATCGCTGCAAATTACAACAATTGCTTAAATATAATTAGTCTAAAACAGCCAACTAATAGGAGAATTGTTCACCTCATTGAACTGCTCCAGACAAGTGTGAGCTTCACTAGCCATGGCCATCTCATCCTTGGTGAAGGCCTGAAGGACAACATGTACATGCAATTACATGCAAGCACACGTACACACATACACACACGAGTATGCAAAATAACACACACACACACACACACACACACACACACACACACACACACACACACACCTGTCTTCTCTTATGCTGTGAAACAGCTAATTCTAATTCCAAACGAGCTGATAACTGTGCATACATTTTGAGAAATGCTTGTTGGTAGGTGTTGAATTGCACTGGGGCGAGAAGAATGACAAGGCACTGTGACAAGAATGCATACTACGTATCTCACATATGGATGCATACACCACACACACACATACACACACACACACATACACACACACACGCACGCACACACACACACACACACACACACACACACACACAACAACAACAACAACAACAACTATAGTGGGGATACATCTTAAGCAGATCTCACCAATCTGGAAGAGGTGGATGGGGATGGACATTGTGTTGGGATAGTTCAGCAGTGCTTCCTCGCTGCCTGGGGGCATGCACACCATGTCCTCTGACGGCATGAGTAGTATGAATGATACATCCTCGTTCAATTCGATGACCTCCGAGGTGTACAGACGAAGAGCCTTCACGTCCTAAAGAGCAGGAAATGATAAATGACTTCATCACATGACAGGAAGTCGTGAGCTCACTTCTTCAGGAAGTGCAAGTTCTTCAACAAAAAGCTTTATTGTGGACACAAGCTGCTTCTGGAAGACCTTGACCAGCTCAGTAGGTTGGTAGTTGTCTTGTCTCTCTTTGTCCCCGAGGGAGGTCAGCCACTCCCATTCCTCCCTACAAGCCAAGCACCGAGCTTCACAAGCAATTCTCCACCACACACAACACACGCAACACACACATACACACACCTGGACACGTTGGGTGAGCTTCTGATTGCTCTGTGAGGCAGGACATTTGGGTGGTTCTTAGAGCCCAGCATCTTAAGGTAGCCAACTGTGCTCATGGCTTGGTAGTAGCCAATGTAGAGGCCTCGTGGGAGAGGCTCTTTACTCCGTTTATGATAAATAATGAGATCCTGCAGCAGGACAATGAAGGAATCACACACACACAACACACACGCACACGCACACAACACACACACACACAACACACACACACACACACACTCACACACACACACACACACACACACACACACAACACACACACACACACACACACACACACACACACACACACACAGACACACAACACACACACACACACACACACACACACCATAATGTCAATAGCAATCCTATCCGGTATAGAACCTGCGATCTGAATCACGTGGTACGGGGTCTGACTGGTACTCCTCTTACGAGCAAACTTCTGCAAAGTAGTCCACTTCAGTGACTGTCCCAGTGACTTGAGTGTCTCCACTTGGTTGACAATGGCCAGCACAGTGGCACCGGCATCGAAGTAGGGCTGAGGGTAGAGCTGACCCAAGTCCACCACGCCCAGGGACGACTGAGGGATGAACAGTCCAGTGAAGACAGATATACGTACACAGGTACTCACTGACAGCTGGAGTACACACACGCACTGACACACACCTGAAGATCACACAGAACTGAGAGGAGCTTATTTCTGAAATTGATGTTCGGGGATGTGACACAAGTGCTTGATATGTCTCGTAGCGTCTTCACCAGATCACTGGCACACAGCACCTGCAGGTATCATGGTATAAACACTTCCAATGTACATATTATTTTATTTCATTATTCAACATCATGAAATAACTACACAAAATACACACAGCACACACAGGACACACAGTACATACGGTACACACACAGGACACACAGTACATACGGTACACACAGCATACGCAGCACACACAGTACACACAGTACATACGGTTCACACAACTAACCCTGTTTAGCCAGGAGATATCAGCTCCCAGGGTGCCTCTGTTGTACTCATCTCCAACTTCAACGATTGGGATATTGTCATCAGTTGTTACAAGGATACGGTCGTCATCAGAATGATACACCAATGCCAAATACAAGCCCCTGGGGGAATAAATGACAACAGATGCTTTCACTAGAACACTAGTAAAACTGATCAGGAGAGTTGAACTTACGGTTTTAAATTTTTGTGATATTTGACTGTATTTCCAAAAAACTTGGATATTCCTCTTTTGATCGATTTCTGTCTTGTATTTTGTGAGGGGGAGGAGCTTATCTCTGTGAGTATAGTCGCTGCCGAGTTTTGAGTATAAAAGTTCTTTGTGTGAGCTCCCAGCGTCAATATGCTGTTGAAGCTGCCCTCGTAGCGAGGCTTGGTGACTGCACAGTTGTGCCATGCTGTAGGACAGAGGGTCAACACTCACAGTCAACAGTGATGATCTACTGGTTAGTGTGTGCACACTGTCAGTAGCAATGTGTAGTGTGGTATGTAGCCATGTGTGTGACCTACTGGAGGGAGTGGCACTGGGGGGCGTTGAGGGGACACATGGACCAAATCCTGCTAAATTACAAGCTGAGACACGCACAAAGTACTTCTCTCCCTATTTGATGGAGAGAATTGAACTTGTAATTCAAAGATAAAGGAGAGGGGCATACACAACACAGATTGACAGCATCCAATGAACTAATATACATACTAGAACCAGTACTCAACATACTAGCGCACACTACAGTCAACCAAACCCTGAACACACCTCCTTGAGGTCCGGTATGGTGTACTCCAGGTTCCTCACATCCGCTGTAGTTCTCTCACCGGCTAGTTCAGAGAAATCCTCATCCTGACTCCACTCAACTGAACAAGATCACAACACAAAACAGTAACATGCAAACACACACACACACACACACACACACACACACACACACACACACACTTATAGTAGAAAACCAGTATAGAGTAATAAACAACATCAAGGAACAATGCACAAACATCAGATGAACACCTCTGGGTCACTTGTACGTACGTACCTTGATACACACAACCAGATTGACAGTACAAAATGTGAAGGCAGTGATAAAGAGGAGGACATGGTCCTCTAACTCACTTCTGTATCGTGTGATGACCGTACGACTGTCTTCTTCACCATCGGGTGGTGAGAATGCCACAGTCAACTTCTGTGAGGATGCCACTGACAGGGTGACACACTTGGGTGGACCAGGGGGAGCTAGGTGAAGGTAAGTGGTGCTGGTTACGTGTACTGCAGACAGGGATTGTTTGTGGGAGCAGGGACACTCACTTATGGAAACACAGAATTGCTTCATTTTCTTGAAGTAGTGCCTCCTCCATTCCCAGTGCTGTAGTCTCTTGCCCAACTCCTGTGATTGGTAGTGAGGGGGGAGGCGTGGGTGATCAATTCTGTACACCACTTCCCGGGGTAAACAGAGGGACTTTGATCTCCGGTGTTCAACAGCCATTAACTACCCAAACTAGACTAAATTCAAGGAGTTCTGAGATTGGTTATAAACTAAAATCACTAGAAAACTACCTACAATTGTGTCACTAAAGATTGCCATTGGAAGGCAGGACTACGCTAGGGAATATATACCGTGAAGTACGATCCACTACCAGATCTACTGGAATACTTGAGGTCATAAGGAACTTAGAAGCCATGCTGAATGCAAACAGGAATGACACCCTACCACATGCCTGCACATGTATGTACTCACCTTAGCTACAGTACTGGCTGTGTAGCCTCCAGCCTGTAGTGATTGCATCATCAATAGAGTTATTTCATGCTCACATTCGTTGATCAGACTGGTCAGGGTTCCTATTCTTAGTGTAGGGTCTTTGAAGTCTGGAGGGTGAAGGGGAAACCATTAGAAATAAGCATAGCCAATTATGGAGTTGCTAAAACTGATGATCTGACAAATACTTCATCAGTGAAACACTCATGAATCGAGATACCCAACAACTGCGAACCACCAATGATGATAATCATGGCTGTATTCCAGGATGGAGGAACAATACAACCACTCATACAGGTACCATTGAGGCATGTACATATGAGGCTCTATTCAGGTGGGGTGTAAGGACTCCATTCAGTCACATCTTCACTACAGCCTGAAGCACAGCATGTGTTTGCTTGGCTATAGGCAAAACCAATCACCGCTCATGGATCAGAGGTGATGTTGCCAGTTATTTACCATGGACATTCTGGGTGCCACTGAAGTAGCCTATGGCTAATGGTTCCCCAGGTTAAATAAGATTACCTGATACCTGATCGAAGGCTACACGGACAGTTGAGCTACAGAGGACGTGACATGGCTCAACTGACATTGCTGGCTGTCCCTTGCTCCGTGGTCTTGCAACAAACCGGCAAGAAGTGGGTTATCCATCATCACAGCCAGGTCCAGTGGGGTGAACCCGTCCTCGTTCCTGCTGTTGAGGTCCATCACTTCCGTGCTGAGAATGAACTGGACCTTGTCCATGTCCTGGTTCATCACGGCTGCAAACAAGGTGTCGATGGACCCAGAGCTGGGAGGGTGCTTCTTGGAGCTGGATTTATCACCCTTGAATAAATTAGCTATGAAATAGAGAACACAGAAACAGTCACAGGACACCATCTCAGGTCACATGGACAAGAAGGCTCACAAATTGATCCCGAGAGAGACACTGAATCATTATCTACTACTTTCTTCATCTTTTTACTGCGAAACATTTTTGGTGTCCCAATGGTTGCAAGCACACTGGAATTCTCTCTCTCATCAGGTGAGGTGGGAGACTTGTCGTTGAGACGCTCCAAGCTCTGAGCACGCCGACCTCTGTGTGAGGTAGAACCAAACAAGTAAACACATATCTATATACACTAAGACCTCAACCTATACATACAAGTATACATATGTATGTATGTACATATACACACAAAGTGACTGACTAAATATAATTCTTACCGTGAGTTGAAATCCTCAGGAAAAGAGAAGCTGCTCGATCTCGGACGATGGATTGCTTCCTCCACTTCCTCGTTATCAGATGCTTTTGGTTTCTTTGAGCCAAACTTCCTTGCTATCTTGTTCAAAGTTCCAGATCTGTTCCTTTGAACTTGTGGACTCCTTGAAGGTAGAGTGGATCCACTCTGAATAAAGTGGAGAGAACATGGCGTTAACACAGAGAACTGAATGAATGTCGGAATGAGGACAAAAGAGGACAAACTTGTGATTTTTTCATAATTCGCTTTGATGTTTTATCCTGTTCCGATAACTTGGGAGGAGAAAAGGGAAAATACCTTCCATTTGGTTTCCCAGCAACCATATCAATACCCAGCTGAGGAACAGTTGATCCACCGTTTCCAAAGTCAACATCCTCCCCATCATCATACCACACTACAGAAGAGAGCACCAACCACTCAACTAAAAAACTCAGTATCAAGCCACACAGAATGCATGCACGTACATACGTACGTACATACGTATGTGATTGTGTTACAGGTAGGTACATAGTTCTAGGCTCACATGGGGGGAACTTGTCCCTGCTGGTTCTTTCGGGCCACACCTCTGCTGGTACTGTCTGTGCTCGGGAGAATCCTGGTCTCTGGTAGCCAGACCTGGGGGGGGGGCGTGAGTTTGTTTACAGGTAACAGGAAGAGCTACGTAGGTAAAGAAATACAGCACACACACACACACACACACACACACACACACACATCAACCTTCATACTGCAACAGGTCTAGAGAGTACCCAGTAGGAAATGGTGAGCAAGGACTCTTGTTGTTTCTCGGACACAGCACAACAAGGGCTTGATAAATGCTACCCAACAGCAAGTCATGTACACACCCAGAGGGAGGCACACCCAATCAGTCATTATTACAAGAACACACTCAATAACAACATTACTGAGCATATTTTGGGGTATCCAATACAGTAAAGGGTGTGATATACATCGGATGAAACACGGCTCAACAGTGGTATGTGTGTAGTTGTAACAGCAGTGAATAGCCGTGCAAACATACAAACAAGTTACAGGTAGTATTACATGCTTCTGTGTGTTCACTACATAGTCATGACACACAGACCAATAGTATACGTGAGTATGTATGTATGCATGTGTGTGTGTGCGTGTGTGTGTGTGTGTGTGTGTGTGAGTGTGTCAGACCCAAACAACAGACTATGGGATATGTGTGTACTGTGTATGTACATGGTACTCATTTGATCAGAATGAATAGCAATGTAACCCGAGGTGGACCTTAGAGCATGCTACACCATTCACACCTGAAGGTCTCTTACTGATTTGAAAGGTCTACCCATAAAGGTGTTAGAGGGGATTGTGTGAGTCAATCAATCCCTTGTCTCACATCTCAACTCCTACACAAACCATGGCTGATGCCTGCCATACCACACCCACACCCACACACCCACATCTAATACGCATATTCATGCATTCTTATAGGATTCCAGGCAATAATATGACAGTGTGAAATTACCTACATATGGAAGTAGGTGTTTGTATATTCACTCATACACACCAATTGACACACACAAACAAGCACACTCACTCACACACACACTGCTCACCTTTGAACCTCTGTGTAGACTGGTTGCTGATCTGAAGTTCCCATGTCAGAACTGACAAATCCCGAGTCAGCTGAATCTGGACTCTGATAAACCCCATTTTTGTTGCCACGGTTGCCTAAATCCCCTCTATATTGTGACCCACTGTCATTGGATCCTTGCCGATAATGAATGTCTTGCATCCTGTGTGGGTGTAAGTGGGAGGGGTTCTGATAATAAACATTCTCCTTTGACCCCGCCTTCCTCTGACGATAGTTTGGATAATCTGAGGACCACACAGATCCACTGCCGTTACTACTGATGGACTGGGATGATGGAGCTCGACTGAGTTCGACTCCAGATTTAGACTTATGTGATTGGTAGTTGGGACCTGCAACAACATCCCCCACTCTTTCATAAATATTTCTTTCATAAGCGACATGCTGCACACCAGGTGCTATGTAAACACCGGAGTCCTGTGGTTGTCCTCTGGAGAAGGAGTTACTCCTCTTGTGAGAGAACATCAAACTACTGGAGTGGAGCTTCTCCCCCCTGTGGCCCTCAATGTGAGATGGTCCTGTCGTCTGAGGGCCCATTACTCCTTTCAAGTACAGCTCGGGTTGTGAGTACACATCAGCTGCTGATCGCCTTCTGACATCTTGTGACCAGTGGTGGGAGGAGCCCTGGTAGCTCCGCCCATGGGGCATTTGCTGGTTGCTATAGTAACTAGACATAGGATACCTATCGCTCATAATCCTTGCACCATTGGACCGATACTCTTGAGGAGGGATGTACTCGGTTTCGGAGGAGAAGGTGCTCCCAGTAGGACTTCGAGGGTTGGACAGCGAAGCCTGGCTGCTCAGTGAGTCCGAGGAGCTTCTCCTAGAAACGGCACTACTGGGAGGCTGTATCTGCCACTGGTGGTAGGAGGAGATGTGCTGAAGATGGGAAGCTGGAGAGTCCGATGGGTGCCTTCTCCGTGCTTGATCGACCTCAGTGCTCTGCCACGACCCAGGGGTCCACGTCTGTCCAGTCACCAACACCGGATGATGAGGATAGCTGGAATATCGACAAGAAGGGGAACCCAACATCATAATCACATGCATGTGCATACAGGAAGGAACCCACACAGACAACAGATGGCATACATACTCACAAGGATAGGCAAAGAGATGACCTACAATGAACTTTGGTGCTGACTAGGGATAATAAAGGAGCAGTTTGTTGTCGATGTGAATACAATCATGGAATGATAATTCACAAAGAATGGATGAAAGGGTGGTGAGTCCTTGAGATGGAGTCTGACTTGTGCAGTGAACAGAGTGATTTAATATTGAATCAATATCAAGTAACATCATCAGATACCAAAGCTGATCAAATTATGCTAGAACACAGGAGAGCCTTGGGTACCTAAATCATTTCACTCTGCGGAGAGATTGGTATGGTTTCTTGGCGGTTTCCACAGAGCGCCAAAGAATCGACACCACCAAGAGCTACCAGCATTTCGCGAACCTCACAAACACGCTCGGTATTCCCCGTAAACCGACAAACCTGCTCCGTGTGTTAATGAAAGAGCTGGAGAAACAGTTGTTCTCAAGATCATCGAACCTGGCCGAAGCACACGCTACTCGGTGTTAGGGCAGACCGCAGGCTGGCTCAAATCACTGCTAGCTGACTCGCGAGATCTCGCGATAACAGTGCACTCGATCGAGCAATGTACGATAAGGGAACCTGACTCAGAAACAGTGAATGAACTACTACAATCTCAGCGATACCTGATTCCGTTAGCAAACAGGTGGTCCCGTTCTACTCCTACACGCAAAGAGATTTCCTATTACGTGTAAGAACTAACAACCAACGGATGCGCTAAACAAACAAGATAAAAATGTTCCTACACTGTTCCAAAGCTAAAAGCACTTACGGATACGATTGCGTCCGTCCTCCTGTACTCATAGTGCTTCTTCGATTGTGGAGCTTATGGCGTCATTCATAGCTCGAGCTTCATCTGCGACACTCCTTCGAACCACTCCCCCTAACTGAGTGGGGGCGTGACCAATTCCAGCCCCACGGGTTCTCCTCTAATTGGATTAATGACCTTCGACCGAGTTGGACAAGCGTAGACGACGAGCAAGTCGGACACATTAGTCTACTCCCGGCTCTACCCGAAATGAAGTCTGTTCAGTCTTTCATCAACGATGTGATATCCTGGGCCGTGGAGCACCCCTTCACTGCCACTCTGACGGCCTCTTTCTTGTTAGTTGGCTCCGTCCCAATTCTCGTCAGTATATTCTTCATAATGGTCTCTGTAGTCGTTGGACTTATTGGCTGGATAGCCTGTCAGATGATGCTCATCGGAGCCATTCTTGTGTGCTTGTCTTTCTTCTTGTCCTTCGCGCTCTGCTGCTCGGGCTGTGCTACCAGTTTGGTCATGACTGCTTATTACCTGCTAAAACTGCTCACTGTTGGGTGGGGTACTATATCTCCCTCGAAGAAACCCGCCAAAGAGGAAGAACCCGCTACATATTCATCCGAATGACAGCCTTAGTATCACCATTCATCCGTACATGGCCATCACAGCCTCATTTGGTGCACATCATGTACACTTTGTGATGTGTCCTCTCATATTGATCTTCATATTCTCTCACATGTATCCGAGTGCAAGTCACATATTCTTCTGTGCCACACCCAGTATTGTTATTCTTCAGTGTGCACAGCACACACTGTGGCTGTAACAAATACGCATGTTTATATGTAAATGTATATATATCCTTGTTGATATTTTTGTAATGTTATTGTTCAGGGCAGTGTATTCCCAGCTTGAAAATCTCAATATTGTGTGAACTGTTATGGGTGGCTGGCCAGAGGTATAATATTTACATCATATAATTCAATAACATAATTATCAAATAAATTCGATTACAAACAATTATATCATGTGAACAACAATAACCAAATCAAGCAGTACGACGCATTTGCCACTGACGTCTTGAGAATTATTGTAAAAGATGAGAGATTTGAGAGTGAATAACCTGGAGAAGTTTCTTCTCACAACTGACATCTCCTTTTAAGGCAAGCACAAACATCTTGTTCATCAGTCTAACGGCTTCCTCGTCTACTGAAGCATGTGGAAAACAGTGTGAACATGTGAACAGGCTTGTGTGTGTGTGTGTGTGTGTGTGTGTGTGTGTGTGTGTGTGTGTGTGTGTGTGTGTGTGCGTGCATGTGTGCCCAAACACATGTACACATGTATACTTCAAGAACCTTTACAAAGCGGTATAATATCCACAAGACTGTCCACAGCTGATGCTACAACATTTGGATTCTCTGAAATAAGGCAATTCTCAAGTAGGGGCAGTATCTCATCAATCGCACTGTGGGAGATAAGCATAATACATCAAGTACATTAGATGGGTAATGTGTACATGAGAAGGGTCACATGTACATGAGAGGGGCCACATGAGGGGGAGGGGCCACATGTAAATGAGAGGGGAGGGGCCACATGTACATGAGAGGGGAGGGGCCACATGTACATGAGAAGGGTCACATGTACATGAGAGGGGCCACATGTACATGAGAAGGGTCACATGTACATGAGAGGGGCCACATGTACATGAGAAGGGTCACATGTACATGAGAGCGGCCACATGTACATGAGAGGGGCCACATGTACATGAGAGGGGTCACATGTACATGAGAGGGGCCACATGTACATGAGAGGGGCCACATGAGGGGGAGGGGCCACATGTACATGAGAGGGGAGGGGCCACATGTACATGAGAGGGGAGGGGCCACATGTATACGGAATAGCATAACCGAAAGAAAATCCGAGAGCACCACAACCTTGGACAATACTTGATGTGACGCTGTAATAGAGTGTGTGCCAGTTTGCAGCAGAGAGGGTCCTGACAAGCCAGGAGACGACACAGGTCAGGCTGCAGGGAACACAATCAAGGCTCAATCACACGTTTGTGGCCCCACAAAGGGAATGCAACTCACCACAAAATATCTAATTATATCCATCATGTGGCGAGAAGTGTCTTCCAAGTCTTCCAGTACCTTGAGTACCTCTAATAACAAAGGGAGTTGGCAATGTGTGGTTAGCTGCTAATTATGAAACTGTTGACTCATCAAATGGCTCATTAGCCCACAACATCCACTACTGCTACACTATCAGGAGTGCTACATGCCTGGAGATACGCTCCTACTACACATTGGCTGTGAACATTCAGGGGAGAGGGTGAAGTCAGAACAAACTAGGTTTAACTTAGTTTGTATGCGCTGCTAACCCCCCATAGGTCCTCCGGGAGAGAGCTTCTTCAAATACGGCATCACCTGTTGTAGTGACAAACCTGAACCACTTTGAACAGAAACTAGCAGTTGAGGCGATGATGGTCCAGCTCCCAAGCTGCTGTCACGCCCACTTGACACACCTCCTGAAAAGGCTTCTATCAAAGCAAGTATTGGTGTCCTCTTCCCAGATAGACAAGAGTCATAATATTCTCTGAATAGAGTGAAGAGGAAGTAGGCGACTATTACAAGCATGACGTGATTGACATTCATGGAACAGTAGACCATGAGTGGAAATGGGAAAATGACCAGAAAGACAACTGGGAATGGGAATATTTGGGAAATTGCAGAGTCAACAGCACAAACTTCAATATCTTAATATTTGGTTGTATGACTTTGACTGCATCTGAAGGAGAGTGGTGGAGGTAGCTGGCCAGGAAGGTACCAAAGGTGACAACAAGGTTTTCATGCTTTGAGCTCCCGTGTTCCTAATAGAGGACAGTGGTAGCATGATCAGCAAGGCTGCATAGTAGAAATGGTATCAAACTCACAGAAATGAAGTCAAAATAACATTGCAAACACGTATTTAGTCCATTTGACTGTGGAAAGAAGAATTTTATCAGCAAAGGTCCCTCAGACAAACCATTGTCCAGAGAGGCACTCACTTCACCACTGCAGAAGACAGAAGGCTGAAGATGCTCGAGAATAGCAAAGAACTGAACAAGAACTGCTTCCTGGATATTTCGTCCACCCTTGGATGAGGTACAACTCTTGAGAAGGGCTCCAAGCATTGGCAGATGACTGCATGGTGGAACATAGTACAATGCACACATCTCTACCTGGGTACACCTCTACCTGGGTACACCTCTACACTCACCGAGTGACCAACATTGGATGCATCATGGCCAGCTTCCTACACTTGCTTCCTGCTTCGTTGACCCTTTTCACAGTCATTGTGCCGCTGGTGGGAGCTATGTCGGAGCCCATCAGGTAAAGGAGGAGGCTGTGCAAGTGAGCATCCAGCTGGGAAGACAACAGCAAGGATGAAAACAACTGATGAACTGAGTGCTGCTATCCACTCACAACAGAAGGGGCTAATATTTTCTGTCTGGTCAGTAGTCGTTCCTGGTTGACAAAATCCTGAGGAGATGCCAAGTACCATAAAGTCATCAGATGCTGGGCCTCAGAGGGGAAGTCCCTACAAAATATAACATAATTGGTAAAATATCGGCACAATCCGACAGGTTCCCACACAAACTTCAACTTCCCATCCAATATGGAGAAGACCGTGGATACTTTAGTCCTGCTAGATCCACAACAGCTGTAGAGTAAGGGCATCCGAGACTGAAGGACAAGTGATGTCTCCTCTCCTCCACGATTATCCACACTTCCCTGGGCCTCTCTAAGGCAATACTCAACAAGTACAGACATCTCATCATGCGACACCCTCCACACACGACAGGTGTTCACCCCCTGGACATAGACAAGCACGGACATCAACTGTCATCAGCTCGTTAGAGTAAATCACTTACAATGCTAAGACAAGGGTCCACCACGCCTTCTTTCAAAGCAACACACCTCCAGAGGTGTGGTCGTTTAAGACACGCCCACATAAAGTCTAACGAAGCAACTGGATCCAGAGCCTTACTACTCTCTTCAGATAACATGGTTGCCAGCAGTTGATGGAGTGAGGACCAGCAGGTACTGTGGACTAACTGAGTGAGGAACAACTTGCCTCCTACAATAGGACCACCCTCACTGCTGGACAAAGCAAGACTCATTAACAAATTGAGGCCTTTTTGAGTGGACACCAACTCAGGGATCACCATCTGTAAAGAATCACAGAGCAAGCCGGCAATGTTTTGAGATGCGTCTGAGTTCAGAGATAACAGAATGTCGCGGTACATGGATGCTGCTTCAAGTGATTGATGTCTACTGCGAGCAAATGCAGATACAGTCCTTATGATGTCTTCCACATCCATCGGGTTCACAGAGATTGCTTGCTTCAGTTCTGTAGGACCAGTGGAGTTATTAGCAATCAAACACACTGGTGTACTGTATGTACTGTAACATTATTAGCAATACCTTCAGTGCATGTGCTTGAACCCAACTTCATCTTAGGGTCTTGTTCCAATCTTTTCTTAAACTTGGCAAGAAAGTCCTTTCTGATGTCATTTTCTAAATTCTCTCCTCCACAATTAAGAACATTGAGGCAGTGACCAGCCACCTCGGACACTGAAGTCAGTTCTTGTTTTGTTGAAAAGTTATGGATATGTTGTAAAATTGGAACGAGTGATTCTGTATGCTTCTTGTGTGACTTGGAGATATCTGTCAAATTTCTTAATACAAGAAGTCCAATGGGATTCTTACAAAATTGACGAACGAATTGTGGATTGCCAAGAGCCTAAAATAGTTCGCGAGATAGGAAAAAAAGATATAAAAAACTCCCATGCCGGGAATCGAACCCGGGCCGCGCGGGTGAAAGCCGCGAATCCTAGCCACTAGACCACATGGGACTTCACGTGTAGCATCGTAATTGAACATAATTTTATCTGTATATCTCACCGAACGTAACGCCTTCAAAAATTTCGTGATTGTAGTGTCAAAATTCTCTCCAGATCTTCGGTTCAGGAGCTTAAAATAACCGAACATAATACAGTAATTGCTAAGAACACTTGCTTAAAGCATAAGATCAATATCTACTCACCTTTAATAACCTTATTTCAGTTCCTTTGTCTCTCTGAACAAATTGCTTGAGACACTCTCCAAAGTTACAATGACTGGATTCCTTCTGTCCTCGACTGAACAGGTCAACAGAGGTTAAGGTCGGATGGGTGGTACTTGATATTCACTATTTTATTCATACCTCAATCCTACAGCAGGAGAGCTGCCTTGGTCCATGTCTTCTACACCGTGGACAGGGTGTTTGACCTCATGGGCTTGATGGACAATAGTTTGCTCAAGATACTTGAGGGCTCCACTGCCATAACTTGTTCCAGTTCTTCTTATCTGCATTTTTAATATCTTTAGAAATTTCTCTATGATGATGATAACACAGCAGTCACAAGCATGGCAAGTCCACAGAACAGGAGGCCGCTGACCACGATCATGTATTGACTTCTGAAGTGTGTCAGGAGCATCAGTGACAGCTTGGTCTAGCTTCTCCAGAATCAACCTCAATAGAGACAACCACAGCATTGGAGCACACCGCACTGCCAAGATGTACATTATAGACCAGGTCATACCTGATGGTGGATTTAGGCACACCAAATGTCTGTGTGGTCACAACAAGATCCATTATCGGGCAATCCACCAGAACTAGCAGGTAGTAAGTTAAACAAAAACATAAATCACCAACATATTAACAACATCAACCATAACAACAACAACAACAACAACAACAATATGTTAGCGGTACAACTGCTAGCTGTCAGCAGTGTGCCCATACCTTGCTGGACTAGAGAGGTATTAGGACACTGGAGGATGGTGTGTCGCAGAGAACTGTCAATCATCGGTAGAACTTCTGCATTTGGTCCAATCACCTTCACTGGGCCGGTTTGTGGGAACAGGAAACTAATGACTCTCTCGCTCTGCACTCGCTGTGGGTCTGGACACATGATAATGGAGGCAAAAGGACAACTATCATCAACTATCATGTGACTGTCACATGATACCCTACCTTCCAGCTTTACTGGGTCGATGGATGATAAAACTTGAACACAGAATTTCACCAGGGAGGCCATAACAATCCTTCCTGTCTTATCCCCATTCTGAAATAGAGCTATGTGATTATCTGGAATAGGACTATCCTCTGTCACCTGCAGCCCAATCACCATGGCAACAGGTATAGCATTAGCCATCATGGATAACAGAGCCTTGACGACTTCCTGTGAATCAACTTCCTGTGAGTGTGTTCCTCCTATACTTCCTCTAGAGGACATGGCTCTCTGGAGCATTGGCAGCCGCTGCTCCAGGGCACACGACAATCCCTGAAGTAGGACAAGTGGTGACACCACACACAGAAGAAACAAGTACAAATCGAATCCTAGCAAACCTCAAAATTCTCAAGAGCTCTTTCGTCTGTGGTGTGTGCTGCCAGGGATACCAACAGGCATCTACTGAGAGAGACGTCCATGACAGCCGTGCAGGCCTGGGTATCAGGAACCCAATGAGGAGGTAACAAGGCAACCAGTGAAGGGATGGAGCACGTACCTTGATGAATGCTTTACAGAGGTCATTTTTAATCTTTTCCAAATGTTTTAGATGTTGAATACTGGTAACAAACCACCCCACCCCACAGGGAGGCTCAGATGAGTTGACAAGGATGGTCTCCAAACACTAGAAGAGCACACCAATCACTTCACACAGGTCATTGTGCGGGCGGAGAAGACTCTACCTTAAGTGCAGCGTGTTGTCTTCTGATGCTTCTGCTGGAGAGCTTGTCCAGGAAGTACTGCAGTACCAACCAGCTGGATTGAGGCGTGGCGGACACGCCTACAACTAGATCACGTAATCTTTCAACTAGCTGATCCAATCTTTCAGATAGCTAAGAACACCACAATCAATTTAGTTCACCTTTCAACTCACACCACAACCAATTCTCAATACTTGCAGTGGTTAACCATTCCACATCTAACACTAATGACATGACTAACTACTAACTAACTTTGACTTTTGGTGTTTGTTTCCTCTTCTTGTACTTGTCCAAGTGGCCTGACAGCTCTGGATGGTCTTCACTGCCGTCTTGCTCCTTGTCTTGGTTCTGATTGGCTAAAAGGAATTCACATAGACAAGGGACAGGGAGTGCTTCTATCGACTCCTGACTGGATTCAACCAGTTCTGACAGCCATATCATACACTGCGATGTACCCTGAGTTCACATAAAGAGAAAGAGATGTTTAAGTGGCAAGGGACATAGGTGGAGGTGAGTAGAGGGAATAATCCCACCCACTGTAGGTAGGGTAGAACTCCACCCACTGTCGGTAGGGAAGAACTACACCCACTGTACAGTGGGTAGAACTCCACCCACTGTAGGTAGGGTAGAACTCCACCTACTGTAGGTAGGGCGTGCTTGCTCACACCCACTGTAGGTAGGGCGTGCTTGCTCACACCCACTCACCTGTTGCTGGACGATTTCAAGCAGGAAGTCAGGCGATCTGCAGCCACACAGAATCTCTCCTAATTTGAGTGATTTGTTGACAGTCTTGATGAGGTCAACAACAGTGGAAGGTACACGTCGGATAGGACCTCTGCAGTGAGCACATCACAGGTGGTTATGACCACTGCAGACCACATGACCAACACACACACTACTCAAGCAGAGACATACTTTGGGTCGTACAGAGACACCTGGTTCAACATCAGACTGTTCTTTTCTGTGATCTTTGTCTTGCTGGCCGATGCCAGGTATCCTTCATATTCAAGAATTTGCTCCTTTTCAGCTTGTGAAAACTCTGCTTCTCTCTGAAGAGCTTCTTCTTTAGACTGCATCTTGCCTTCTTCGTCCTTGGCAAGCGTCATGGTGGGTGGGAAGCTGTATGTTCTACAGGTTCACCAAAGACCACATACTAAGCATTAAATGAAGTCTGCTGTGATTGGGATACATGGAATATATAGTATTCAACCACAATGGTCATACTGGTAGCATGTGCGAGGTCTAGTTGTCCGAGGTCTAGTCATCTGAGGTCTAGTCTGAAGTCTAGTCGTCTGAGGTCTTGTCATTAGAGGGTAGCACCCACCCCAGAGGTCTCCCAGGCTTCTCACTGACCTTGTCATGACCATCTCCATCAGCCCCCTTAGGGTGGGGTAGTCGCTCCAGACCACACTCCCCAGGGTGTGGGGGTTGAAGGAGGCCAGCACTAGCAGGAGCACCCACCCTTTCCAGTACAGCTTGGACACGGCAAGCTGTGGAGGCGTGTACTCCTCAGGCAGGACCACTGAGGAAGGGGCGTGGTACATGCTGATCTCGAGAACAGCTTCGATGAGCTCGAGCCTCTCAATAGTGGGAACCTTCGGCAGAACTACAAAGGAGAACCGTTCAAGTCGAGACTCACCACATGCAATGCTGTCTCCAGTGGATTACTACAGCGTACTCCATTCCACTGCATGCCCAACCCCATGCATCCTTGCTATGCACACCTCACTACACACCCTCACATTGCACACCTCACTACACACCCTCACACTGCACACCTCACTACACACCCTCACACTGCACACCCAGTAGACAACCACTCTGACAGTCATTAGCCGTAGGGTGCTTGACCCTGTACATGACATACCAGTTGTGTGGCTGTTGGCAGCGCGAGCCACCAGTCTGTCAGCAATGTCCAGTGCATCGGAGGGTATGAGGGGAAGCTCAGGGGTCAGACCGATGACAAGAACTCGCATTAGAGTGTCCTCCAACAAGCATGCTTCGTTCATCAAACGAATAATGAAACTGAAAACATTGAATTGGAAAACATGCCCAAGTGACCACAACCACCAGATTCAGGCTACTACCTTCTCTCGGCCTCTGGAGGCCAGTTGTCTTTGGCAGAGTATGCCTCTGGAGGATCCAAGAACAGGATCTTTCTGATGCTGGGAGAAAACATGGGGAGTGATCGGCAGTGAAAAACCAGCAACTCACCTGGTACCAGCGACTCACCTGGTACCAGCGACTCACCTGGTACCAGCAACTCACCTGGTACCAGCAACTCACCTGGTACCAGAGACTCACCTGGTACCAGCAGCTCACCTGGCCTTGTATTCGGCTGGCTGCAGCCTGTACATGTTCTGCAGGATGTGATGTGCCCACCACATGGCATCGCGCTGGATTCCACCGAGAGTAGTGAAGAACTCCATCAACTGAGGAGCCACTGAGGACAACAGAGAAGGTACTCACAAGAGAAGTGCTCAGAACAGAGAGGAACAGCTCACCACTCTCGTCTCCCTTGACAAAGATGTTGTGTGTCTCCCGGATGGCCAGGTTGCACATCAAAATGCAAGCAAATGCCACCAGATCAGTGACCACCAGAGCAATGCGCTCCTACACAACCAGTGCACACATCACAGCCCATCACAACAGGAGATAGGCCCACACTGGGTGAGATGACCCGGGTAAATGGACACATGTGACCTGGCGCACCTTGGCTGGCTGGTCCAGCTGCTGAAACATGGGGTCCCTGTTCTCTTGCATCATCTGCCGAGTGAAGACAGAGTAGCTGAAGTTATGCTTCATTTGACGAACAATCTCTCTGAACAGCCCTCGGAGAGAACGATGGTAGTCCTCCTTCTTCACGAGCAAGCTCAAGAAGACATCAGCAATCACCTGCAGAGAAGATCAGCTTGTCAATAGCTTGGGATTGGGTGAAACGAGCCCCACGCCCGATGGCACAGGAAGGCACCTTTGCTGTCCGGTCCTTCTGTGCAGTCACTAGCATGACAATCAGCTGCATGTTGCCAGAGTTACGAGCAGGTCCTAACTCATTACTGATAATAGCTTTCAATGCAATTTCCAAATGGTCGGGATGTACCAGAACTATCTCCCTGCAGACAAAACATGTCACTACCATAATCTTACCAGACATAACATACATATACAGAAATATGCACACACACATAGAAACACACACACACAAACACACACACACACACACACACACACACACACACACACACACAACACACACACACACACACACACACACACACACACACACATGTTCACCTAACACAGTTGAGATAATGGTTTGCTAGCACCTTGCTTCTCAGACGCATGGACACCAACAACTCGACCACTTTACCATCATCTGCTCCTTCGTCACCTTTGATGTTAGTAGACAATGATGACAGAAGGTCTTGACAGGAGCGTGTCAGCTGGATCAAATAAAAGAGATGAAGACACCAACTGAACATCAAGCTGTTGTGGAGACAAACTGACTGTGGCATACCTTGGGGTTTTGAAGCCACCCCTCCACCTTCTGGGTAGCTATTATCCTCAGCTCACTCCAGCCGGCCCCTGTCACTAAAAATTGGACAATATTTCTAGAGAGGACATCGTTGTGCTGAGGCTTCTTGATCTGTTCTTGAAGAACCTGGAGAGCATGAGCTCTAACTGATGCCTCCACGGTGGCTGTGAATCTAGGTTCAGTGGACACCTCCTCCAAATTAATGACAGGGATATCCCATTTGGCTTGAGCCCCCTCTCCTAAGCCAGAGACCAACCACTTGAACAATGACACCCATCACACCCAACTCACTGGAACAATGATACCCATCACACCCAACTCACTGGAACAATGATACCCATCACACCCAACTCACTGGAACAATGATACCCATCACACCCAACTCACTGGAACAATGATACCCATCACACCCAACTCACTGGAACAATGATACCCATCACACCCAACTCACTGGAACAATGATACCCATCACACCCAACTCACTGGAACAATGACACCCATCACACCCAACTCACTGGAACAATGACACCCATCACACCCAACTCACTGGAACAATGATACCCATCACACCCAACTCACTGGAAACCCAGTTCATACTCACCCGAGGAGGATGGAGTAGTAATGCTCCCGGAAGTGGTGGTGTGGAATATCGTCACGATATTGTCCACTAGCTTCTTACACTGTTCCTGGTCCACCCACAGCCTTGTGGTGAGGGCATCATTGATATAGGCCTGCAGTATAGGTAGATACACACACAACTTAGTACACACACAAACACCCCTCCCCCCCACACACAGTTTGTACTAGTCCCCTCCAGTTGACTCATTGCAGAAACTCTCTGACCTCCTGGTCCACGGCTCACACCACAAACATTCACACATGTTGAGGACGTCATCACTCACAGTGGCTAGTGACTCGGGCCAGTTTCTTGACTTATTGAGAGCGACTGCAAGCAGCTGACAGGCCACAATGAGTGGGACGGGGTTGGACTTCAGTTTGAAGACCAGCGTCTGCTCTCTTTTCAACACCCCGACCAGACCCTAGAGGGACTGCTGATAACCAACAGACAACTTTGATTGACATCAGAAGTGACCAACCTCTATTACAGAAGGCGTGGCAAATAGAGATGGTTGCTTAGAAACCAGCGTAGCAAGTGCAGAATTGAGGGTGGTGTCTGGCTTGACCCGCGACTCTTTCAGTGACAACACAGCTCCCTCCACCAGCTGAATAGCACCCGGTCGATCCCCATCCTTCAGCAGTGACTCCACTGACACAACCAGTGAAGAGGGTGCCACTGGAGAGAAATAAAAGTGAGCACAGGTTTGTTAGGATGATTTGAATACACTACTACACCACCATGCTCTGTCAATAACATTCACCATCTCTTTGGATGTGTGTTTACAAGCGGAGACACAATGTTGCACACACACAAACACATGCACATGCATAAATACACACACACACACACACACACACACACACTACAACACAAGCACATAAGGGTTTGTGTATGTCTGACGTCCACACACCATCAGGAGGAGGAGTTGCTGAGGATTTGGGTGTGCCAGAGGGTTGTCCTGGGACTGGTATCCGCACTGGATCAGAGAATATCGACTTCCCCGGAGAAGAACCAGCAGAGGAACCAACAGAAGAACCCTGCTGAGAAAATTTGGGTTTTTTCGGAACTGGTTGTCCACTGGAGGAAGGTGGGGCAGTGCTCCCGGCTGGCTTCTCTCCGCGACCTTCACACAATACGTGAACAAGAGGAACATCAAATCAAAATACAAAACAAAGCAATAAACAAGCAAAGGAATAAATAAACAAACACTACTGTGCTGACATACAATCGACTACAAAATTGATATTTTTGGAGAAGGCTTAATTTGCTATAGAACAAATCGATCAAACTATACTTCATGAAATAACTATAAATAATGATGTAACCTTTAATGCATGTATAAACACTGCAAGCGCTCATGTGACGTGTGCACACATCATCTGATGGACGCCAGCTTACCAAGAGGAATGAGTCCACCTGGGAGATGACCTGAAAGAACGAGGATCGACTTGTGATGGATTAGCATAACAGTGATAGACTTATTGCCTCACCTTTATCCCGTCTCGAAAGAGGGTTCCCGGCTCTCTTGCTCATTTTACCGTATAGAGTTGTGCGGTTGCAGCAGCCATTTTCCTTTTAATGATATTCATAGTTTCTTTGCTGGCTGCACTGCATGCCAACTGCAAAGGAAGTCCTCACCAACATGGCTGAAACGAAAGAACGAGGAACAAATGAGTCGTCCCTCCACGTCCCTACGACAGAGAAGGAAACGAGGGCGTCCTTCCTCAGTATTGGAAGCGAACACATCGACGGAGTGAGTGGCGGGCAATTCACCTCTCTCACCCTTGTTTCACCGTTGAAGCATAACGAAGTTTAAAATGTCTTCCTGTGGTCCTCGCTTAGTGTAGTAGTGAAATAGGTTCAATACCACGGTCATTCAGGTCGTGTGGTAGTAGTGATGCATCTCCAATGCTTCACTGATGTAGCTTTCGTACTGGATCCGACTGGCGGTACAGTAGTCGCTCTGTATTGAATGTGATGTTTCCGAGTATTTTCAGTATAGTGCTCTTTCAAATCGAATCCTTGTTGTTGTATACGGGGATGCACATGGAGCTCGGTGATCGAATGTAGTAATTGCTAAGTACAATAGCTTTTCTGTGTACACTCAGTAGGAAGCCACGGATACGGGAAAGATCGCGTGTTTTGGCATTCTAGCGCTTGTTTACTTTTAGTTAATCTTAGTGGGTTTAAACTAGAAGAAGTCGTTTTATTGGAGACTCTCGCTTGAGCTATTTAATAGACGACACATGACTTCTTTTTTTGCTTCTTTTCACCAGTCAATCGTCCCCCCGAGTGATGTACCTGTTTCGCATCGCGGTATTCTCCAGAAGTTGGGAAGAAGGTTTAAAGTACGTAGTACTGCGTCTGTCTGTGTGTGTGTGTGTGTGTGTGTGTGTGTGTGTGTGTGTGTGTGTGTGTGTGTGTGTGTGTTTGTGTGTGTGTGTGTGTGTGTGTGTGTGTGTGTGTGTGTGTGTGTGTGTGTGTGTGTTCAATCAAAGAATCCATGTATGTACAGTGGCTCATTCAGTGTGGTCATATGGTGTGGTGAAGCTACACATTCTAACATTTTACAGACAGCACCCTGCCCACTCACCCTCAGTTCACCATATTATTGTATACTTTGGTAGGAGACACCTCACTATACACTCCCTGTACACTCCCTGTACACCCACTATACACTCCCTGTACACTCCCTGTACACCCCCTGTACACCTCACTATACACTCCCTGTACACCCACTATACACTCCCTGTACACTCCCTGTACACCCACTATACACTCCCTGTACACTCCCTGTACACCCACTATACACTCCCTGTACACTCACTATACACTCCCTGTACAATTACTGTACACCCACTATACACTCCCTGTACACTCACACTGGTAGTGTATTATATGTGGTTAATGTATCTCTCTCTGCTGCTCTTCAGCTATGGACATCACGGTTCTTTGAGCTTCAGGGCCAGGAACTGTACTATTACAAGAATGAACGCGTAAGGACTAAACACCACATCACATGCGTGACACATGCTGCTCTTAACAAAGTATTTTCATTCTTAGAAATCTCGCTGTCTTGGGTTGGTTGACTTGAAAACAGTGAGTCTATCTGTAATGGTCCATTGCGAGGTCATGTGAGGGGAAACTAGCTGTATCAATTACAATATGTTGTGTCCTGTACAAAATGAATTTGAAAACTGTTTAGTTTTCTATTACCCTAACCTTCCTAATGTTATCCTGAGCATTTATATACCGGCAGTGTTACCACATCGAGCAGTCCAACGCAGCCAACTTCGGATACGCCTTTGAAGTACACACAGCCCACAGAGTACACACTTTCGTGAGTTACTCGCAGGTCACACGAGTGTTTTGATATGGTGTATTTCTCCCTAACACACACACACGCACTTTCCCTGTCTCTTCCACTCTTTCTTCTTCCCCAACCTAAAGGCTGCCAGAAGTGAGGAAGACAGGAACAAGTGGATGGAACTTGTCAAGGAGCAGATGGGAGGCAAGGCCATGTGAGTACTGTGGTGGAATGCTGTGTACTTCAACTGACCCTTCACTGATGTTTGCCCTCAAATTGGCAGATATAATGCTTCTCTTCAGAAGAAAACTAAGACTGGGAGGAGAGCAAGAGCCAACCGTAGCAAAACCATTGACAGTGTTCCGCAAGAAGCATTTGAGCAGACAACTGGTCCCAAGGAGTCCAACCTGATGGTACAGACCCCTGAGCAACCTAGAAGAAGAAATCGTCTCTCCAAACTGGTAACTAGAATAGCTTCCTTTAAGAAGAATGACAGTACTGTGCGTCCACATTCTTACATTGCGTCAGAGAGTGTACACCCTCCTGTTGAGCACAAGCCAACTCATGCTGCCGCCAACAACAAGCCAACGCAAGAGCACCCCTTGCAGCAGGAGACCAGGACAGTGACAGTAGAAGTGACCAAGGATGTTAACACAATTCAGCCCACACCCCCTGAGGTCACCGTGAGTGAGCCCACACCCCCTGAGGTCACTGTGAGTGAGCCCACGCCCCCTGAGGTCACTGTGAGTAAGCCCACGCCCCCTGAGGTCACTGTGAGTGAGCCCACGCCCCCTGAGGTCACTGTAAGTGAGCCCACGCCCCCTGAGGTCACTGTGAGTGAGCCCACGCCCCCTGAGGTCACTGTGAGTGAGCCCACGCCCCCTGAGGTCACTGTGAGTGAGCCCACGCCCCCTGAGATCACTGTAAGGGGTCCCACGCCCCTTGATGTCACTGTGAGTGAGCCCACGCCCCTTGAGGTCACTGTGAGTGAGCCCACGCCCCCTGAAGTCACTGTGAGGGGTCCCACTCCGCCCAACGTTATAACCACTGCCTTGCCTAATGAAGAGGTGAAGGAAACTCCACCCACTGAAGATGATGTAAATAAATCAACTGTAGCTGAAAATGAGATTACCGTTGTCTCGCCTGCTGTGGAAGAGCCCTTGTCAAAGGACACAAGTACTAAACAAGAGGACGTTCCCACTACCGGACCTGAGGATACACCCGCTACAGAACCTGAGGACACACCCACTACAGAACCTGAGGACACACCTGCTACAGAACCTGAGGACACACCCACTGTGGAACCTCCAGTTACCCCACCCAAGCAAGAGGATGTACCAAGTACTAAACCGGAGGACACATCTACTACAGAACCAGAGGCCACACTCACCAAAGCAAATTCAGTCCAGGGCACTGTAGTGCAGGAACATTCAGCGAATGTAGTGAGAACCACACCCACATCTTCGCCCGTCCCCCCCATTCGCAAGAAGAAAGTGAGTTTGGCAGAGCAGCTTCCGGTTGTCCCCACTGCTCCCAGTCTTCCTGCTGATGTTAGAGAATTCTTGAGTAAGAAGTTTGCTGTTGATGAAATAAAGGAGTTTCTTGCTTCTCTGCCGGATTCAGAAGATATCAATCCTCTTCCAAAACGCTACCGCAGTCTGGCAACCCTTGAGGAGCAGGAGGACTACTTCCCCTCGATGGACGAGTTGAGGCACTTCCTTGCAGAGTGCGCTTAACATGGACCTCAGGCAATTGAATTTAATTACATTTCACATTGTGTGCTCACAACAATAATCCTATAACTACTGTATATTGTGTGCATATGACTACATATATCAACATACATAATATGTTTCCTTCTAACTTGCTTTTGTAAAGTACTCTACTTATAATACTGTATTATGATGAATACAATCGTGTTTCGTGACCTTGCATACTTGCCATACCGACACAGAACACTATCATGTATATTAAATATTCATTGAAGTCAAAACAGCTTAAAACATGGTAACATTCCATTAAGTCTAATGTTGGTTGATCACGAGCTCTATGCACTAACAAGCTGAAAAAGTTTGATTTCTGTTGACGTCCACACTCCCAAATCATAATTCCTGAACAGAAATGCAAACAACATGAACTGATAAAGCACAGGGATATGGGAGGAACCAGTCACCATGCACAACCACTCACTTCACAAACAGCAGCCCCCAGATGTAGGTGTGGAACCACTTCATTGTCGTGATGTTGGTCTGACGAAGAGAATTGGTGAAAGAAGGCATTATACAAGTGAAGGGAAGAATCGATTGATTCACATGACAATCACCTGATATTTCCTTATAAGGATAGGGTGTGGTATGGGTAGTAGTCCTACCAATGTTCCGTTCTTGAGATACTCTAAGACTTCTTTCTCAGTTGTAACATTACTGGAAGGACAGGGCGGCCATATTGAACACGGATAAACACAATATGATCCTCCTATTTGACACTAACTTCTCAACACAGAGTTTCTCAACTTGTGGCACCAGGACTTGGAGAAGTCTGGAGATGGTCTGTAGAGGAAGTTTCTCTTTCCAAACAGCCAGCTGTGAGAGACAGGGGGAGAGATCCCAAGTTACACGCAGAGCAAATACACACATAATATAAATGTCACAGTCTAGTATATGAATCTACCTGCATGTAAGTATGTACATGAGCAAGTCACACCCAACACATATTCATGTACACCCTTGGACACACACACCACACACATTCTCTCTCTCTCTCTCTCTCTCTCTCTCTCTCTCTCTCTCTCTCTCTCTCTCTCTCTCTCACACACACACACACACTCACAAACACACCCATTCAGGAGTTGGCTTGAAATCAGAAGGGGTGTGAGGCTCGACTAGTTTGGCAGTGTTGGAGGCCACACCTTGCCTCAGTGGGAACAGGTCCATCATCGCGCCCTTCTTCTTGCCCTGGTCCAGTTTCCTCAGTGGATCAACACACACTGGGTCTTTGAGTGGGGGTTTAGTGTCGTCCTGAGGTACCGGGAATTCTTTGGATTTGGATTCCTGCGTCGTTGGTACTGATTCTGTTCTAACTTCAACTGTTTCCAGTGGAACTTGGTGTGCTGGCAGGTCTGGGATGGTCTGTGGCTCCCGTGGACCAATGTCAGGTTGTTCACCTTCGCTGTCCCTGTCCACAGAGTCCTTCACCTCCTCTCCCCCGTTGACCTCCTCAGTGTTCTCCTTGCCTTGAGGATGGATCTCCACCTCAACAACCTGCCTGGAGCTCTGAGTGGGATCCTCTGCTACATTCTCCTGTGGAGCAGGAGATGGAATCCTCTCTTCTTCTTCTTCTTCTTTTGGCTCCTTGGAGGACTCAACAGAACTGGCACTCTGTTCGTTTGGCTTGCCTTCATTTACAGTCAAGTTGGTCAATTGATGAAACACAGATCTCGAGCGTATGACGCAGTAGACAAGGTTAGTGTTCCCTAATATGACAAAGAAACCAGGAATCACCTTGGTAACCTTTGATCACCGTGGTGACCAGGAAAAGGACAGAATATACAGTGTACACCACTAAATATCACCATGGCAACAACCAATATGCTGTAAACCACAAACACACTGAGCCCCCTCACCATCAAACTGGTACTGGATTATGTTATTAAATGTCTCCAAAAGGTAGAAGACGAGGTAGTGGTTGGTGGGCTTGGCGTAGAGGAACCACGGCGTGGAGAATGACTCCATGAGGTGGAGGAGCCGGGTGCAGGTCACCATGGAGAGGGTCTTCAGGTAGGGAGACACTGGACAGGACACAATCCGGGAACATCAAGAACCAACACTGAGACAGGCATGATGGAGTGAGGGTGTGGTGGGATGGAGTGAGGGTGTGGTGGGATGGAGTGAGGGTGTGGTTGGATGGAGTGAGGGTGCGGTGGGATGGAGTGAAGGTGTGGTGGGATGGAGTGAGGGTGTGGTGGGATGGAGTGAGGGTGTGGTGAGATGGAGTGAGGGTGTGGTGGGATGGAGTGAGGGTGTGGTGGGATGGAGTGAGGGTGCGGTGGGATGGAGTGAAGGTGTGGTGAGATGGAGTGAGGGTGTGGTGGGATGGAGTGAGGGTGTGGTGGGATCGAATGAGGGTGTGGTGGGATGGAGTGAGGGTGTGGTGGGATGGACTGAGGGTGTGGTGAGATGGAGTGAGGCATGACATTCTCATAACACTACGGAAACTTACCATTCACTAAAATAGTTAATAAGCTGTCGTACAGAGGCTGTAACCTTGGCAACCCACTGGTAATGATCTTGTGAACAGTCAAGTACAGCAGGTCGGCATGACTACCAGTGAAGTGTGATATGTCGGGGTGGAGCTTCTGCATGAAGGGCTTGTTGAGACGCACACCGAAGTTCCTCTCCCCGCTCATCAGCAGCACCGTGAAGATCCCCACATGCAGCTGGCCCACCTTACCTAACAAGTGTGTAAACAAGTGGTGTGACAGAAGAAGCAGCAATGAGTGGGCTGGGTGTGACAGAAGAAACAGCAATGAGTGGGCTGGGTGTGTGTGTGTCGGAGCCTCACTTGCGCTGGCCTTGGCATCGAGGATGTAGTACAGGATAGGGACCACCAGGTCAAACAGCTTCTGACTTTGTAGGATATGGTTGAGGAATTTCTGAAGGACAAGACTAGTTAGGTTCACCTGGCTCCTCCTACAACACTCTTGTGGAAACACACACCTTGTTAGCTTCCATCAGCTTCCAGGTCAGCACCAGCAGTTCTTCCACACACCCTATCTTCTTCCGGGAGGAAGGGAGGTACGTGCGGGTGAGAGGGTTGGAGAGGAGGTTGGTCAGCCCAGTCACAAGGAACTCCAAGTCATCTTTCTGGTGAAGTCTCACAATATAACTATAGAAGAGGTTCTGCATGGCAGCTTCCTGGGGAGGTCAGAGTAAACCACACCACATAGTACACGGTATGGTCCACACAGTACACTGGTGTGGTCCACACACCACACAGTACACTGGAGTGGTCCACACACCACACAGTACACTGGTGTGGTCCACACACCACACAGTACACTGGTGTGGTCCACACACCACACAGTACACTGGAGTGGTCCACACACCACACAGTATACTGGTGTGGTCCACACAGTACACTGGTGTGGTCCACACAATAGACTGGTATGGTCCACACAGTACACTGGTGTGGTCCACACACCACACAGTACACTGGTGTGGTCCACACACACCACACAGTACACTGGTGTGGTCCACACACACCACACAGTACACTGGTGTGGTCCCTATAGATCAGACTCACATGTACTGCTTGAGTGGTCTTGACTGGAGGCATCTGGGGGCTCCTCTCAGCTTGTGAAGGATCTGCCTTCGGTTCTGGTTTATAGTCGAGGACCACAACCAGGACTTGCAGGGCACATGTGACCAGACGCTCCCTAGCATCCGAATACAATGCATACGCATACCTGGTGGGGAGAGACGGAATGACCTTGTGTACTTGGAGGAAAACACAAATTAAAACTGGAGAAATCAACATATAAATACCAGCCACAAGAGTGCAAAACACAAAGTTTGGATGAGTCAGAACACACACACACACACACACACACACACCAATACACACACACACACACACACACACACACACACACACACACACACACACACACACTAATACATACACACACACACACTACTCACGGCACTCCATATCCCACGGGGTCATAAGCACACACAATGTTCAGGAATGATGTCAACAGTGGCAGTACATGCCTGTGAGAAGGAATAGGATGTACACCAACATACACACGTACAAACGTCACGTCAACATAACTCACATGAATACAGACATACACTCCAAAGCACTGCTGTCACCCAAGACAGCTCTCACCACTCACCTGTTGCCCATCGAAGTGAAGTGTAACAGCCATTGATTGTCAGGCCTTTCTTCTACGTTTGGTGAGGGAGTCACAGTGAATACAATCAGACAATGGATAACTCCTTACAGGAAACACTGGTACCTTCTTGTGAATAGTAAAGTGACTCAGAGAAGCAGACAGAGAGGAGGGTGAGGAGCTCAGAGCGGTTGTTGTCCATGATGGTGGTGGACCCTGGAGACTTGGTGCAGGCTATGCCCGCCTCCCTGAGGGACAGGCACCATCAACACTAGCAAGACCCGCCCACTGGTATGGCAACACAGGATCGCTACTCACCAAAGATGTTCACAGCTGTCAATGTGTGATAGATCCTCCTGCTTGCTCTGTGAACAAGAGAAGGAACCAGTGAAATCGATGTCACTGTACAAGACCTCTAGCACACAAGGGTCTCTCGTAGTCAACCTACAGGGATCTTCACCTACCGGTTGACCTTTCTTCGCTTGCTTTCCAACAACGGTGAAATCGGGGCAAAAGAGAAGATCTCCAATGGCATTCAGAAGCATCTGCCCCAGAGCTAGCCTTGTTGATTGAGAGCCAGCGGAGGACATGTTGGCTGGGGACCAGAAGATCATTCTCCACTGGGCATCCTCGAACAAGAAGGGGATTACCCTTGTTAACAAACGAACACAGTTCAAAACTACAGCAAGCAATACAAACACCAGTTATCACAGTGCAAAATGCACAGTAGCCAGGAGTGGACACACCCACCCCCAAACCCAACACAACCACATCACACACCTGTGTTCCAACCACTCACCTGAAGCATGTTCGTTAGGACCAGTACAGGCGGTTTGTGTTGCTTTTGTCAAACGCTCCACTAGCTTGAAGCACAGAGCCGTGAGGTTCCCAGCAGCGTCGTCCCTAATCTTCCTTATATCTTCCGGCTTTATTAACGTAAAGAAGTCGTCATACGTTAAAGATGCGTCGTCCCAAAACCGGTTCCAATGAGAATCTTCTTGACTTGGGACATTCTGAAGGGAAAAGGTAACATGAGCTTTTGCTATACGAGATCCGTGGAACCTTACCTGAGCATCAGATAGGTCTGTTATAGCGCGAATAAAACTTTCTTTGGTGTTCTTCCCTCCCATCGGTCTGGGCCACCAAGAACTCAAGTTCTGGTACGCTGCAGTAGGATATTGTGCAACGATCGAGCCCCGAACACGCCCTTTTGAATTGAAGGAGTTTACTCGCTCCTAATAATGGCCGACTCTGTAGCCAAAGCTTTCGAAAGTGATGAGAAAAAAGCCACAGCGAGGTAAGGTGGTGGATGAAGAGTAGTGACGTTTATTTGAAACTAAAACGATAAAAAACTGTAGCTAGTCTGTAATGTCTGAAGAGATTCATAAGGATTGAGTAACCGTACATTCCCAAGACTGTTATGAGTTTGTCGGCCATTTCTTTTTCGTAGACATCCAGTCGCTGTACTATTCCATCTGCTGTTCAGAGTGGCTGCTCTTGTTTTGTATCTGGTGGGTAGCATACTTGCCAGCACATCGGGGAATATGATCAGTGAAATTGGAGTGATGATATCCATCATATTGTTACTAGCTTTTGACTTTTGGACTGTTAAGAATGTCACAGGAAGAATACTAGCAGGCCTACGATGGTGGAATAAAGTGGAGGAAGATGGATCCAGCAAATGGGTGTTTGAATGGCGGAAAGTGTGTGTGTGTGTGTGTGTGTGTGTGTGTGTGTGTGTGTGTGTGTGATAGAGGGAGAACATTTATTGATATTATGGTACACTTCTTAAATAAACAGAGCAAGAAGAAAGTGCCGGCATCTGAGACCTACATCTTCTGGATTGGATTATTTGTTTGTCCTATTCTTTGGGGTGTGTTCTTTTTCACTTCTTTTCGAAATTTTCCAAATACAACATGGACGGTAGGTCTCTTTCTGTGTGTGTGAGTGTGCAAGTGTGTGTGTATATTTGGTGTGAATGATATTGGTAACTTAAATACATATACACATGCTCATGTATTGCACATAGTCATCTTCTCGTGCCTACAGATTTTGGCTATCATTGGTTTTGTTTTAAATGGAGCCAACGTATACGGTTACGTGATGTGCAGGAGAGATGCGGGGATCAGGTTGTCGTCGATGGCCACAACATATATTGGAAAGAAGGTTTTAGAACAGGTGCACCTGTGGTCATGTGTACCTGAAATGTTTGCTCGTTTGGAAATTAGATTGGGTGTTCGATTACTTGTTGTTTGTTTTGTATGTATATTGACTGATGGTCTGCTGATGGAAAGATTCATTGTGTGAGAGAGTGCTGTGTGTGTGTGTGTGTGTGTGTGTGTGTGTGTGTGTGTGTGTGTGCACCTGTGTGATGTGTGTGTGTGTGTGTGTGTGTGTGTGTGTGTGTGTGTGTGTGTGTGTGTTCAGTCATGACAGTGATATTCTTCTCTCTTAGCAATTTTCTTCAAATGACAAAACTGCCAGTTAAAAGTGGAAGCTTTGAACATTGTGACATTGGAACATGGAAAGAATTCATTTTTTTTTACTTTGATCTATGTATATTGGTGTTATAGTGTTTTGATGGTAGCCTTGGTAAAATTATTACCAGTTTGCAATTCTTTGATGTGCAAGTGTTTTTGTAGATAATAATACCACTTTTTGACTCAATTTCACATGCAACATAATATTTTTGAATTTGCTTACAATGATTAATTAGTTAAGTAACCTATGTTAGGTTTTGATCATTGCAGAGCACCTATTAACTTTAAATTGTATAAGTTTCTCATTGGATGAATGCAAAGTATTGTGGGGACATCTGGTGTTTGTTACAGACCTAGCTGGTGTTGACTAAATTCGGAACACCCCTTTCTCCGTGTGTGGTCTTTTATCCTACATTCGAAGGAAACAAACGTTTTTAATATTATTGGGGAAGAGAATAGGGGGTAAAGAGGCTAAGTACCTTCTGGCGAAGCTCAAGGAGGAGGAGCCATGTCAATCTGGTACTTGTTACCTAACTATGATTGTGAACTAAATTCTGAAGCTTGTCATCTCTGAATGTGACCTCGAACTGTAGGTACATTTGGAGGTGCTTGCAGGGACACCAGAGGGTCCGTGTGACCAGCAATGAAATTTGACATTCTCTAGCTGGTCACCACGAGGTCAATAGCACATCCAGAAGGGCGTACATGCATCAGAATTTGTTTTCATAAGTTGAATATGGACACTGGGCAGCTGATGGTAAACAGTGACAAAATGTGAAATCACTTGGGTACTAAGAGGTCTACAGGAACTCCATTGGAATGTACATACAAAAGTATATGTGTATTAGTATATGCATCATATGGACACTGGGGAGCTTTTGTGACTGGCGTCAAAACATTTCTTGTTAGTCATCACTAGGTCCATAACACATCCAGGAGGGTGTAGATGCATCAATATTCATGCTATGATGCGACACAGGTACACCAGAGAGGCCGTGGTGACCAGTAATAGAATTTGACATTTTCTAGCTGGTCACCACAGGGTCTATAATACACCCAGGGGGGTGTGCATGCTTCTGTATTTGTGTTCATAAGTTGAATATGGACACTAGGCAACACATGGTGACCAGTGACAGAATATAAAATTACCAGGACGGTCACCAAGAGGTCTATAGCAACCCTTTTGGAATGCACATACAAAAGTGTGCATTAACATAATATGTAACACATGGGCACTGGGGAGTGCTTATGAACAGCAACAAAAGGTATTTTATTGGATACCTCCAGGTCTGTACCACCTCCAGGAGGTGTACATGTAGCAATATTTGATCTATGATGCATCACATGGACACTGGACATGGAGAGGCCATGGTGACCAGCAATAATATTCAATATTATCTAGTTCGTCACTATGAAGTCCATAGCAGATACTGAAGGGTGTACATGTATCCGTATTTGTGTTGCAAGGATTGATATGGACACCAGGCAGCCCATGGTGATCAAAACCCAAATGTTAATTCCTTTGGATGTTCACCAGGAGGTCTATAGCACCTATACTCTCCCACATGTACATTGCCAAAATATTAAGCACCTCCAATTGTAGCTGGGTTACGGGCCACTTATTAAGATGGGAATTATTTCACAAGTTAGTTCACGTCCCCAGCTAGGTCTGTCTAAAATATCAAGGTGGCACTACATCCGGAGGTGCTTAATATTTTTTAATGTATGGGAAGGTATAGGATGAAATAATGCTAAGCACCTTTTTGCGTAGCTCATGGGAGAGGGGGTGTGTCAACATGATATTTTATGGGAACCTAACTATGGACCTATACTACCTTATGAAACAATTTTCATCTCCGTAGGTGGTCCCTAACCCTGACTACATCCGGAGGTGCTTAATATTTTTTAATGTATGGGAAGGTATAGGATGAAAAACCATTAAGCACCTTTTTGCGTAGCTCATGGGAGAGGGGGCGTGTCAACATGATATTTTATGGGAACCTAGATGTGGACCTATACTAACTTATGAAACAATTTCATCTCCGTAGGTAGTCCCTGACCCTAACTACATCCGGAGGTGCTTAATATTTTTTTAATGTATGGGAAGGTATAGGATGAAATAACGCTAAGCACCTTTTTGCGTAGCTCATGGAAGAGGGGGCGTGTCAACATGATATTTTATGGGAACCTAGATGTGGAGCTATACTAACTTATGAAACAATTTCATCTCCGTAGGTGGTCCCTGACCCTAACTACATCCGGAGGTGCTTAATATTTTTTTAATGTATGGGAAGGTATAGGATGAAAAGCCATTAAGCACCTTTTTGCGTAGCTCATGGGAGAGGGGGCGTGTCAACATGATATTTTATGGAGACCTAACTGTGAGCCTATACTACCTTATGAAACAATTTTCATCTCCGTAGGTGGTCCCTAACCCTAACTACATCCGGAGGTGCTTAATATTTTTTTAAATGTATTGGAAGGTATAGGATGAAAAACCATTAAGCACCTTTTTGCGTAGCTCATGGGAGAGGGGGCGTGTCAACATGATATTTTATGGGAACCTAACTATGGACCTATACTACCTTATGAAACAATTTTCATCTCCATAGGTAGTCCCTAATTTTGATCTGCATCAAAACGTATCATTTTTGATATCAGCAGGGCCGTACTAGTTCCAGGAGTGTGTCTGTGCATTTGTATTTGTGCTATGATGCATCACATGCACACAGGAGAGGCTGTGGTGGCAAGAAGAAAAATTGCCATTTTTTTGCTTTTCACCACGAGGCCTATACCACACTCAGGACGGTGTGTGTGCATCCACAATTATGTTGGTGTGTTTGGCATGGACACCAGCAAAAGATTGTGAAATTACCTGAGAGATCACCACAAGGCGTATTACACTTATATTGGAATGTACATACAAAAGTATATGCAATATTATATGTGTCATATGGACATCAGGGAGAATATCTAATCTGCATCAAAACGTATCATTTTTGATATCAGAAGGACCGTATTTGTGCTATGATGCATCACGTTCACACAGGAGAGGCCGTGGTGACAAGAAGACATATGGACATCAGGGAGAATTTTTGATCTGCAATGTATCATTCTTTAGGGCACATATGGAGATGGGAATTGTTTCATAAGTTAGAAGTCCCACAGCTGTCTGTGGTTCTCACTGCTTGGATTGCTGACTGGATGGAGGCTGGTCACCACGGTAACTGAAGAGGATGCAAGTCCCACTAACCACGAAAGCCTTGTGGCTTGTGGTTAGTTGCCATAGTGATTCACTCAAACTAACTAGCCCCTAGCCAGGCCTTGGTTAAATAATCCACCAAACCCTTGATTAGCTTAACAACAGTTGATAAAATCCAAGGAGAGCCATAATCACCAATATAATGTACCTTGCTTCATAAAAATTCAATTGACAACACAAGCACACATACGTATACAAACACACAGCACTACAAATGAAAATAATTGACTGAATTGATAAGTCTATACACTAAAAATCAATAAATTGGATGTCATTTGAACCCCACTCCAGATATCTTCAGGTTCTGTCTGATTCTTCCCTTTCCTTTGCCATCACTTGGAGGTTTTGAGTTGTATGGAGAGAATGCCACTTTTACAGGATTAGGCGCTCTTTTGTTTGCTTTCTACAAATATAAATAAACTAGTAAACACTGTAAACTTCCTCCAGAGACTGTAAACAAACCTGCAGTTTCTTATCAATATGTTTGGTCAGTCTCTCACCACCTATCAGTTGATAGGATATCTGTGGTTAGCACAGGGTCACACCCCTAACCACACCCCCATGCATTACTCACCTTGTGCAACTGTTCTTGCAGTGGCCAAAGTTAACTGTTGCTTTTTCTGTGAACCCCTCTTCTTCCTCTGTAGTGCCATGTCTACATTGGATGGGGGTAGGGGGGAATGAGCCTCCACATGCTGTGAGAGTGCATCACCTGCCACGCCCTGCGTCTGTGCTTGCTTGACTGTCCTTTTGGTCACTTGCGAGGTGGTCAGCTTCAGAGGGTGGTAGGTCTTTGTTTTGGCCTTGCTACGAGTTGCTGTACCCCAAGTTTCGTTCCCCATTGAAGAGTCTGACACTACAGTCAGCAACAGCGAGCTGTCTACGAGAGGAAACTTCTGCTTCTGTCCTGTTCGTGTCTTTGACATGGTGGAGCACCGGGACACTGCTATCAGTGGAGGTGAGGTGATGGAGGGTAGCTTTGTGAAGGTAGACCGGCTCTTGGACTTGTGTTTTGCCTTGACAGTTGCTGCCAGTACGGGGAGACGATCTTCCTCTTCTTCACTGATCTCACTCGGTTTAGGTGATGCTAAATTAGAAAGGAAAGATTTAGCTGGTCGTTTGGGAGACACTTTTTTGCTTTTTTGATCAGCTCGGACAATTTTCGATGAATTATCAGATAGAGGGCGAGGACCGGGGTTGTTATGCACAATGGACTCTGCTTGTTCTGCTCTGGGAATGCTTGGTAAAGAGGCCACCGATGATATTGTGAGGTTTTGGGGAGAGGTTAAGTCCAATCTCATTCTATCATCCCGGGGTACAGGATGATGAGAAGGGGAAGGTCCTAGCGAGGCCTCGTCATCCCCATCATCCGTACCATCAGTGAGGTGGGCTTCAGATGGAATACTGGCAAGACGAGTGGACCAAGAGTGCCAGTTGCTAAGGTAACGGTGTTGTCGAAGAAGTTTCTGATAAGTAACCTCTAGCTCTGAAGGATATCCAATGTCATTGTCTACACACAAATGGAAGGTAAGTATCATACATACACGAACATGTGACGATACACAGACACAAACATAATTACTTCTAATAAACTCCCTCTGCCTCTTGATGGTGTCGATGCAGGCTCTGTTCTGCTCCAACAGTCGTTCAATCAGGAGCTCACAGTCAGAGAGGTGCAGCCCCGTGGTGGCTGCCACTTGACTCTGGTCAGCAACTGACATCGGGGTCAAGGACAACAATACACACCAAGACACAACTGATGTACATGTACAGTACATGTATGTACTCATGCCTACATATACACTACAAGTATATACATTACTGGTACAAACATGCGCATGCATGTATATACACACATAATATGCAACTGGCACACATGTGTGGATGGAGTGCAGCATGCCATAATAGGATACAGTGCATTTCCAGGGAGCTGGTCTTCAACAGCATGTCGAGCACATCCTTCTGCGATCCACTTGTGAACACCTCCTGCAGTCTCTGCAGAGCACAACAGCACACAATGACAGCTAGCAAGCTACGTACAACCTCCCAGAGCACACACCTCACTAAGGTCAGTGGATTGAGAGTTCAGGTGACCCAGCTTGTGCATGAGGGTCCTCTGTTGGAGAGACAATCTCTTACGTTCTCCTCTCAAGCTACTAATATCAGCTTCATCCTTGAGTCTCCCTACAGTGGTGAGTGAGTGTGGGCTCAGTGTACTCCTCTCCTCATCCTCCTCCAGTGTACCACTCCCTTCCGTCAGGTCAGGTACCGTGGCAGCAGTGTTGTCATCTGTGTCTCCATCTTCTCCAACTGACAAGAATTCCCTGATTGAAGATACAACAGGAATGATACGCAAAATATACATACGTACATGAAGTTGGTTATATGTACATGTAAACACAGTGTTCAAAACATACTACCATTCATAGTACATAGTACACAGTACACACACAGTACACAGTACACACAACACACACAGTACACATAGTATACATACGTACGTATGTACATGCATAATACACCCACCACAATACTACCATTTACACTCACTCCTTCAGCTTGGCCTTCTGTATCTCCAAATCGTTTTGTGTCAATGCACACTCAACACTGACCAGCTCCTGACGAGTGCTAGTTTGATCAAGAAACACTTTCTTCAGGTCTGCTAGCATCCTGTCATGTTCGTGATGTGACTGCCCGGAGGTGCTAGTGGTGGCAGTCCTGTCTCGACCTACTTGACCCTTCAGCCTCTCAATCTCCCTCCGTAAGTCAGCGATAATGTTGGTGTATTGGAGAATGTGGTAGGACACGTCATGGACATTGACAAACATCTGAAAACATGACAAAGGCAGCCGAGTAAGTGTTAATGATATTCATAGACAATACATTAATAATTCAAGTCATACCAATGGTGAGTCACCCTGTTGATGATAAAGTGGCACCATGGCCCATGACATACCTTGGTTTTGATGTGTTTGGCTCTTTCTGCATATTTCAGTGTGTTATGTGATTCCTCATAGGATGTGCTGGCTGGGCTGACGTGGGCAATCATCACAGTTCTACAGTTGCCCCCCAGGGAGTCCTGAGGAGAGGAGAAAACACAACTCTACATAAACGACATACTCCTCATGATAGGACACTTTCCAAACATAAGTACACTGTATTAATTGTACTACGTGAGTGTGTAGGTGTGGACATATACACACGCATGCACACACCCATGGACACACCCATGAACACACGCATCCCCAGACCTTTAGCAGTCGAGTCAGCTTGCTGTCTCTGTAGTTCACATACTGGACCTTGGAGGGTCCTCCTAACGCATTAATGCAGTTCCCGAGAGCCAGGAGTGACCGGTTGATGTGAGCACCCTCCAACATGCGCTTCCCCTTATTCTGCAGTGAAAGAAGGATTTGTTGTATTATTACTGGTTATAGGAGTAATACACTACAGAATACAAATATACACACATAATATGCATACCAACATGCATGTATGTCAATGTACACAAACAACATGATGTCAATGCACACACACAACATGATGTCAATGTACACAAACAACATGATGTCAATGTACACAAACAACATGATGTCAATGTACACACATCACATGCATGAACTGTGGTCAGCCTTACTTTGGTCTGAGCTGCTCTCTCCGATCCTGCCAGGTCGACCATGAACAGCTTCCCTGTCTTGACCTCCTGTGATATGTCCATCACTCTGGGCCGCCCCTCCACCACCACTTGCAAGATAGCGTGAGATCGGGAAGAGGTCTTGTTCACTGCTGTTGGCTCGCATGTCCTCCGAGAGTTTCCCACGGACAGCAATTCCATGATCTATCAGTAGCAATAATCACGGAGCATTAAAATTGATTACACATTAAGACAGTCTGTTTTCAGAAATAGAACCAAATACAAGGAGTGAGTTTACCTCATCAACAGAAATGGTCTCCACTTCCATCAGGCCGACCACATTGACGCCCCTGTGGTCCTCCCTTAGCTCCAGGATCCCACTACTCGGGTTCAGGAGATCACGGATCATCTCATTGTAAATCTGACACAATAAGGAACAAAATTGATAACACACGACTTGTATAGACACATACATGTACAATACTGCTTGTAAGGGAGGATACAACGTAGCATTCCGTATGGCAAAATTCACGACTTGTACAGGTGAACACACAACTTGTACAGGTGAACACACAACTTGTATGGGTGAACACACAGCTTGTACAAGTCAATTCATACTTTGTATAGGTGGGCAACCCCCATGCACATGCATACACGCACGCACTTCCAAATATGATATAGTGACCCTGCATCGGATCTCCTCTGCATTGGCCTCAATCTCAGAGTACAGGTCGTCCAGTGTTAGCATCATGATACCCGGCTCCCTGTCGGTACCCAGCATTGTGTAGGTCTTCCCGGCACCCGTTGGACCATAAGCAAACACAGTAGAGTTGTACCCTCGGAGGACTCCGTTGATAAGGCCCTTAGTGGTGGACTGGAACACATCCTGTTGAGTGGCCTGGGGGCCGAATGCACAATCGAACGTGTACTGTTTCTCGCGAGATCTGTTTATTCGAAGAATATCGTCCACGTCTTCGTTCGGATCCTTCAGAACAACGAGCTGCAAAATAAGGAAACGCGAGTGTTCCAACGAGCACGATACAGCAACGTTTCTGACAATCTACTTCACCTTATCGTCCACAACATGCGATATGTGATGTGCACCAACATTGATTTCATTTCCGTTCATAGGGCGAACACGTAAGGCAACCTAAACATCAACCAGGAATAAAATCATTCAAACAAACAAAAAATTGTAGTAAAATTAAATTATCTTACCGTTAAGGCTTGCTGTGTTCCTGGAATCCCTCGCATTATAAATATCTATTGTTAAAAATATACTGAATCCTTTCATCCATCTACGTCCCTTCGCTCGTATCTTCTTCGCTTTCCTTGCAACCGTGGAGTGCTAATGATGTCCCATACTGAGAATGACATCAAAGGTTGCCATGGCGATGATAACAGTCTTAACGATATTCATACTTGTAGATTATGTGGCATGCCTCGCTCTGCTCTTACGTAAGACCCACGTTTGTGATAAAATGGCGAAACATCACCCAGATTTAATCATGTGCAGGAAACAACCAGGAGTCGCCATAGGCAGGCTCTGTGAAAAGTGTAAGTTTGCTTCATTTTCTACGGGTAAATTTATTCCATACTTAGCAATGATGAAATTGTTTGAAATTTCATGGAAAGTCGAAAAGTCATTATCAATGTTACCTTCTACCTGTGGTGTGTTCTGTATGGAATTACAGATTCACCCGCCAGTTGATGCAATGTTCCCTATTCTATCTGCCCATCTGTCCATATACCAGAATGACAATCTGCTACTATTGCCTCCCTAGGTGATGGTAAATGTGTTGTCTGCGATTCATATGTGAGGCCATGTACACTGGTCAGGATATGTGACGAGTGCAACTATGGGTCTTATCAAGGCCGGTGCACCATATGCGGAGGACCAGGAGTATCGGACGCATACTATTGTAAAGAGTGTACCATATTAGAGAAAGATGTAAGCAAAATTAAATCTTGTGTTTTAGCAACCCTGTGTACTTGTGTCATAAGCTGTGTGTGGTGCCTGTCATGTGGTTTTTGGTTCTTTTGATCTTATCACTCGGTTCTCTGTTCTGGTTATCACTTCAATGTTCTGTCAATATTATTCACTTGCTTTGGTCTGTTAGAGAGATGGGTGTCCAAAGATTGTTAACCTTGGCAGTTCCAAAGTTGACTTGTTTTATGAGAGAAAGAAATACGGTTTCAGGAAGAGATGAAGCACCTGACATCCAAACCTCCATACCTCACAGACAATGCATTGTATGTTACCACACTATGTACCTGTACTTAACGTGTTCAGCAACACACAGACATTAATATAAAATGATATAATGATATATAAATTAATAGTGTGTGGTAAATTGAATTCATGGAATGCCCAGTCCATTGGTGAGAGGTCAAGGCTTGATCTTGGATGCTGTGGACTTCATACTCTGTCTTATCTTCTCAGCTGTCCCCACCCCCCACATCGTCAAGAGGGACTCGTACCCGCCCACATCATATTCCCTGACAGTGGCAAAGTACCCCATGTGGTTGTTGCTGTAGCTGTGAGCAGAGGACAGCGTTGACTCAACATCTGCCATACCGCTCATTGACACCAAGACTCACCCAGCAAATATTAGGTAGTCAAATCCCAATTCCTGTACATCTTTTCTCACTTGAAAGCCTAGTTCTGAGAGGGCCTCTCCCGGAGCAGTCAGCAGTAAGGAATGCTTACCAGCAATGTCAAACCGGAAAGCACTGAAGGTTGGGTTCTCCTCCACCCAACTCTCGTCAAGGTGTATGTTAGCATCACATTTCAACTGTGGGGGAGGGGAGAGGGGTGGGGCTAAATACTGCTACTGAGGCAGAATAGGCTCATGGAGCAGTTATGGAAAGTCACATACACCTGGGAGGCCCTTAGTGACAAGGCTGCTGGGCACCCAGTACACCGGGGAACCTACCCTTGTGCAGAGGGAGCAGATGTCCAATGGACCACCGTGAGTACAGTTCTCAACACGAGCTAGGGTGAGGTTCAAATCTGTCTCTCCAAAGGGGATCACTACTGAGTGGGATTGAAGAGAAACACTAGAAGAAGTTGGGATGGAAGACCTAATCTTCTCCACATGTTCAGCTATCACTGGTGCTCCAGCATACTTTGGCTTCCCTGCACAAGTACTTGGAGCTGAGGAAAGGACAGAGAGAGAGAGCAGTGACTTCAGGGCTGAGAAGGAACAACAGGAGATCAACGATTCCAGGTTGATTTCAATTGAAAACGTCAGTATCAAATGCTAATGAACACAATTGGATTGAGAGGGCACTGCCACCACTTTTGTAGCATAAAATGTGAGATCAGAACCTCATAACTAGAAAGACAACATATCCCTTCATACCCCTTGGAATTCATGATACTTATGATAACACGAGCACATTAAAGTCAGTCATAAACATCAAGGTGCACACCCGAACCTGGATCTATGTCCCCGGCATCGGCATTGATGAAGAGAGACACACCACCAACCAGAGACTCAATAGCCTCGTTGGCCCCGCCCATGATGTCCCCATTGGACAACAGCTGATCAGCCCCCCAGCACACTCCATGGATGGCAAAGTTCCACACAGTAGCTAATGGCTTCCCATCACTATCATCAAACCTGATGACAGCCAGATTGGGATCAATGGAGTCCTTGTTGAGGTAGGGACTGATGCGTGCTCTCCTGTTAACGGTCACATTGTGAAGTTCCCCCAGGCCTGTAAGGGGTGCACACACACAATGTATCCACTCCCAATCAACATCTGGGTGTTACCTTACAGAAACCCTTTCAAGTCGCAACAACATTCCTCCAAGCAATATTGTAATAACTGAAACTGTACTCCTAGCGTGCAAACCACAACAGCCATTAGTCAGGCCTATGACCTGAGCAGTGGTCACTAGTGTGGCATGTGTGTTGGATGTGGTCTTGACTATGCCAATAGTGTCTGGTGCACATATACAAGATAGTAGAGAGCACTGTTTATATGTCAATAATACTAAGGGGATATGTGGTCCAATACACAACAATGACATCCAATGGTGTGGTTCAATATATGCCAATAATGTTAGAGGGTGTGGTCCAGTGCATCCACTAAAGTTAGAGGGTGTGGTCCAGTGCATCCACTAAAGTTAGAGGGTGTGGTTCAGTGCATCCACTAAAGTTAGAGGGTGTGGTTCAGTGCATCCACTAAAGTTAGAGGGAGTGGTTCAGTGCATCCACTAAAGTTAGAGGGTGTGGTTCAGTGCATCCACTAAAGTTAGAGGGAGTGGTTCAGTGCATCCACTAAAGTTAGAGGGTGTGGTTCAGTGCATCCACTAAAGTTAGAGGGTGTGGTTCAGTGCATCCACTAAAGTTAGAGGGTGTGGTTCAGTGCATCCACTAAAGTTAGAGGGCGTGGCTCACCAATCCCCATCACTGCTGGCTGTAGCGCCTCTGCGGCCTGTAACATGGCTGCTGCAACATGGCTGGCCATCAAAGTCTGAAGCTCCGGGACTACCAGGTCCATTGCTGGAGCAACTTCCCACAAGAATTCATCCGTGATCCCACCTGGTCCACTGTGTGTGTGAGAGCCATGCAAGGCCAAGTTGCTGTAGGGTACCGGGAACCCTTTGTCCGCTGCTATGTCGTATGCCATCTTCCTCAAGGTCCCATCTGCCCCGATAGCATCAATTGTGACGAAACAGAAGGATTCCTTCCCGTCACTAATAACTACGGCTTTAGCCCAAGTCGGTTCTAAGTGTCCCGTGCTGGGTTTCATCCACTGATGGTTGGAGCATAGACACGACTGGTAACTTAACGGTTCCAACTTCCAGACAACATAGCGACTTACTGTCGTGTACTTGGTTGGCTCTGGTATGGGCCAGATAGCTGTCTTCCTAGCGCTATATCCACCAAGCGGCACTCCAACTGGTAAAGTTGCTGGAGAAAGGAACTACATCTATGAAACATACTGCAAATGGTTGGGATAGATAGACTATGCCGGAAGATACAACCAACCATTGACTTTAGCAACGCCAACCCTCAACTGAGCATCCACCGAATGGCATAGGAGCAAAACACACAAACATAAATGAACTCCCAATCCTTGCATGATGGCCGAGAGGTGAACCATGGAACAAGCACGTGACTAATACCAAAATGGCCGACGAAGAAGAAGCGGAGCGAAAGAGAGTATTCATTGGTGGTCTGCATCATAGCGTTAGTGAACAAGAAGTTAAAAATCTATTCCAGAAATATGGTCGTGTTTTATCCGTGCAGAAGATCTCCAGACAGCCAGATTCCGATTTTCCTGGTTAGTTTATTTGATGTTTTGTAGTTGAAGAAACTTTCATAGCTACTGATATCTGTGCATAGTTATCATATCATATGGTCTGTTGTGATTCACGTGTACTTTTGCTTTTTATGACATCAGTGAAGACATTTGCATTTATTGAGGTGCTCATGAGCGATAAGAGCTTCCAGCGATGTGTCACTACCTATAAAAAGGCAAAATGGAGAGGAGAGACTATTACCATCCAGCTCGCTAAGGAGAGCTCCCTTGACCGTCTCAAGAGAGAAAGAGTGGAAATGGTAGAAAAGTTACAGAGAAATACTGCTACTCAGTTCGACGGTGACAGAAAACTGGGAAGTAAAAGGTATCAGTTCTTTGAAAAGAGTGACGTTGGGAGAAAAAGAGACGTAAGAGCAAAACGTTACAAGAAACTTGACATTGATGATGTGGAGAAGCCTGTTTCCAATTTGACTTGGAATTTTGGTGGCTGTGATGTGACAGGACCTGTGAAAGATGTGTTGTCTGGGTGTGGTGACAGTAGGGAGGAGGATGGAAGTGATCATGGGAGGAAGGATGTTGATCATAACGGAGGTAATGACAGTAAGGATGATGGTGATAGTGAGAGTGAGAGTGATGGTGATCATGATGTTGAAGAGAGCCAGGTTCCAGTGGTTAGGTCACTGCTTGCTGAGAAAGATGATGCCAATTACCTTCCAATAATGACGTCTCTGATGTGCAGGAAGGAGTCAGAGCCTGAGCCCAATAACAGCCTAGTGGAAAGTGACTCTTGTGAATCGAAGAGAATCAAATCAGAGGAGAGGAGGAGACGAGCCCTGGGTGAAATGCGCCTTCGAAGTAAACAACTCCGAATTTCCTTAGACTCAAAACCAAACGTTACCCATATTATTTTTGATAGCGACAACAGTGATGAATCCTTTCGGTCAGATGACAGTGATGAATCCATCAGGTCAGATGACAGTGTTGCTGATGAGATTGTGGAAGAAGTAAAGGGCAGTAGTAAAAGTGGTAGTGTTGCCAGCAGTAAATCTCAGTCGATGCAGCTCTTCACTGACTCAAGTGATTCCGAAGAGGAGGAGATTGAGAAACATTTCAAACAGAAGCCTCAATTCGAAGGGAAAGCGGGAGAGAAACTGTTCAAATTGCAGCAACGAATTGGAGGGGACAAACGATTTCAATTAGATGAACGTTTCCATAGTGACGAGAGTAACAGTGAGGAGGCTGAATCTACCGATAATGAAGACAAATTGTTTTCCAAACAAATTACCGAGGAAAGAAATATGGCACTCGGAATAGTGGATCAGCTTTTAGGAATGAAAGCTCATGCCAGAGTTGATGGAGACCCTGCATACAACGATTTGGATCTGTTTCAACCACTGAGATATGACCCAGAATCTGACACCTGTCGTGACCTGGAACTAAATGAATCCATCTCAAAGCACATTGCAGAGGAGAATGACGTTAAAATGGATATAAAGAGTCCAAGTGAATCCAAAGATGTGGAGTGTGACATACACACTGACAACCAAACGTGTACTAAAGAACGTTACTATTCTGTTCATGGTGACTTGAAGAAAGCCTTCAGCGGAGGGAATGAAGAGCAAGCAGGAGAATTCAAATTTGGTTCTTTGTTCAAAGACTCAACATCCATGGATAAGCCAAACTCTCTCCTTCCCACCAACGACCATGGTACCGAAGAACTTGTTGAAGTAGAAAAGACTTTGGGCAGATCAATGGGGCTCCACGAGAAGGATGACACAAGCACCAGTGGAGAAGAGCTTCAGTGTACTAAGCCATCACTCCTAGGCCAACCTCCCTCCAGCAACACAACACTTTTCTTCTTCCATCCAAGAACTGACCTTAGGAATAGACTTAGTACGCAATTCAAGAGACAGACCTCATTAGAAGAACTCAATAACAAATGGCCAGACTTGAGGAGGAGATTCAAGCAAAGTTTTAGGCAGAGGAGGAAGGATGTGCTTAGATCCAGGAAGAGGAAGTTAGGTGTTTAACAGGAAATTCCATGGTGTCATCAATCTATTAATATCTTTCTATTAATTTTCATGTATAAACTAATTCATAATTATTATTATGAATAATTTTGAATATTTTTCACATATATCAGTACATACTGAGACCAACTACATAATAACTATACAAAATATATATAATATAAAAACACGAACTCTACAAACTACAATAATTACATACATTTGTACATTTACAGAGAAAATGGCCATCACTTTTGTGAATGGTGCCTATTTTTGAAGTCATTAGGCATGGTTCTTCTTGTGAGGGCAAGCAATCGAAGGGTGAGTGGGCTGAGGCTGCGCTCGCTCTCCTCTCTCTGTCGATCCTGTCTACGGGAGCTTGAAGCAGCTGTCTGAGAATGACCCAGACGTGGTGCAGTCCGAGAAGTGCGGGATTGTTGTTGTTGTTGTTGTTGTTGTGGTGGTGGTTGTGGTGGCGGTGGTGGTTGTGGTGGTGGTGGTGGTGGTTGGTGTGTTGTTTCTCTCTCTGTGCAGGAAGAGCTTCTGTACCGTGATGAGAAGGCAGGAGAATCACTTCTCCTGTGTACCACGTGTGGTGTCTGTTCACTGTAAGTCACAGAGTCGTTGCTGAAAGTGTGATGAGGAGTGGTGGAGGAGGAATGTGAAGGGTCTGTGTTACGTCGATGTCTTGACAGTCTCCACCCCTCTATGGGTGGATAGCGTTCAATGTCATGTGACCTACTTGGGTGTGGGGCATGCAACGGAGCCTGCCAACGATGCTCTGCATGTGAGTGGTCCATTTGGTGGTCGTGTGTACTGTAACCATGGATACTTCTTCTAGGTCTGTGAAGTGGGGTGAAGGCGCTATGGTGAGGATTGTAGGAGATGGGGGCTCGAGAGGGTCTGATGGACCGTCCGCAGGAACAAGTGTGAGGGTCCGGTGTGAGTGGGTAGTCCTCCTCATCAGTATCGTAGTATTCAGAAGGGCTCCATTCGTAGTGTGAGGAATAGGGACTGATGGGAGGGGACCGATGTGAGAATCCCTCCCCTCTCCCTGAAGGCTGGCTGGAGGAGTACATTGGCATGTCAGTATTGCTGGTGGGAGCAGTGTGAGATGCGTACACGGTGCTGGTGGGGTAGTAAGTAGGAGAGGGTACTTCAATGCTCCGTCTGTTGTGAAGGGCACTGAACTGCTGAGGAAGGTTGACAGGATCGCTCTCCTCTGGACCATCTGCAGTCTGGACAGAAGCATCGCAGAGAGTTGGTCTCTTTGTAGGAGGTTGGTACTGGTCATCTTGGTGGTGACTGAATCCCGGTTCGTCGCAGAACAACGTTGTTGGGGACACCATCCCAAATCTACGCTGAGGTGGCGGGGAGTACTGTCTGGTGATGGTACTTGGTGCTGAACCAGTAGGACCAACCTGAGTGCCAGCTTCTGCTCTCATAGTGTGCTGTACATGTTGTTGTTGTTGTTGTTGTTGCACATGTTGTTGTTGTTGCACATGTTGTTGTTGTTGCACATGTTGTTGTTGTTGTTGTTGTTGTGGAACATGCTGCTGGTGATGATGTGAATGGTGCATTACAGAAATAGTTTGTTGTTGATGGTGTTTTGATAAGCTCCCGGTTTCTGAGGAAATTCGACTTGGACTATGAATTGCAGATCCATGAGAGGTGTTTGCATCTACATAGAGATGATGTGATGTACTCTGAGGTGGAGACAAAACAAATTCTGAAGCACTACCCTCAACTTGATGTGGGTGAGATGTTTTGTTTGTTGTGGTTGATGTGGGGGCAGGTGATGGCAAGTTAATCCCAGAAAGCAGGCTGCTCCAAGGGCTCTTCTGGCTTAGTATTGTAGTCTCTATCAATTCTGCCAAGGTGTTTGATTCCGCTGAGGTTGTTCCTGCCATTAAAGGCTGACTCTCAGTCATGTGAGTACAAAATACATCTTCCAATGATTGTTGATTTCTTGTGGACACACCCACTTCTTGATTTCTTGTGGACACACCCACTTCTTGATTTCTTGTGGACAAACCCACTTCTTGATTTCTTGTAGATACGCCCACTTCTTGATTTCTTGTGGACACACCCACTTCTTGATTTCTTGTAGATACACCCAATTCTTGATTTCTCATATGAATGTCTACTTCTTCATTTCTTGTGGACACACTCACTTCCTGACTTCTTGTCGACACACACACTTCCTGACTTCTTGTCGACACACCCACTTCCTGACTTCTTGTTGACACACCCACTTCCTGGTTCCTAGTGGATACTCCGACATCTGAGCCTGACATCTGGTGACTGCCGCTAATCTCGTTTCTGCTGTAATAGTGTGAGTGATGGTGTGAGCAATTTGGGTGATGGTGAGGCGGAGACAGGGGATAGTTACGAGGGTGATTAGGACAGCTGGGATGATGGTGATGATGATGGTGATGGTGGTGATGATGATCATCCAATGTTCGTCCCCCTCGGTCCAACGACGCAAGTGTATCAGAGGTCTCAGCTAGGTTGTGGTCACTACCTCCAGAGTGAGGAATCATGTCTAAGGATGAGTCATCATTATACTGGTCATAGTAATGAGATGGGGTTCCCCCCATGGATTCTTCATCTTCCTCAATGATAATCGGCTCGGGCACAGTTGGGTGAGTGGAGGTGTCAGTGTGGAACAGTCTCTTGTGACGAATCAAATCTTTTTTATGGATGTACGACTTTGTACAATGAGGATAGTCACAGGGGTATCGCTTCTGAATGGCCCCCAGGTTATTCATTGCTGGAAAGTGGACCTGTCGTTGGTGCCGGATGAGGTCCTTGTGATGGATGTACGACTTCATACAGCCGTCCACCCCGCAGATGTTGGGGCGTGGCGGCACAACAACCATAGTGGCTTCCATGAGATGAGGGGAGGAGTTGTGCACCATTCTCATGTGACGTATTAGATCCTTCTTGTGCAGGTAGGCTCTGTTGCAGCCGCTGGCCTCACATGGGTACTTCATGCAAATGGCATTAGACGATGATTGCGAATTACTCCTGGAACTGTTTGAACGCTGGTTGTATGCTGATTGCTGGCTGTCATTCAACGAGTGGGACAAAAAATCAAGTCGACTTCTCTTATCAGAGGAAACATCATCGCTGGTCTGTAGGGTGGATGGAGACTGATTGGAGCTGGGAGGGGTGAAGTTGTCACTGATTGTAATGCTATATGTTGTGGTGAGGTTCTGAGCTCCAGCTGTGTGCGTTCTGTGGGCTGGGGTTGATACTGCTTTGTCGTCACCAATTGGTCTTGCTGTTGTACTTGGAACTTGATGACCTTTTCCTGACTCACTACCGCTGCAGGAAGGTGAAGCCAGGATGGTTGATATCGAGGGACTGGGATTGAGGTAAACAACTTCTGGTGTATCGGGAGCCATATTTATAGTCGATAAGAGATCCTGAAAAGCACTGGCTGGACTTCTGATGGAGCTACTGGCACTAAATGGTGAACTCAAAGACACTGTACTGCTCTGTATGGTTTTGGGGGTGCTAGTGGATGTTTGGTTAACAATATCTGAAGTTCTTGTTTGGCTTGCAGAGCTTTGTGTCTGCTTGTTGAAGGACTGGAGAGAGGATCGACTGGATTCTTGCCCTGCGAGGTCCAGGTTGAGGAACCTTGCAACGGGATCTTCTGTCAGAGGGTCTGGTCTAGTTGACCTTGGAAGGGATGAAGAAGATGGAGAGTGTAGTTGGTTTTGACTAACAATGGCAAACAAGGCACTAGTGGTTGGAGACATTTCTTCATCCGATATAAACCCATATTCAACTCTGTCAGTATCTTGATGCATCGGGGTGCAAGGCTCACTTGATGGAGAAGGGCTGGTGGTGACTGCATGGAGGAATGAAGCATACAATTAAATCGATCACTGGTATAACATGAGGGAAAGTATTTTGGACTACGCGCTATCGACGTGCGCATGCGCGCGTGCGAGACTGGAAACAAAGACTATGAATTTCGTTAATTTTTCAACTCACCCGAACTTACGCTGCGATGGTAACTGCTTATGTGCCTCGTGAGATCCTCGGTGAACCTAAACTTTCTCCTACAATATCGACAGGCGATGTATGCACCGTCATCAAGTTGGATACAGCGTCTGCGCTTCGCTTTCTGGCTTCTAGCTGTAGTCGGGTTTACACACATGCGACATACAGACTGCGAGTAGTGGTCAGCGCTACCGATACTGCACACACTTGGATGAATTGAATTCTTGATAACGCTCGATTTCGCTAGGCTATTCTCTTCACTGTTTGCTATCGCTGCTGTTTTAACTTCTGCAGTTTTTGGTAGGTCGCTTTTCTTCAGCAATGGATGCTGTGGGTTTGCTTCGTCTTCATTCTGGGTCTCCGAGTCATTTTCAGGCTGCGTGAGTGTTGCAATACTCATCAGTAAGATTGCACATTAATTATTACCGATAGAACAAAGAAGACATTGTTTATTGTATGGGTTCCCGTTCTGAATTGGGTGTATTTTAAACCGGAACGCGGATTAACTTAGAAAATGGCTGATGTACCACTAGATGCTCCAGAGGGTAAGGACACTTAGCTCATACCAGATGTTGTTTAAGCACTTTTTGTACTTTAGATTGTCCAGGAACTCAAAGCACTCAGGCAGGGAAGACAATAGCATGTGAAGGTTGTCCTAACCAGTCAATTTGTGCATCAGGTCTACCAAGGGCTCCTGATCCAGGTACTGTATACGCTGTCAATACTGTGTTATGGCGTAATGTTGAGTGTACATCAATTGAATGTGGGGATTATACATGTGTACCTGCAGCTATTGAAGAAGTTAGGAAAAGGATGATCAATGTGAAACATAAAATCCTTGTGTTGTCTGGGAAAGGAGGTGTGGGGAAGAGTACCTTCTCCGCCCACCTCTCCCATGGGCTATCTTCTGATAAACAGAGACAGGTGTGTGTGTGTTTGTATGTGCGTGTGCTGTATTAGTGCATGCGTATGCTCACAATTGAAGATTGGTCTATTCACACCCAGCTGTACAACCGACCATAGTGGATGCCAGAATGTATTGTAATACCTTTTCACTGGTTCATCATTCCCTCGTTTTGTCATTGCAGGTAGCTCTACTGGATATCGATATATGTGGCCCATCCATCCCGAAGATCATGGGGTGTGAGGGGGAGCAGATCCACCACAGCAACTCGGGATGGTCCCCAATCGTGAGTTCTGTTGTACTCCACCTCCTGTTGTACTCCTCCTCCTGTTGTACTCCACCTCCTGTTGTACTCCTCCTGTTGTACTCCTCCTCCTGTTGTACTCCTCCTCCTGTTGTACTCCTCCTCCTGTTGTACTCCTCCTGTTGTACTCCTCCTCCTGTTGTACTCCTCCTCCTGTTGTACTCCTCCTGTTGTACTCCTCCTCCTGTTGTACTCCTCCTCCTGTTGTACTCCACCTCCTGTTGTACTCCACCTCCTGTTGTACTCCACCTCCTGTTGTACTCCACCTCCTGTTGTACTCCTCCTCCTGTTGTACTCCTCCTCGTGTTGTACTCCTCCTCCTGTTGTACTCCTCCTCCTCCTAGTGGCCTGATTCACAGTAAGCTCATGCGCTGTTCTCTGTCCACTCCAGTATGTTGAGGACAACCTGGCTGTGATGTCTGTAGGGTTTCTCCTCTCCAGTCCTGAAGACGCAGTCATTTGGAGAGGACCAAAGAAAAATGGTGAGCTGTGGTCCACTGGTGTAGTTTCTTCACACCTCTACACTGACACTGGCCCAGTCTGTGTACATGTCTACTGACACTGGTCCAGTCTGTGTACATGTCTGTACTGACACTGGTCCAATATGTGTACATGTCTGTATTGACACTGGTCCAGTCTGTGTACATGTCTGTTTAACACTGGTCCAGTCTGTGTACATGTCTGTTTAACACTGGTCCAGTCTGTGTACATGTCTGTATTGACACTGGTCCAGTCTGTGTACATGTCCGTACTGACACTGGTCCAATCTCCCTGTGGTTTGGTCAGGACTCATCAAGCAGTTTCTCAGAGATGTTGACTGGGGTGAGCTGGACTACCTGGTGGTGGACACTCCCCCTGGCACTTCTGACGAACACCTGTCTGTTGTGCAGTATTTGAGTGGAACTGGTGTGGATGGAGCTGTTGTCATAACAACACCTCAGGTGCGTTGATTATTGGATGCTGGTGGTGATATAATAGTATACCATGTTACCTTTCGTTTTAAAGCTGCTTTGTCACTTTCACTTGCTAGTTGTATTTTGCAGTTGAACAGTGGATGTCAAAGGTGTTGTTTACCTCCTGTGCTATATGCTTACTCAGGAGGTATCACTATTGGATGTTCGAAAAGAAATTAATTTTTGTAAAAAGGTTAACCTCCCCATCCTCGGCGTTGTAGAAAATATGAGTGGATTTGTTTGTCCGAAATGCAAGGTGCGGGGGTGTTATGGTGCACTGCCTTACCATAGTATGTGTATGAACATTCATCTGTATTGCTATGCATGTCTGTACCTCTGCGTATTATTTGTACCCGTATTTACACACGTGTACCTCTGTGTATTATTTGTACCTTTTCGACATTTGTACCTCTTTGTACACATTGGTACTTTATATGCATGTTTGTGTCCTTGTATCAGTACATGTTTGACTTTGCTTCTTTTAGAAAGAGTCAAAGATATTCCCTCCCTCAACTGGAGGTGGACAACAGCTGGCTCTAGACACAGGAGTGCCATTTCTAGGACAAGTTCCTTTGGATCCACGTCTGGGGAAGTGCTGTGATGAGGGAAAGTCGTATTTATCAGAATTCCCAGAATCTCCAGCATCCAAGGCATATAACAACATAATTACCCGTATGTATGTATGTATATATGTATGTATGTGTGTGGGTATGTATGTATGTTCGTATGTATGTGTGTGTGTGTGTGTGTGTGTGTGTGTGTGTGTGTGTGTGTGTGTGTGTGTGAGTGTATGTTTGTATGTATGTACATATATATGTGTGTATGTACATATGTATGCTATATAATATTCTCTGTATATACCATAAATGAAGTGATGCACATGACATGTATATCATTATTTTAGTAAGAAGTGGTGAAAATGACTATTTTTCCTTTCATCCTGTAGAGATTGTTGACGTGTGTGGTAAAAGTGCCCAACAAACGAAGGATATGAAAATGTGAGAGAATCCACTGCTCTCAAAACTAACAACTGTGACATTCTTTCTATTTTATTTTTTGTCTATTACTCAAAGTTACGGTGTCTGATGTTAATGATGAGATCATATTATGTTAGTTCATTTTCACGTATTTTTTAACAGTAATTCAGGTATTATTATGAATCAGTGTTGTATTATTGTTACATTTCAGTTCAAGAGGTTTGTCAAGGAAACGTGAATGTAGCTACATCGGGGACAAGGTGATGCTGGTCCCTTACAGCAAATACCATGTTCTGAAGTATGTTAGCAATGATCCTTCGGAGAAATGGCTTTCTGTTTGTGTCTGGTGTGTACAGTCACGATGATGCTTTGATGCATGAAGGTACCACGAATGGATGCAGGACAGAGAGTTGCTGTCCTTGACTGCCTCAGAACTGCTGACACTGGAAGATGAGTATCATATGCAGGAGTCTTGGATGAGTGACAATAACAGTGAGTGTGTGGTGATAGGGGTGTGTTGGACTACTCAGTGGGTGTGGTGACAGTTGGGGGTGTGTTGGACTACTCGGTGGGTGTGGTGATAGGGGTGTGTTGGACTACTCGGTGGGTGTGGTGATAGGGGTGTGTTGGACTACTCAGTGGGTGTGGTGGCAGGGGTGTGTTGGACTACTCAGTGGGTGTGGTGACAGGAGTGTGTTGGACTACTCAGTGGGTGTGTGGTAAGGGATGTGTTGGACTACTCAGGGAGCCTGAGGGGACATTTGGGGGCATGCATGTGTCTGAATACCTAGTGAGTGCATGGTCACGTTGACCTGTAGTATGGGAGTACACGTTCAGAGTGCTTTGCAAGCAGTAGTGTGTGGTGGACTGGAGCTTGCCTGGGACAGTTCATGTACTGGTGGCAGTGATTCCTGCACCTGGTGATGCCCACTGGGCTGCACTGCATGACATGGTCACCAGGGCCCCTGAGCAAGTGTTGAATAGTTTAAATACCTTCTTCTTCACTTTGAGAGGAGTACACCAAATTCCTCACATTGCTTGAACTATGGGACGTTAGTGTACATTCTTGTCCTCGACTGGGGGAACTACCTTGTCAATGCTATTGAAAATCCCCACATGAATGGGGCAAGTAAGAAAATACCTCTTCTTTGTCAGCTCCAATTGGCAAACTCTGTTGTCAATGATCTGTTCATTTCAATCACCTGGCCAGTAAAGAGTACCCAGGGCAATACATACTTCTGTCAATAGATATGCTTTATTCAGTCCCTAGACCACTTGAACCATAACAATCAGTGCTGATTGTCAGTATCTCTGATAAGGTGTGTAATTACTAAGCAAGTTGAACCATACACACTTCAGGTTAGTGCACACTACTGGTTAGCACACACTCCTGGTTAGTATACACTCCTGGTTAGTACACACTTCAGGTTAGTACACACTCCTGGTTAGTACACACTCCGGTTAGTACACACTCCTGGCTAGTACACACTCCTGGTTAGTACACACTCCTGGCTCGTACACTCCTGGTTAGCACACACTCCTGGCTAGTGTACACTCCTGGCTAGTGCGCACTCCTGGCTAGTACACACTCCCAGTTAGTGCACACTCCTGGTTAGTACACACTCCCAGTTAGTGCACACTCCTGGTTAGTACACACTCCTGGTTAGTGCACACTCCTCTTTAGTGGTACTTGTGTTATTGCCTTACTGGGTGGATTGTCATGTGAATGTATTCTAACTCTCTCTTTCACTCTCTGTACCCACAGAGGCGACATTCATCATATTGCACAAGGAAGTGTACAACCAGTCTGATAGAACTGAAAGAGGTGGGCCACCAGATTCATAAATATTGAAAGAGAAAAGCGACAATCACTTCTCCTCTTAGATTCCATGGTGGGCGATGTGAACCTGTTCTTCAATGATCCCACTAATCCGACTGTTGCTGAAATTGATGTGATGATAGCAGAGAAGGCACACAGGAGTAAAGGTCTTGGAAGTGAGGCTGTTGGTCTCATGATGAACTATGGTGAGTGGAATACACTGGACAGGCTGTCGCTTGAGCTATGATGGTGACCCGAGCATCTGTATGTGGTCAGGTATCAGCGAACTGGGGGTGGACACATTTGTGGCTAAAATTGGACAAGAAAATGACAAGAGTATCAATATGTTTCAAAGAAAATTTGGTTACAAAGAAGTATGAATGAATGGAAGTATTGCTGAACCAAGTGTTTGCTTGTTTATTGGACCTTTTGCATCTATTGGTTTCTAGGTTTCCAGGAGTTCTGCCTTCAATGAGATCACTATGGAGATGAAGGTGGATTGTAAAGCGAGGGAGAGGGTGGAAAGTGGCGCAGACAGAGCACAATGGGTCCCTTATCGACAGAAAAATTGACGGACTACGTAAAGGGTGCCGGAATGAGATAGTTGGGTCAGAGTTGAGATCGATGAATACAATTACAAACTTGAACCGGAAGTAACAATATTCCATATATGGCAGTATATTAGCTCACTCTACCTATTTATTTGGAGCTGTCTGCTCAGTAGACCCATAGATACTATGGTAGACCTGAGGTAGTGGACTTCCTTTGACGAGAGAGTGATTCGTGAGCGATGGCGGAGACAAATGAGATTTCACAGTCCTACACAGATCCTAAGTTAGAACTTCAACGACTGGTACAGAAGGAAGGGAATGATTCGTGTGCAGATTGTGGCCGCAAGGGTGAGTGTCCGCAGGCCGTCCTGGTGTGGAGTTTGTGCTGCGAAGCGAGACCAAGAGAGAGGGTATTGTCCCGACAAGAATATCCTATAATTATCAAGTTTTGGGCGCTAAGAGCTAGTGAACATCTCGCGTGTCGGGTTATTGAATTGACGGGATTATAATATTTGGCCGTATTGTGTTACCGTCACCTGTTCACTCTCCCCTTGTGCTTGAGTATGAAATCCCTATTCGAGTGCTTGAGTATGTTCTTACTGTCTTTTGTGTGTGTATTATAGAGCCTGTCTGGGGATCTCAGAATCTTGGAATCTTTATATGTATCGAATGTAGCGGAATCCACAGAGGACTAGGAGCGCACATCACCAAGATTAGATCCCTAATACTTGATCAGTGGACACTGGAGAGTGTGGAGGTGAGTTGTGTGTGTGTGTGTGTGTGTGTGTGTGTGTGTAGCTACTTGGCCATGTGTGTACTAATGGTGATTATACAGAACTGTTTGGAGGAAGGCTAAATGTAAGTACATTAAATTGTAATGGTCATTAATAATTGCCATTATCAAGAAAGCTGACCTCGTGTGTCCTTCACTCAAGATGTCTCCTGCTGTACACATCACCCACTCCACACATCTCCCACTCCACACTTCTCCCACTCCACACTTCTCCCACTCCACACATCTCCCACTCCACACGTCACCCACGTCAAACCTCCCCCACTCCACATGTCACCCACTCCACACCTTGCCCGCTCCACATGTCACCCACTCCACACCTCCCCCGCTCCACATGTCACCCACTCTATGGGTCATCCGCTCCACATGACCCCCACAGTTGGGGATTCTCAAGTGTGCAGATCATTTCATTCATACTTGATTACTCGGCTGTGTTGGCGTAGACTGTGGTACTTTGAGAAGTATGTTATTTGCTGATTGTTTTGATGACTGCATGATACCTGATCCTACAGCACGAGAACACTTGAAACAGAACTGTTCGAACTATTCTCACTTCGGGAGTTCTCCCTATGTACTTCATAGTTACACATGCTAGTGGTGCTAAAATGTTGGAATTTTTAATGTTGCCTTTGATACTACTCCCGGCAATTCTGAGTGTTGGTAAAGCAGCATCACCATAGTCTGGAGGGATTGTGTGTGTTATACATGTGTGTGTGTGTGTGTGTGTGTGTGTGTGTGTGTGTGTGTGTGTGTGTGTGTGTGTGTGTGTTATACGTGTGTGTGTGTGTGTGTGTGTGTGTGTGTGTGTGTGTGTGTGTGTGTGTGTGTGTGTGTGTGTTATACGTGTGTGTGTGTGTGTGTGTGTGTGTGTGTGTGTGTGTGTGTGTGTGTGTGTGTGTGTTATACGTGTGTGTGTGTGTGTGTGTGTGTGTGTGTGTGTGTGTGTGTGTGTGCTTGTACACATACGTACATATGCATGTGTGGAATTTTAATCAGTTTGTTTTATTGACCAATCAAATTATTTGTCAACTGTGTGTATTCAAAGAAATTACCGTGTTTGGCAGGTAAACAAAATCCTGTTTCAGTATTGAAGGTTTAGTTTCCTCATTTTATCCAATAGTCAACAAATATTTGTTTAGCAGTCTATATACGTAGGTTGGTATTAGATGCACATCTATACAGTTGATGTACAATTGATGTACCATTGATGAACAGTTGATGTACAGCTGATGTACAGTTACTGTACAGTTGATGTACAATTGATGTACAGTTGATGTACAGTTACTGCACAGTTGATGTACAGTTACTGTACAGTTGATGAACAGTTGATGTACAGCTGATGTACAGTTACTGTACAATTGATGTACAATTGGTGTACAGTTGATGTACAGCTGATGTACAGCTGATGTACATGCAATTACTGCTGTAGAGACGGTGTACTTCTGCTACCCCTGTCCACAATAGGGTATGTCCAAAGGTGGCAATGTAGCTTCAAAGAGGCACTATGAGGCTAAGGTCCCTCCTTGTTGGAAGCGTCCCAATGAAAACGACAGTTTGTGAGTTTGTTCAACCAACCTATCTGAAGTTGATATTTTGATGACAGAGAATGCTCAGTTTATGTAAATAATATATATTGTGTGTGTTCCATCCTTCTTGTAGAGTTTTGAAAGAGCAGTGGATAAAGGCGAAATACGAACGCAAAGAATTTGTCAAAGATGCTCCCGACCCACCTTACATGACCGGTAAGGTTTCCTATCGAAGGGTTCTTGTGACAGGAGATTCACTATTATATTTTCATTCATTGCCTGAAACACTCTGACTGTTTCCTTCCATATTCTTCAGTAATAAAATGGCTGCCTCAGTTTTGCATTCACGCCTTGTGTAGCTTGATAGCTTCTCTCTATTGAAAACATTGTGTGTGTAAATAGCTACTATGCACCAGTATGGGTTGAATGGGGCTGTTTGATACTGATGGGCTGGCATTTCTTCTAAATGGGGTCATTATTTCAATCCATGAAATCACCACAGCCTCCTGTTAGCAGAAATATAGTAGCAAACACTTTTAGGTTATATCAAGTCCTTGTATTAGTGACAGAGTGTTGTTTGTTGTTATCCTTTCCTTTTACCATAGGTAGGAAAAAGGGGTTTCTATATAAGAGGAAAAAGGACAGTGACAAGTGGAACCAAAGGCTGTTTGAACTTGACGAGGAAACACTGCGGTATTATGTTAAGGTGTGCAAGTGTGTGTGTGTGTGTGTGTGTGTGTGTGTGTGTGTGTGTGTGTGTGTGTGTGTGTGTGTGTGTGTGCATGTGAGTGCGGTGTGTGTGTAAAGCTCAATACACACTAATCCATACGAGGATGGTATTCATGTAATTCATGTTATCTAATTGACAGCATTTTAATTATTGGATTAACATTGCTGACTGTTAAGAAGTTAGTCTGTTCATCCTTTATGACAGGACAAACCCAAGGAGATTCTTCCTGTCATTGACTTGAATGTTACCCTGAACAGTAACAGTGGACACCCCAACGGAATGCAAATGGTGACTGTTGTGAAGGGGAAAACTAGAAACTATTTTGTCTATTCGGATAACGCACAGGTACTGTGTATGATTCAACTTCACATCTCCCTCACCCCACATCTTCCTCACCCCACACCTTCCTCACGCCACATCTCCCTCACTCCCCATCTCACCCTAAACCTCCCTCACTCCAAACTTCCCTCACTCCAAATCTCCCTCACTCCACATCTCACCCTAAACCTCCCTCACTCTACAAGAATGCTTCATATTATACTCTTCCTATCCAAGAAGCTCATGACAGCTGTTGTCTCCTCTCTATATGCTAGGAAATAGTGGAGTGGTTTTGTGCCATCCGAGCTGCTAGGTTAAAGCTGTTAAATGTGAAGTACCCTCAGCTTCGGAGGGAAGAGCTGCTATCTATGTTGTCTCAGGATTTCAAGAAGTTTGGCTGGGTTCAGAAGACCCCACCCCCTCCAAAGGCATCCAAGAAGGTTGGTATTTGTGCCTGTCACCCAACCTTGAGGGTGTTCACAGTTACATGTAATTCAACACACTGTTGGCATCTTAAAGTGTGAATAGTGTTACAGTGACCCTTATTGCTCCATGTACAGAACCCTTTTCAGAGAAGATGGTTTGTTTTGGATGGCAGACGTCTGCTTTACTTTGCTAATCCCTTAGTGAGTACATGTATTGTGATGTGTGATGTCGTACAATGACAGCATAAGACACTCACCAATCATGCAAAAAATGTGTATATTTTTATACCACATGGCCTGTTGCATGGTGTGCTAAGTGCAGGAATGGTACTGTTCCCTGTAGATGCATAGTCACTATTACTCTGTGGTAGTGTTATTGCTTATACACTCCTCATCTCTCTCCTCAAGAGCAAGCGTGTTTGACACTGTGTAAGTATGTTTTGCTGCTATCTACTTTGCTCAGGATGCTAATCCCTTGGGCGAGATCCTTCTGGGCAGTGCATCCCAGGGATATGGCATCAACGAGGAATGCCCACCAGAGTACAACGGAGGAGAGTATGCATTCGAACTGCTAACTCCTATTCGGTCTTTCCCACTGATTCCTGAACCTCAGAAATCGGAGGAGAAAGCCAGCTGGATTGAGTGTTTGAAATCAGCAATTGAATCAGATGGAGAGCCAATTCTAAATGGAAGTACAACATATGGAGAGGAATAACCGTTTCCATCTGTACATATAATAGTAACTGGTGTACTGTATTTAAGTGTTTTATGGATATCATCAATGGCATGCTGTTTTTGTGTTTATGTAGATTGTATTGGTGGAGAGTTATCTGCAAATATGACAATGCTCACATATTTTATTATTCCACTGTGTGTGACTCACTGAACCTGTTTTGTACATGTGCACAGAGAATCATCCTTTCTACTTGTTGTATCTTTATTTCCTTCATTGCAAAAGGTTCCCTCCATCATGCAGTAATGGTAACCGTACAGGTATGTACATCACTGTATGAGAGCTATGTAGTGTTCTGTTACAGTGTTTATTATTTTGACCAATTGAATTTCCAATATACCTTGCAAGGTTTCATGACAGTCCTCTCTCTCTCTCCTCTTGTTAAATTGTTTGTCACTTCCGAGCATAGTCATAACATCAATTACCTATTGTGTTTGTAGCCATTGCACGAGCACAAAGACACAACTATAGGACATTCATTATCTTGAATTTTAATTCCAACAAAACTCAACATATGAGCACTAACAAGACAATGTAAATGTAATATTGATTGTCTTCAAATATATTTGCTAGCAATACAGTGTGTATACACCATCACATCTGTGAGGACTAGGACACTCGCGTATAATGTGCTCGCGAGGTAGGGACACCAATGTACCGCGGTATACAGTCTTGATGGAATAAAGCGAGTACATGTAGGTAATTGGTTCCGGCTGTTTTCGCTTCCGGGCGGCTGGTTATTGGGTCCGTATAACAGTTGCCATGGAGAACCGCAGGCCAGGTCCACGACTACGAGTATCATGGATGTCGTGTTTTGGTTTATCGTTGACAAAGAGGACTTATTGAGGAAGAATGAAACCTTTTAATAAGCTTTTACATGGAGAGAAAGGTACCGCCGTACCAAATAACGCAACAACTTGAAAAAATCGGAGTCTCCACACGTAATCAAGCCTATGGTGAATCCAAAGACAAAGGGAAAGCCTTGTCGTTACGGGCAAGACGGTTCAGCAGCCCCGAATGCCCCCCAGAGCTCCTGCATTGTGAAATACGACCTTTCGGGGACTATTTCAACACACTGGATATCAGCTATTCTTCGGCATGCACTTGGGAAGCTATACAAGCATTTTGTTCGTCCATGCCTCACTTGGTGAATCTCGTGGCTCAGTCGTGCGGATTAACAGACACTGAAATGTACATTGACTGGCCTCGAAAGCTTAGATCTCTCAATTTTGCCCGAAATCAGCTAACTAGCTGTCCTCCCGGTGTTGAGTCACTGTTCTCCTTGCAGCACTTGAACCTGTCAGGCAACCAGATAGAGTCCTTTGACCCCATCGTCCTGAGACTGCCTGGTCTGGAAAAACTTTACCTGACAGGTAATCCAATAGTTGTCCCCCCCAAGCACATAGTTCAAAGTGGGGTTACTGCTTTGAGGGAATATTGTGGGATTTCCATGGTTGACATTCCCGAAGAAATCCCTCCTCCGCTATGTGACCGTTCCTCATCATTACCATCATCAATTCACAACATACCGTCACTATCATCAATTAGTGGGGTGCATCGGGATCCCCCATCTCTTGATGAGGAGGTGTCTCTGTCAATACCACGTGACCTGGGCTACGACAGTCAGAGTGTTGACTCTGAGCATTGTTGTGAACTCAGTCAGGGATCAAGCGATATGGACACGCATCATGATGACGTGTGTGCTTGTGACAAGCTCGAAGTGGACTCTTGTCCACCTTTTAACCCTAAAACAATGCTCATGGACTATTCCTGTCAGTCTGTGGAAGAAGTTTGTCAGGTGTACACACCTGTCGAGTGTACCTGTAATGAGGTTACATTGCAGGTTGTTAAAGACACTGCATTCTTCCCTTCTATGGAGAAAAACGAATACCTTGCTACACCAGTTGTTAGTGTTGACCCTCATCATTTGAAGTTCCCCTCCAATACACCAGCTGTGTTGGTTCTGCCTCACTGCATTGATGTCAGCATGACAGACCATATCCAGTTCATCCCTCTCCACAGTACTAGCACTTTGAAGCAGGCCCCAAAATGGGAGGTACATGAAAATGCTACAGTCAATGTCTACAGAGACTGCATCAAACTAACAACCACACACTTCAGCCTGTTTGCTGTCATTGTTCACTTTCCGTATCCCTCAGTAAGTGTTGACGTCTCCCCAGTGACAGGGGCAAATATATCTCTACCGCAACTTCCTGGATTGAAAGTAAGTGTACCACCGGGTGCACTACCAGGGGATTTCCCTGTAACTCTCAAAACCACAGTATATTATGCAGACAACCCCCTCCCCAGTGATCACGAAAGGGAAGAGCAGTCCGGCCTGGCCTCAGCATGCATTGGTTTGGAGCCTCATGGCCTGCAGTTCTCCAAGCCTGTGAGTGTCTGTCTCCCTGTTCAAGACTTTCAAGTCATTTCGTCGGTTCATGGGGGAGTCCTCGCCTTATGGGCTGCAAAGTACAAGGACGCATCCTCTCCTTTGGAATGGGAAAAGGTTGATATACCTTTTGTAGTACGTGAGGAGGAAGATGGCGAACATGTGGCTTGCTTCTCTGTTTCTCATTTCAGTTTTTGGAAATGGATGTGGAACCTGCCTCAGTCCATGCTGAATGCTATTAGGGCAGGGGCAGTGTACACCTTTGGACTTATGAGAACACAGTGTATTTCTATTCGCTGCCAGGTCCTGATGTCGCCTCCTATCCATGATAGGACGTTTGGTCTGGCTGTGGCCATTTATCGGTTTGGAGAGCCACTCCACAACATCTCCAACTACAAGTGGATCCTTGCAGATAGCGGAGAAAGTCGTAGGTTTTTGAAGACTGGAACAGTTGAAGTTGTTCTTACTGGAAATTTTGAGCCAATTAGTGAATTTGAAGAAAACGAACTGAGAGAAAGGTTTACTTTCACAGGTCAAGACTTTTGCTTGGAATTTGCCCTAAAACTAAAGGAATCAGTGGCCATCCCCCTCCAAGACCACCAGGTTATAGGCAAGCTGGTCCTCAAGGAGATCAATAGGGAAGCAGTGACAGCCGTTGTCCGCCTCAATCTCATCAAGGTGAGTTACTTACTGATTCTGGTGCCTAGGCCTGGGGAATGATTGCCACTCCCTCCTTTAGCCTCAAGAGCAAGGCTCCGGCATGAGCAGTCAAAATACATTCGACTTCCCTGGTACGTACGTATATCAATGTACGTGTACATATAACTATGTTAATATTATTATGTTCATGTATTAGTCCATCTGTATATATGTGTATGTGTATGCTCATGTATTACATATACATATGTATGCCTGTGTGTGTGTTCATGTGTTATGTTGAAGTTATTATTTTATTTCTGACCTGCTTTTATCCTCATTTTATTCACTGTGTCTATGTAGGTGTGACTGACACACCTCCTCCTACTCCGGAGCAGTCCACAAGTAGTCCCGCTCACCAACGTCAGTGGGAGAGGCACTCTGACACTGGAAACTCCTCTGCATCCGAACTGCCCAGTGTGAGTGAGTGGGAGGGAGGCTTCCTCAAGACTACCCGTAAGCGGCGACCTGAGTCACAAGTAGCAGTACCGGCCTCAACCAAACGTAAATCAAAGATGAGGCGAATTCAGAGAATTGGAATTATTGAGGACGACAGATTCCTCCTTAACATATCACGTGACATCAACAATCGCTGGCAGGAATTGGGAATTGAATTGGGACTCAGTCACAACACTCTCCAGTCCATCCCAGTAGACCAGACCAGCGGGGTTCACATGTGCGCTTACATCATGTTGCAGGAGTGGAAGAGACAGTCTCCAGAAGCTACCTACCACCACTTGCAGCAGTCTCTGGAGAAGATAAACCTCCACGAATGTGTCCACAAACATTTCTTTGTTGACCCTGATCTTGTGGGAATGGAAGAGGATAGCTCTGATGGAATGTAGGGAGCTTCACTACGGATTTTTAGAGTCTTTTTAATATTTTTAATTATAGTCTGCTTTTTTCAACTGTAAATACTTTATTACAACTATGAATATTATATCCCGTGTATCAACATGATATTATTAATATAGATATCCACGCACTATACTCGTGTATAAAAGAGCTTGTTCGTAGGACCGTAGGTAAAACGACCTTTGAACTTCGACTGGAGTTTAATAACAACCTGAATGGCCGTATCGAAGCCTGTGAACTTGCCCGTTTTGAATTCTGATGACAGGAAAGACCTTCCTGAGTCGCCCAGTAAGTCGCGTGCACACGAAGCGAGTTTTTTCCTACTAGTTTACCACAGTTGGTGACCGTTTCTCACGATGTCGTTAGGTCCGAAGACGCCCAGCGATGTCGTTGTTGGACTGTGGAAGAGACTGGCTACAAAAACAAAGAATCTGGAGGACCCATGGGCAGAGTTTCACATGGACGATTTGTGTAGGGAAGAGAGGTGTATGAGACACATGTACAATCCCAGAAAGAAGACCTGGAGGAAGGATGAAATCCTTGTAAGGATGCAGGATAAGGTTTGTGGAAACTTCAACACGCATTATTGTACGTCATGCGTTAATTGCTCGCGCGTGTCCCGTGCAGCCTTTCGCCAATGGAGCAATGAGAGAGTGTTTCAGAATGTGAGTACGATATAATTGGTGTGTGGGGGCGAAGTGGAGGTGTGTGCTAGTGAGGGGTGGTGTGTGGGTGAATCAGTGAGGGTGAATGTGTGCAGGTGGGAGGGTGAGTACTAGATCCCCGTCTATCCCTACAGGAAGAAGTTGTCAAAATTTTCTCAAAATCCAGATTGGAAGAAGCATGCATCCAACTATGTCGCCAAACGCTACTTCAAGGAGGAAGAAAGAGAGACGTACTTTGCTGACACTAAATTACAAATGGAGGCTAAGCTGTATGGGGAGGAATACAACAAGATGAACCCTCCGAAAAAGGTTTGGATGTTGAAACAACCATTCATGTTTAGTGATGCATTGGAGCCTGTGTTGTGGGACCACTCCTCGGTGCACAGTACAGTGGTCTCCGATGACAGATGGTTGCTCATCAGAGATTATGGAGAGGGGTGCGCTCAAGAGAGATGGGTTTTTCGTCACAGTGGTCTCTCCAGACAGGCTACCCCTTAGTGCCCTCTCTTGAGTGGCTACCCATAGTAGGATTCTATGTTGTATAATATTATGTTTTTGGTGTTTGGGATGTGTGGTTTGTCATGTGATTATCACATGATTCCACCCTTGCTACCCAGGTGGACTTCATTCAAACCTACGTTATTGAGATGGTAGAGAGAGAAGGGTCACCACTGTTCTCTGTGGAGCACTTGATTGATGGGAAATATATCAAGTACAATTCCAATTCAGGATATGTTTCTGAAGTGAAGAGATTGACTCCTCATGCTTTCAGCCATTTTACCTTTGAGTATTCTTGTCACAGCTCAATAGTGGTGGATGTTCAAGGTAAGGCTGTTGAAACAGAGTGGTTCTCTCTATTCCATGTCACATGGTTAGCACATGTATTGTCATGTGATTAACATGTGACATACACCATGGGATCATACAAGTTTACCTTGCCACGCTGTGTTGCCTACGTAGGTGTGGGGGACTTGTACACAGACCCTCAAATTCATACGGTCAATGAGGAGGGCTATGGTGAGGCCAACCTGGGGACCAAAGGGATGGCACTGTTCTTCTCCTCGCACATATGCAGCCCGCTCTGTGAGTACCTCGGGCTGAGTAGGTTTGACTTGTCTCCTCTGGAGTTGGAGCGTCTGCACTCACACGTGTGGACCGGGGACAGCAGCACCAAGACCGTTGTGTCTCCAACTGTCTCGTCACCACCTGCTAGACTAAAGGTGGAGACAGTGAAAGAGGCATTCCGAAGGATGTCCGTCACATTTGACTTCACAAACATCGATTCGACTACTCCACCTCCTTTCACCCCCTTCACTCCAATATCAGAGGAGGACACCCTCTTCCCATATGATGACCATCCTGACAAGGTGGACAAAAAAGTGATAGATTCTTCAGAACATGGCACCTTAACCACTAACACAGACACAGATAGAAGAGTATGTGTATGTGTATATGTTTGGGAGTCTATTGAGCATTCAATGTTTTTCTTATTTTCTTCATTTTTCCATAGGGTTCCAACCCTGGAAAGGATAGGAAGTTAACAGTTGATGCTTTGAAATTTGCTAGTCAACAAATGGATCATTTGGAAGGCATAGTGGACAGAAGAGATGGAGGATTGAAGATACTTGGCAAAGTATGTGTTGTCAATGTGGTGTTTGTTGTTGTTGTTGTTTACTCATCTTGTACCCTCAGGTTCACTATGACATGGCTGTCTACAATATGGTGGGGCGATTCTCAGAGGACAAGCAGACGTCAGACCCTTCCTCTGCCCTCTTCCACTTGCAACAAGCAGGGAACTTTGAGTCACAGGAGGCACTGGAGGTCCTCTACAAGTTGTACCAACAGATACCTTGTGATGGGTTCGATATTGAAGTTGAGGACACTCCAGAGAACCAAGGCATTGGGTTCTGCTATCTCTACAAACTGGCCAAGTCTGGGAACAAGGACGCAATGATAAAGACTGCCCAGTGTTTTGAAACTGGAATTGGCTTTGGAAAAAGCACAGGAGATTGTATGCTAGTAGAACAGAAGTGAGGACTTGGTTACTTTCAAAGATCTGTTGGCTATCATTGGTCATACATGTATTGCACACTTGTAGGGCACCTTCGTGGGTTCAGGCTGTAGAGTGGTACCAAAAGGCCTTGGAAGCTGAAACAGGTTTGAGTGTTTTACAGTGTTATACTGAGTTATACAGGGTCTACTGAATAGCATACTGTACTTTGTCTTGCTAGAATCGGACCATCCGAACTACTTAATATTGGCTAAAATGGCCGAAATGTACCTCAAGGGAGATCATGGTCTTAACAAGGACCCCAGCTCAGCTGGGGACTACTACACTCAAGCAGCTGATGAGGCTATGGGCTCCATGAAGGGGAAACTGGCTAACAAGTATTACATGTTAGCAGAGGAGGCGTGGGCGGAGTGCTGAGACACTGCTCATCCCTGCCCACCCTGGGTGGAGTCATTGTTTGCTTCATGTGTTTCAACTCTAATTATTTGTATTTTGTGTTTTAGTGACAACAGTTGCACCTCTTTTGGACATCTGTATCTGTCAAGAATTCAGCACTAATAATTCCTGTTTATTATTTTATTTATTTTCAAGGACTTCTCACTTCATTGATCAGTGCAAAATAATGACAAAATTGCATTGATGGTATATTTATGTCAGTGATATTCACTGTTATTTAGAATGTGTTAAATTTATCAATTCCATCACAAAATTGTTGTGTTGATGGTACACAGCTAACAAACACATTGCAGCTAATACTCAGTCAGCTGAGGTGTCACCACACACTGTAACTGCTTCTTCCCTCGGAACAAAGTGATGTCCATTTTTTTGCCTTCTTGTACAACCTTGATGACATCATCTGTGGAAGTTATGGTTTTACCATTTATGGAGACAATAACATCACCTCGTTTCAGCCCCCCCTCGGCACCAGGTTCCCCGGGGACCACATGGGCCACAAACACCCCGCCCTGTAGATTGTCTGGAAGCTGGATTCTCTCAGATAACAAATGCAAAATACGGAGTGTTATCATGGAAATGCCGATAACATATTTCTCAGTAATCTTTGAGTGCTTTGCGTCTTTATTGGCATTCTTAACAAATTCGCAGACCACGTCACTGGGTATGGCAAAGGATATTCCTGGAGCTGCAGTGAGTGTGTTCACACCAACAACATTACCATCCAGGTCCACTAGCGGACCTCCTGAGTTCCCAATGGTGATGGAAGCATCAGTTTGAACGTATTTCATGTCTTTTGGTAATCCGAGGTCTTTACTGGCACGATGGACACAACTCACTATACCGGCAGTGATGGTGTTGGAGAGAGCAAGGGGACTCCCCATTGCAACAACCCACTCTCCAGGACGCAGTTCCCCAGATGTACCAATCTGTAACCATGGTAACACGTCTCCGGAAGGCGTGTCAATTTTGACCAAAGCCAAATCAGACCCCTCGTCCAAATCTAAAACTGTACCCGAGTGTTCCTGTCCACTCTGCAGACGGACACGGACCCGTGTCAACATACCAACAACATGAGCATTGGTCACAACTAGTCCGTCTTTGCTTATGATGAAACCTGATCCAGAAGACACTGCCGTAGCCTTCGCGCCGAAGATCAGAGAAATTTGCTCTTTTCTCTCAATCGACACAACTGCTGGAGATGCTTTCTCTACTACATCGGCTAAGAAGTTGAAGTTCTTCTTCCTTTTAGTACCTTCCGCATTCAGCTGCATTCCAATGGATTTGAAAATACTGAAATTACTATCTATCTCGCTGTGTGTCTTATTCAGTCTTTTCCGGTGGAAAATTAACCCGCTCCCCATGAGAAAACCAGCGAACACGCTGTTACACAAAAGATAAGATGATCTCCAACGACGGTAGCCACCACCGTTATCATCTTGGCAATAAGGTCGAATTGAGAATGATTTCCATGTCTGTTGATAAAAAATGGGATTTGCTAAGCGAACGCGGCGTATTTGGCGCTGTAGTAGCCTTGTGCCGACTTCCGTATATCGAACAGCAGCCATTTTTACATAGTGCAATTTTTTCCCGAAGCAAAAGGGGAAACGAAGCCAAATCAGTTTGGGACTTGGAAAGGACCACGAGCTATGAAATAAAAATGGCGGCCAACATGGAAGAGGAACTCGACGACCACAAGAGATTTTTAGATCTGTACGAGGGTGAGTCAGTACTTTACCAGATCTTGTGCTT
>OZ026556.1:4988266-5093266 GCA_964020155.1 Chondrilla cf. caribensis | reverse complement strand
CACACACACACACACACACGCACACACACACACACACACACACACACACACACACACACACACACACACACACACTCCCATATGCAAGTGGTAGTACAATGGTATGCACACTCACTCCAAATAGGGTCCCTTCTCCCAATACACAATCTGTCCTAGTGAATGACCGACCATCTTTGTCCTTATCCTCGATATTTACAAATACAGATCCAGAGAAGATGATGTAGAAATATTCCCCAGGGTGACCACGGCGTACAATGACACGCTGCTTTTCATACCTGTGAAAGGTAAAAAAATATTTTGCCAGAAGTACACAGTGTAGCTACGTATGTCCACAAATACCATGTCCACAAGTACCATGTCCACAAGTACCATGTCCACAAGTACCATGTCCACAAGTACCATGTCCACGAGTACCATGTCCACGAGTACCATGTCCACGAGTACCATGTCCACGAGTACCATGTCCACAAGTACCATGTCCACAAGTACCATGTCCACAAGTGCCATGTCCACAAACAATCTACCCATGGACATACTTTCAATGCTATGGGGTGCCGTTTGTGTCAAAATTAGTGTGTTTTCCTGACAAACGGCACCCCATACTATGCAGGGAGCTTCAGCTGATGTGCCCATAATTATTGTGGACTCACTAACCTTGCATATATACAATGATAGCAAAATTCAATCTGAGCCTCTGGAGACAGTCTCTGCTTGAAGGATTTTAGCATTCTGAACAGAACAGCCAACTTCTTCACTTCGTGTGCTGATCTATTGTTTGGGCTGCAACTCATCATTTGACGGGCCCACTTTGGCATGAATATCTGTGCACCAGAAGGAGGTATGGAACACAAACCCTAGCCTCAAGCAGTAGGTAGTGAGAGCAATGGATGCATGAAGTGGAGCGGGTGCATGAAGTAGAGCGGGTGCATGAAGTGGAGTGGTTGCATGAAGTGGAGCGGGTGCATGAAGTGGAGCGGGTGCATGAAGTGGAGCGGGTGCATGAAGTGGAGCGGGTGCATGAAGTGGAGCGGGTGCATGAAGTGGAGTGGGTGCATGAAGTGGAGCGGGTGCATGAAGAGGAGTGGATGCATGAAGTGGAGTGGGTGCATGAAGCGGAGCGGGTGCATGAAGTGGAGCGGGTGCATGAAGTGGAGCGGGTGCATGAAGTGGAGCGGGTGCATGAAGTGGAGCGGGTGCATGAAGTGGAGCGGGTGCATGAAGAGGAGTGGATGCATGAAGAGGAGTGGATGCATGAAGTGGAGTGGGTGCATGAAGTGGAGCGGGTGCATGAAGTGGAGCGGGTGCATGAAGTGGAGCGGGTGCATGAAGTGGAGTGGATGCAAGTTGATAGTTGTACCTGGTTCGTAGCAGAGTAGTCCAACTTGTGGAAATGTAGAGTCAGTTCCTCTGAGGAGAAATGCCTCTCTTGAATGGAATAGTAGTGGAGTTCTTCAGCTGTCATTTCCTTCAATCTTCGTTCTGTGTTTTTATCACTTCTGATCAGCATCAAAATCCTCACAACAGTGCGTGCCACTCTGATGGCTTTCGTGAACAGCTCCCTTATCTGCCACAACATCAACACCATCATTATCACCATTTGCTGATGTATGTACGTATATGTATGTGTGCATTATGAGATGTCCAGAGAAATATATGTTTGATACGAATAAAACCAATGTTGCCACTGTAGCAGCAATGAATATCATTAGTCTCTAAGGTATGCAGGCAGCCAGTGATTATTCTAGAAAAAGTATAGATGGATACACAAAGTATTATGCACATATGTATGTACATGGGTAGAGTCTTTCATTTGAAAAATTAGGTAAGAGGAGACAAATCAAATTTTGAAAATAGGGTGATTTTACATACGTATTACAAAAATATTATTGACCACTAAAATTTTGCAGGGGAGGAAATTTAGGCCAGGAAAGCCAAGGACCCCCAAATGAAACCCAAATATATATGTACATACATGTTTTTATACACATGTACATGCATACAAACATGTATAATATACGCTTGTCATGTACTTTGAGTTCACTCTCCAGGATATATGAACTGGCACTGCAGTCACATTAGCTGCTATCCTACAGAAGTCAGCAAATAAAGTGCCACTCACTTGTGATGAGGAGTACTTGGACATCTTCTTCCTCTCCCAATACACAAAATGCTGTTTGAGGGGGGTCAGCTTACACTTTCCGAAGTAATGGTCATCACTGACATCACATTTCACATCTGTCAACAAGTTTTCTTCCTTGATGGTGGACTTCTGCTTATTTCTTTGTTTTCTCCTCTGAATCAGTTTGTTCTTCAAGTAAGGTGAGATGGATAGTGATCCTGGCTTGTAGATGTCTTCTGCTTCACAACTCCTTTTCTTGAGGTTTAGGTGACTGGGTTTCCTGAGGACGGGTAGGGTCCTAGTTGAGCTGACTGTCTCAAAAGAGGACATTGGTTGAGGCCTTGAAGTTGCCATTGAAACTGTCTTTGACAAGAGGGCCTTCAACTTTATCAGTTATGCCAGATTGGTTGGATTGTTGACAGCATTCTAGCTGTCAAGGTAACAGATGATCAACACAGCAGGTGATGATCAAACGTGGTGTTCCTTGCACTACTATGGCATCATTTGATTAAGTCTGTACCATTATAATGAACGATAATTGAATAGAAAATTCCCTGAAAACCACACATTGACAGGACTGAATTTGTGTGTATAGTGCACACATTGATTTCATCTTCTGCATGATTGTTAGCCTAGAGTCAACTGTGCTCATGTGATTGTATGAGATTCACTCACTCAATGTGGGCTGTCATACAATAGACAGCATCCCCTCATGATTAGCACATCAATATTGCCCAAATACATTAGAAACTGTACAAAATTAATGGTTTGAAGTTAGTGGCAATAATAAATTACTCATTCCAACAGATACAGTTTATTTGTTACAATTAAGCAATTCATCAATTCTTTCCCTCTGGTGGAATCACTTTTGTTATGAAGTTCTTCAGATCAGTCATGAGAGCTTCCTACAATCAAGAAGAAAATTTCTTGCTCAACTGCAGCACCACGGAAAGGGCACCAGTGAACTCACGGCAGGGAACAGAAAGTGATTGAACCCTTTGTAAGTCTTTAGTTCATGTCCCTCAAAATTGAAGGACTTAATCACATCTGATACAAAACATCCAGCATTGTACTTGACAGTGGGGTCGTATTCACAATGGCATTGCAATATTGGAGTCTTCTGGTTGGATTTGATGTCCTGCACACACACACACACACACAAAACTACTACAATGATATCACATACACACACACACACACACACACACACACACACACACACACACACACACACACGTGTATGCGCACACACGACACGGTACATCACACTACAACAGGAGCCAGCAACGTCAGATGATAAATCCAGCCAGCTCACATTAAGAAAGGTGGACTTGTCGATGGGAAGCCAGGTGCTGACTGCGAGGATTCCAGCAAAGTTCTTTGGGTAAGTGTAGGCAGAGTAAAGCCCAAGAGCCCCACCCATTGACAAACCACCGAAAATGATACGACTTGGGTCAATGCCTTCCAATACATCACTCTCCAACAAGACATGTACTGCACCAGTAGAGTAACTCAACTACCATGGTCAATACATGGACAGAAGAACAAAAGATACTCACTCTCTGCGGCTGCTTTGGAAAGACTCTCAACATCATACTCCGAGCCATCTCCAAGGTGGAACACATCAAACCAAGAATGCATTCTCATTCCTCGATTCAGAGTCACTGGCATGACAGGACTGTTTGGAACAAATAAAAGAATATCAATGTCCACACGTTGCATAAGGCATAGGACACAGGATAGCCTTTAATTAGCTGCAACAGATACATACAGAATCAAACACAGGTAAATATATCTTAACCACGTACGCTGTAGGGCAGATAATCTTTGTCGATGGTAGATCCAATGACGAGAGTATCTCACACAAGGTGTGGCTAAAGTGAAGAGAGTGCGATCATTAGCTCAATTAAACGCCATCACATGTAGGCTATCGGCGAATTGTCGCTCACAACCGGAGACTCACCCGCTGTCACCCAATCCATGTAGAAAGACCAGCTACAGAGATCAACGGAGGATAGCACGCACATGATAACTGCAACTTCTGGAGAGGACACAGCCACTTACAGCCGAAGTAGCCTTTGATTTAGGCTGTTTGATAGCAGCGTCCACTGAATCTGGTCAATGGTACGAGCCACTTCAAGATTGAGAATCGCGGATGACGTCATTCAAAATGTCCGCCCAATATTGCATCTGAGTCTCTCCAAGAGAAGGAAGGATTGGTCCGCAAGACTATAGATATAGACTTGTCCAAGGAATTATAATCGAGTGCAGTTGACATTAACCGATTAAAATGCATACATAATGTTAAATCTTTCCTTCTGGTGGGATTAATCTTGTTATAAAATTCTTAATATCTGCAATTTCCTACAAATGTGAAAGTATACTTTGGTGAACTGTTACCAGGAAACATAACACAGACTACACAACAACTCACTTCTGGACATGTGCTATGCCCCAATCCATGAAAGGTCTTGAATTCGTGGTTCTCTGCATTGAAGGACTCGATCAAACCTGCAGTAGCCAATCCCTTGTCGTACTTAACTGTAGGATCACGATCGCCGTGACACTGCAGCACCGGGGTGGTCTTGTTCGACTTTATGAACTGAAAATAAAGACACAAACAATCTCTTTGCAAGCACAAGAAGTATGAGAAAGAGGTAACTTGGAATGGCTTGGCATCTTTCTTCACACAACTCTCCTGGTACAAAGTCATTTCTGTGTCATTTCCATAGGGAGGTGATTCAATATTTAAAATGCACTCGTTCAGAGCTTAATATAAGCAATGTCTAAAGATGCCCATCCCAAGTATCCCAATACATGCTCCACCCAAACACACTGTGGACAAGAGCACTAGGAGATGTAGACAAAGCACCACTTGTTCTTGACTTACACTCATCAAGTCCGGCCGATCAGCTGGAAGCCAACAGCTGAGGGCAATAATCCCGGCCAACGGCTTAGAGTATGTGTAGGCGGAGAGGAGAGCTAGAGCTCCACCCATCGAGAAACCGCCCAGGACAACACGGCTAGAATCAATGCCTTCCAAAGCATCACTCTCCAACAAGGCATGCACTGCAAGGAACCACACACAACCCAACCTTCAGCACAGTACAGTATCAAGTACTATTGAGACACAGCTGATCCCTACCACTCAGATGAGACTATCAGTAATTACAATTAAACAAGAAAATCGCCCAACATAAACATTTGATGTACAAGTTAACCAGGAGATGGTACTAACCGGGATTAGCTTGAGAAACTACAAATAGTAACATTATGCAGTGAGGCTGGATGGGCATAGTCTTGCATAGCCAGATCACCAACTATTGTTCTTACAAACACGTCTTACTGTAGAAGAGACCTGTCTGGCTCTGCAAGACCATAGGCTAGGACACACACTGGGTTTTACAAACTAACCTTCTGCAGTGGCCTTCATTTGACCTTCCTCGTCATACTTCTTACCATCTCCAAGGTGAAACACGTCAAACCACGAGTTCATCCTCATCCCCCCGTTCAAGGAAACGGGCATCACAGGTCTGCCAATCGAGATACACAGTAGATAAACAATGGCTACGTGGAACAGCATACCATACTAGGAGGGAGGTCAGTACACAGTCTACAGGCACGTACGCTGTAGGGCAAATAATCTTCATTGATGGAAGGCCCATTTCTGAGAGGATGTCACACCAGCCATGGCTGAAGTGAAAGATGTGGTCATAACGTCATCACTTCAGCTTCATTACTACCAACTCACCCAGTGTCCCCCAGTCCGTGGAGGAAAACAAGCTGGAGAGAAAAATAGCAGACTAGGTATTTTCTGAAATAATCGATACTACTCAATCTATATTTAAGTCAATTTTACAAAATTACACAAATGTATGGCTACTGTATGGCTACTGTATGGCTACTGTATGGCGGATGCAACTCATGCTATAGGCCTACGAGGCCCTTAGTATTAACACTAAACCGAAATTGATACATGAATCGATGAATGGATAATTGAATGAAATATTATGAGGTGAGATACGTTCGCTTACAATGGAATCATAGACCCTAGCTATTTGGGGTCTATGATGAAATCAAGAAGGATTGCAAGATCAATAGTCTAGGGTGGAAAATGGAATGACGTTCATATGTGAATGGATCGCTTCGTGTAGGCTAGTAATGCGTTGAGACTCACAGCCGAAGTCGCCTTTGACTTAGATTGCTTGATAACGGTGTTCTGCAAAATCTGGCTAATAGTTCGCGACATTTTTAGGATGATGAAGCCCTGGGCGCTATAGGTTGGTGATTGGGCGTTTGATCTCAATAATGTTTCCCTTTGAACTACTTTCTAGTCGATGGGAGTGGGCAACACGATAGCTCACATGTTGATGGGCTGTACTGTTGTTAGGAAGGTCAATTTTTTTCAATTCAATTCAATTCAATTTAATTCCAGCAGGAATATTATCCAGAGAAAAATTGACGCCGGTCAAAATTTTTCGTGACAAGACATTTAGACGCCCATTATCTTATAACGGGCGTCTGCAGACAATTCCAAATAAGGTTTTATTGTAGCACGACTTCTGTACGCGTTCTTTTTCAAGTTTTTCGCCTTCTACTCGTACTGTGTAGACTGACCATAGTCCGCAGTCATCATGTCTTCTCCGTATCAAGATTTTCCTTTGGTTGAGGGAGCCATCACTTGTCACTGTTGGAACGGGGACAGAAGTAGTACGTTGAAGAGTTCTGTGGTCACGTAGTTGTATCATGTTCGAGGAAGAGTGGTTGGGAATATACGTACTTCGAAGGCTCAAGCTACTGTTTTCTCTAATTATATGAGTGCATGGTTGTACAACGGGATTGTTCGGTTGCTTAACAAGCCTGTTCTGTTTTGAAATAGGGTTGACCCGTTGTCTAAGTGGCTGTTCCTTGTATCAGTATATAATCAGCAATAACTTTGTATGTTTTGCCATATAGAATTTGCTATCTGTCCCAACAACACTGAGGTCCATATTTACAGCAAAGGGAAGAGTGGCAAGTGGGAGATTGAGCATGTCTTGACTGAGGTGTGTGTGTGTGTGTGTGTGTGTGTGTGTGTGTGTGTGTGTGTGTGTGTGTGTGTGGTGTGTGTGTGTGTGTGTGTGTGTGTGTGTGTGTGTGTGTGTGTGATGTATGTACATTTGCATGTATACTCTGTGTAGTAGTCACACCACCTCTATTGATGCCTTTATGTGTTTTCCTCTGTAACTTCGCCATAGCACACGCAGCGTGTCCTTGGAATGGACTGGGCTCCCAAAAGCAACATGCTGGTCACATGTGCTGCTGTAAGTCATTGCTTTGCAGTAGATGTGCACGTACAAATACTTTCAGGTCTTGTGTTCACTACAGGACCGTAATTCCTATGTGTGGACATTTAATGAGGGGGAGAAAACATGGAAACCATCTCTTGTGATCTTGAGGATCAACCGTGCAGCCACTTGTGTGAAGTGGTCCCCACTTGGTGTGTGTGTGTGTGTGTGTGTGTGTGTGTGTGTGTGTGTGTGTGTGTGTGTGTGTGCGTGTGTGTGTGTACATTTGTACACTACTTATTCAAGAGTGAATTTCGCATTTATTCTACCACAGAGAACAAATTTGCTGTTGGTAGTGGGGACAGGTGCATTTCTGTCTGCTATTTTGACAAAGAGAATGACTGGTCAGTTCTCACTTGCAGGACACACACATCACAACCTTTGCTCTCAAACTGCTATAACAGTCATTGGAGTCATGCAGTGACTCTCAACCATGATGTGCAGGATTGTGATATTCTCAGAAATACTTGTAACTTTAGTGGCTATCTCTCTCTGTGTGTGTGTAGGTGGGTGAGCAAGCACATCAAGAAACCCATCCGATCCACTGTTCTCAGGTATGTGTGTGTGTGTGTGTGTGTGTGTGTGTGTGTGTGTGCCTGTGCCTGGATGACTCCTTTGATGCACTTTCTATAATCCTCCTTGATCAGTGTGGACTGGCATCCTAACAATTACCTCGTTGCTTGTGGATGTGCTGACTTCAAGGCGAGGTGAGGCAGTCCTTGTCACGGTCTTCTCCAGTTGTACACCACGTACGAGCCTTGTTGTGTGTGCCTTGCAGGGTCTATTCTGGATATGTGAAGGAAACTAAGGAAGAGAAGCCTGAGTCGACCCCTTGGGGCAAGAAAATGCCATTTGGACAGCTGATGGCTGAGAAATCTAATGGCAGAGGTGAGAAAGAGGATGCCAGGGGAACCCAAGGTACAGTACTAATTCTTCAGTAAGTCTCCCTGGTTAGCAACAAACTCACCTCCTGGTCAGTAGTAAATCCACCTCCTGGTTAGCATACACAGTGACTGCCTTATCTCTACACATCCTCCACAACATGGTTATAAGTACATGTAGTGAGTGCTCCGATTGAGCAAGGTTTTTGTGGCCGTCGCCGTGGTGCACTACGCACTTGACCCTCGTAGCCAGTTTGCTAAGCAGGCCTTGCAATCAAAGATGTGAACAAGAAATATCTTTGTCCTTCCTCCAATCCACGCAGGAGGCTGGGTCCATGATGTGTCCTTCTCCCCATCCGGCAACAAGCTTGCCTGGGTGGGGCATGACTCCACTGTGAGTGTGCTCAACCAGGTCACGGACACTGTGGCCACCATCAGAACTAAGGACCTTCCCTACCAAACCTGCATGTTTGTCTCTGAGAACAGCCTCATCGTTGCCGGACACGACTGCCAGCCTTACATGTACAGCCATGATGACAAGGACAGCCTCACCTTCATCAGCACGCTCGACAAGGGTAAGCAGCAGAAAGCAGAGTCTACTTTCAGTGCCATGGCCAAGTTCAAGGGTCTGGATAAGAGAGCCGAGGAGAAGTCTACTGGCACGGAGCTTAATACTGTTCACCAAAATGCCATCACGTGAGGAGCTGTATGTTTGTGTTCAGTTGGTGGTTTGTTTATTGGTCCTTTTTGATATTCCCAGTGCCATCTCCATTGTGACCGGTGAACGCGGTTCTGTCAAGTCCTTTGCTACCACTGGGGTGGATGGTCACTTGGTGGTCTGGAACTGCAAGGTGTGAATGTTAAGACGTGTTCTCCCGGCTACCCGCTGGAAACAACAGCCATATTGTGTGTCAGCTGTAAGCAGTGTGGCAAGTGTGTATTGTACCAATGCCCCACAAGCAGCCCAACACTGTGTGAACTGCCTTCTTACTACAGTGTTCCTGGGTGCTTGTCGGGTGCTAAAACAAGTGCATTGCTATACATGGCATGAGCTATCCTCTGCAAAATTGCATGGTCCTATAGAAGCATGTGTGGTGTGTGCATGTGCATGTGAAATGCATGTTCATGTAGTACATATGCAAGTTATGGTCATCATGGAGTGTACCATAGGCTTGTGCGGTACCTGCCTTATGTATGTTTCTTGTTCCCCATCTTATGTAGACTTTGGAATCAGCTATTGCCGGTTTGAAATTCTAGGGAGTGTGATAGGCTTTCGTTAGAGTGAACTCTTTAGGTTAGAGTTAGGCTTGGACTCGGTTTGCATTACTATTCACAAAGTGCACTGTGTTGATCACGTGACCAATGATATTGTGTAATTTGGAAATTAAAATGGCCGATAATCATGTTGAATTTAGCTACGTCGATATTATGGAGCTATTTCAGACGATCTGTCCAGGTATATGAGCCTGCCTGCACGTATATATGTCTTAGAGGAAAGTACTTATTCAGTTCAGTAAGTCACAAGAAAGCTTGAATATAATTACAAAGTTATTTAACGAATTGTAATCAATTGACTCTGAATAACGTTCGTTGCAGGATACCGAAATTTCTCATGATAGTAGCAGCGACTCTAGCGGCAAACCTGACGTATTTGAAGGGCCTATACCAAGAGGTGTGTGCATTAGTATTAACTGAGAGCTCATAAAGGAAGTTTTGTACTGATCGTATTAAAACATTGGTTCTGCTGCTGTAGATAAGTTAACAATTACATTCAGTAGAAGTAGTGGGCCAGGAGGACAGAATGTGAACAAATGTACGTGTTATTTTTTCTTATACTGTACATGTGTATGCGTTCACTTATCTGCTAACACTTCAATACGGCAGTGAACACCAAGGCGGAAGTTAGATTTCATATTGAATCAGCAAAGTGGATACCAGAACATGTGAAACAAAGATTGACTACTCTAGTATGTTATGACTGGGGTATTTTGTGTCAGTAGTCTAACACTATGGCTGGATGTTGGCAGTGTGATGGTTGGATGGATTCTATTTGTGTTTTTTCTCCCACACACACACACACACACACACAGCACAAGACTCGAATAACTAAATTAGGAGAATTGATCATTACATCACAGAAGTATCGCACTCAGAGTCAGAATACTGAGGATGCAATCCATAAGCTGGAAGACATGTTGAAAGAAGCCTCAGAAGTTCCCAAGGGTCCTTCTGATCTCACAGTTGCCAGAATACAAGCTTTGTGAGTGATGTCATTGTGGCAATCTATAAATAGCATCAGCCTCATCACATGATTGGACAGTTTGTATTCATATCCATTGATGTATACAGAAAGAAGAAAGCCAACAGACAAAGAAGAATAGACAAAAAGTACCACTCTCTCAAGAAGGGCTTCAGAAGACAAATTGACATTGATTGAACAATCATTGAAATAAATGCCTCATAATTTATAATAAATTAATCTGATGGACTTATAATCAAAATATAGTGGGGGGTAAGGAAAGGACTTGTATGCAAACAAACATGTTACCGGACAGTGCTCTGTACAAGAGATGAAGGGCCATGCAATAGCCAGATATATCAAAGTCATGGATTATATAAGATGTGTCGAATCATATCCATCCTCGCTGCTGTCATCATCCTCAGAAGAAGTGTCGTACGCATCTTCATACATCCGGAGGAGATTGTTGACAGCTCTCTCCTCCTTCTGCCTCTTGTTTCGTCGGCAGATGACTACAACCACTACCAGTGTGACTGCAGCCAGGAGAAGGAGGGCACCACCAACCACAGAAGCAACAATGATGAGGATATTCTGTACACTCAAACCATGGGGTGAAGATTCTGAATCTGTTATAACAAGAGGTAAACAGGTGAAAGAGGCGTAGATGACTCATTAGGTGATGGTGATTACTGATATCCAGTGTAATGAATTGAAATCGTAAACCGGATCATACCATAGAGTCTATGATCATACACAGGTCCTACAGCAACTCACTTTGAAGGTCTTCTAGTTGACAGGGATCATTCCGTCCTGATTTCGAAGTGATTCCATCAGGGCAACATCCGTACCGGGTACCACCGCACCCTCCGATCAACGGGTGTTTACAGGCCGCTTGGCATTGTTCGGTGTCATTAAATAACGAACTTACAATCGTCTCAGTCGTGATATTACAAGGATATGGCAAGCATTCTTGTCGCGATGAGTTATAGTAATAATACACAACTCCTCCGTCCTTGACACCACTTTCCGACCCACAAGTCGGCAAAACGTTCATTCCCGAAGAACATTTCGTACCGAAAGTTCCTGTACATGGAAAGTATGGAGAGTTGACAGAGCCGTTGTACATCGGTGTCATGATATGATCTTTACATACCAAAATAGCCCTAAAAACTATAATCTCACCTGATATAAGAATTTCTATAGTAAAAATCCAAAGTAATAACGATTTCATGGCTATCTTAGATTCTACAGAGTCGTCCCGTCAAACAGACTTCTCATCCGCCCGTGTTTACTCTTGGGTGGCGAGTCGTACGATTCGAGTAGTCGTGATCACGTGACAACAAGTCATAAGTTTCAATTTGAACATGGCTGCCAATGTGATTCGCTTCATTTCCGAGAGCAGGGTAAAATCTATCCTGCAAATGCGTGATTTGATACCTACGGTAGAAGAAGCGTTAGGTAGATTCTCTAATAAATCCACCGGCGGTGTTATCCAGCCAGTACGTGCGGTTGTTCCTGTGCAGAAACATGCGGGGTAATTTGCTATGCATGCCTTTAATACATACAGTTTAATTTGGTCAGTCCTCGAAGGATACAGTGATGTTTACTTTTCAATAGATGTACTTATTATGAGTTCTGGTTGACATAGTGTACTTTAGCTAGGGAATTGATGAAGGGTATGTACTAGTCTGGAACATGTACAGTCAAACTTCTTTATATCAGCACTATGTATGTTGACAGTCTCTTTATAACATGACTTGTGGGAACAAATGTACTCACATAATCAGTGATTGCATTGGTTACAACAGTTATCTGGTTATACCAGTAAGGAGAATGAGGATCCAGGGGTGATGTGAAGAGGTCTGACTGTACTAGCCAGGGCACTTACTAAGCAAGTTACACTGTAATACTATTGGATATTGTCTAGTGTTCGAATTATTATGAATCATGTTTGGTTAGTGTTCGTGAATGTGAGCTTTTGTGTGTGTGTGTGTGTGTGTGTGTGTGTGTGTGTGCGTGTGTGTGTGTGTGTGTGTGTGTGTGTGTGTGTGTGTGTGTGGCTCACTGGTGTTCACTGGCTCCATCACCCACCAGTACCATGCTTGTGATGCCAGCCTACAGTGAAGGAGACGGTGGTCTGGGAGCCAAAATGGTCACGATGTATCCCGGTAATTCAGAAAAGGGATTGCCTACCCATAACGGTCTCATACTGCTCTTCAACCATGAGACTGGTATACCTCAGGCTGTGAGTGGATGTGACCTGCATGACCATAGGACTTCTTTTGTTTAGCTTATTCATTTATGTTCAACAGGTCATTGGAGGAGAAGAGATTACTGCTTTAAGAACAGCAGCTGCCAGTGCTGTGGGTGCTAAGGTACATTACCAGCTATTATCCTCATGCCAACTCATTAGCAGTGAATGGAAGACAATCCTCATGTCAACTCATTAGCAGTGAATGTAATAAGTATTCTTGGTGAAGAGAATTCAGCTTATGATAATTGTATAACTGTCACAGATTATAGGATTACTGGAAGCCCTTGCATTGTTAGGCTATTGTCATGTAAACTTCTCTTAAGGAGTATAACTTCCCAATAAATGCATCCCACTAGCTGTACTGTACTTACCACTGTGGTAGATACATCCTACTAGCTATACTGTACCTACCACTGTGGGTAGATTCATCCTACTAGCTATACTGTACTTACCACTGTGGGTAGATACATTCTACTAGCTATATATACTGTACCTACCACTGTGGTAGATACATCCTACTAGCTGTACTGTACCTACCACTGTGGGTAGATACATCCTACTAGATATACTGTACTTACCACTGTGGTAGATACATCCCACTAGCTATACTGTACCTACCACTGTGGGTAGATACACACATCCATCTAACCCCGCTTCACTTACCGTGTGAAGCTTGTTTCCTGCTGGCACATTGTACATTGTTCTCCTTTTCCTCTTTGCACTTCTGTATTCTTCCTTCTTAGTATCTCGCCCGTCCTTCTTCATCAATCCTGTGCATCCTGGGGTCAGGTGTGCAAGCTCGCAGCCACTTCAAGGCTATGATGGAAGTGATGAAGATTAAACAGGTACTCTATGCAGAAGGAAGAGATGTATGTGTCCTGTGAGCCTTTAGGAATGATGATTTGCTAAATTCCTCTGTAAATTGTGATTCTCCAGGAGTGTTCACTGTTTCGTAGATAAAAACTCAGTACTGCACTATCAGTATCACTTAGCTGGGTCACATCTTTTCACTGTTCAATTTGATGTTTTTGTAATATCTACAAGGTGCGGATATGGAGTCGGACAAGGGAAAATGCCGACAAATTTGGTGATGAGGTCCGCCAAGTAGTGGAAGATACAGTTGTCTGTAACACAGCACAAGAAGCTGCTAGTGGAGCTGATCTGGTGGTGACTGTGACAAGTGCAACTCAACCTGTATTGAATGGGGCATGGCTGAAAGAAGGAGCAGCCATTTGTGGTAAATGGGTCTGCATCTGTGAGATGAGTGTGGGTGTGTCCTGAGGTGGCTGTGGGTGTGTCATGAGGTTGGTACGGGTGTGTCATTTGTGAGTTAGATGTGGGTGTGTCATTTGTGAGTTGGATGTGGGTGTGTCATGAGGCCGATATGGGTGTGTCCTTTGGGAGTGTGTCATGAGGGTAGTATTAGTGTATCATTTTTGGTACTAGATGGGTGTGACCTAGGTATACACACTTTTGCAGTGTCTTCTGAGTGGAATCAACCAGTCTGTGAAACTCAGTGACTGCCTTTGACCTTTGACCTTGGACACTCCAGATTTGATCCGAACACCAGTTGGGGAGTGACCTGAGTTTGTACAACATTGTAATTGGCCCATCTGCTGCTTAGCAACAGTTGATATACCATAGACACTCTAGACTATGTAACGGTTAGATAGTTTAGAGTGTCCATGGATATACCAATACTCTATTAATCACATTCCTTCCACTTGCTCAGCGGTCGGTGCTTGCAGACCTGCTTGGAGAGAGCTTGATGATGAAGTGATGAAGAATTCACTGGTTACAGTTGACAGCCGAGATGGAGCAATGAAGGAGTCAGGAGACATTATACTATCTGGTGTAAGTACTGCATGTACACTACATGATCTGTACACTACGGTACTACATGTGCATCGCATGATCTGTATATTGCACAGTGCTGCATGTGATCATGATGTACTGTGTGTTCATCATGTGATTTGTACACCAGATTCTCTTCCATCATAATTTCTGCTTGTGTTCCTTTTTGATGGTGTACACTTCCTCCAGTTGTTTGCATTTACCACTGATTATTGTTGTGAGTGATGTGGGCAGCTTAATAATACCAGTCTTCAACATCTCTGGCTACACGGAGATGAGGGTCATGCACAACTGAATGAGAAATACTTTAAATTGCTCACTCATGACAAATATTTATCACTCACTCCACTTGCATGGATAAAATTGGTGCTGACAGGAGAATTTGGAGTGTTGCTAGGCAAACTGTTTGATACTCATGTTGCATTAGTGTCTCTCTCTGTCTGTCTGTGTGTGTGTGTGTGTGTGTGTGTGTGTGTGTGTGTGTGTGTGTGTGTGTGTGTGTGTGTGTTTGTCCGCCCATAGGTGTATACATGTTCATCCATATAGCTTTGCCTTATTGTATTGCTCTACACCTTATATTTGCATATTTCTACACTCCAACTCCAGGTTGAAATATTTGCTGAGATTGGTGAGCTTGTGAACAAGTCCAAATCCATCCCTAAGGACCATGGGAAGAAGTTTTTTCTCTTCCGATCGTTAGGTATGTTACCACACACGTGCAACCCCGCTGTTCACTACCCTACGTGAGTTCACACAGTACGTGCAGCACATAGTACCCTCACCTTTGTAGTCAAATTGGCCATTTTGTGAGCTCTTTCAGGGTTTACATGCATGCGAGATGACCTCTCTCCTGAGAGGAAGTAAATCTCTCTTTGTACTTCTTGCAGGAATTGCTATTGAGGACATCGTGGCCGCCCAGCTTGTATACCAAAAGGACCTAGAATTAAATCCATAACATGACCACAGTCTGTAGATATAATACATAATCTTACGTGGAAATTCGCTCGTTGGGCGGAGTGTACACACCCTTTTGACCTTATTTGGCCGATTGACAATTTTCGAAAATAATATTAGCAGACGCGTGAGCCATGTGTCGGGCGAGGAAGCATGTATGATATATAGGCTCGTTTTCTTGGGTCGGGCATTATTTTGAGCTGGTAGGGGACCAAGTGTGACGATGTCCAACGGGGGTAGGAAGAGTTGGTCACGTCAACAGGTCGCGCCAATGCCCAGAGAAAGCTCGATTCAGAACGCCTTTGTTTCAGTTTCCGAACCGTGTCCGGTGGAGAGGAGGCAGTCCAGTCGCGTGTCAGAGGTTAGCTTTGCGCCACTCACTAGATCTGAAGCCGGATTGAGCATAGTACAAGTACCGAATGTCGACCCGACCTTGACCTGTTTCTCGACCAACTTTCTCACTCGCAGAGCGTTCGGAGAGCCACTGCATGTCTGAGGTGCCTCAGACAGAGTCACACCAGTCGTATGGCAACTGTAGACCAACTCGGCCACCTTGCTGGAGAAGGTTGGCGAGTGTCCACCAATGAACCTCTGCAGTTGTCAGTAATAGCTCTTAATTCACTTCTGCTAGGAGATAGAGACGTCCTGCAGCTGTTCGAAGACAAAGGACTGGTTGGAATGTTCAAGGTTGTACTCGATGCAGAATCCAATGATGTACAGCTGATGCAGGTGTGTGTGTGTGTGTGTGTGTGTGTGTGTGTGTGTGTGTGTGTTGTGTGTGTGTTGTGTGTGTGTGTGCGTGTGTGTGTGTGTGTGTGTGTGTGTGTGTGTGTGTGTGTTGTGTGTGTGTTGTGTGTGTGTGTGCGTGTGTGTGTGTGTGTGTGTGTGTGTGTGCGTGTGTGTGTGTGTGTGTGTGTGTGTGTGTATTGTATAAGTATAATATAATGTTAGTGTTCTTGTATTTTCATGTGTATTCATTTGTATGTAAGTAGTGTACTTTGTCCATCAGTAGTCAACTGTAGCCTGTACCACACTCAACATTGTGTTTCTATCAGCTTCTGTTCATAATGTGTACCAACCACTCCACATCCTCCACCAAGAGAGCCTCTTGCTACTTTGTAATCGTCTTATCACGAACAACCTGTTGACCACTTGACACCAGTGAGGAAGTGATATGGATTGTCATGGATCATTGTAGCTTGGTGCTTGCAGTGTGGTATTGCGGTCATCATTCTGTAATGCATAGTTGTGAGTCTGGCTATTAATGATTCACATTACCCTGTTCTCATGTGTGGGTTGATGTATACCACACAAGGCTGAAGACTTGTGGTATTGGATATCAACAGTAATGTTACTACTCAAGGAATAGATATGTCCAGCATGTATCTTGTTTCAAACCTGTACAGCACACGCCTTGTTTCAAACCTGTACAGCACACGCCTTGTTTCAAATCTGTACAGCACACACCTTGTATCAAACCTGTACAGCACACACCTTGTTTCAAACCTGTACAGCACACACCTTGTTTCAAACCTGTACAGCACACGCCTTGTTTCAAACCTGTACAGTACACGCCTTGTTTCAAACCTGTACAGCACATGCCTTATTTCAAACCTGTGCAGCACATGCCTTATTTCAAACCTGTGCAGCACACACCTTGTTTCAAACCTGAACAGCACATGCCTTATTTCAAACCTGTGCAGCACACACCTTGTTTCAAACCTGTACATTCATGTACATTGTGCAATCTTGTGGTAGCCATTGGATCGGTTCATGTACCTATTAGTTCCAGGCTATCACAACTGACAGCAATAACCTGAGCAACCCTGCAGTACTTACACAGTGCACTCATGTACTCGATCTGATAAAGGGCATCCTGTTAGTTTAAGTTTGAAGGTTTCTAGGTTTGAAGGCCGTGAATATCATTTTGTGGTGCATTGATTAGGTGGAACAGATTCTGTGAGAGTCTACTTGCATTGTGTGTAGCTGTCCACTGTGGTGGGGTTGTGGTGAGCGTGATTGTTTGGCTTAACCATAGCAAATACATAATACTAATATTATTATTATACAAAAGATTGTGCTTTATCTGTACCTACCTGAATGCTATTCTGTGAGGTGGTCCAGTCATTTCACATCCAAATGCCCCCACACTGTACCCACTGTGCTGCATTCTAGTTAAATGTGGCATGTGCCCTTAGTGTACCACACTCCACTTATCCCACTGTCCCCTTGTCACCTTGTCCCTTGTCTCCTGTCTCCTGTAGAGCTGTTATTTTGCCATTGGAGAGTGCTTTAAAGCTAGCCCCAAGCTGAGGGCTGAGATTGGGAAGATGAAAATTCACAAGTATGTATCTCATCCAGTACTTCTTCTGCATGTACGCCTGCGTGTATGTGCATAGCATTCATGCATGGCCATCAATGGCCCATGTGTGTGTTGAGAAATGATTTTTCCGTAAATGTGATCCCTAGCTGCAATAATAAGATTGATAATTACCAAGTGGTTTAGCGAGGGTAATTAAGTGTGACTTATCGTTAGCGGCGTAAGAGGTCCCACCCCACGCATTTAATTGGTTTAAATTGCGGAAATGAAATAATTTATGTCTCGTTTTGGTCCGATATCCCAAATTTTCATTGCGAATATTAAACACATCTGGCAAGATATTACCAATCGAATTCTACAGCCGAAAGCAGGCAAGCACCAAGTATGAGGCAAGGTAGGGTTTCAAACACAAGTCAGTTACCTCTTCTGTCACATCGGTGTGAAGTTCATACTTGTTGCTCAACTGTTTAAAATGATAAGTTAATTCATCTGCAATATTTTGACCATTTGGTATCTCCCTACTCCCCTACTCCTTGGAAACATTGAAAATATGTCTTTGAGTGATGAAAAACGTTGTCCATTGTGGAGGCCATTTTGATAGACATTTGTTGGGACATCAGGATGACAATATCGATGATAAAATTTATTATTATTCAAAATAAGATTTAAGCATTTTCGAGGTTCTGAACTTTGTTCACAACTAGTATGATCACTTTGTTTTATGTAATTCCATTACTTGGTGTGCGGTTGTGACATCGTTACTGCATACGTAAGTGAATTTCATCCACATTCCCATCTCTATTCCCATCTCCATATTCATCCCAATCTCCATTTTCATCCTTATCCTCGTAGAAGCATGATTACCTCTTTAAAGATGTACCCGAAGGTGGTCTATCTTGTCCAGATAATAATGGAGACCCTTGTAACTCTAGTGGACAGTGGTGAGAGACATTAAATGACCACGTGTTAACTGTGGAGTATAGGGATATAATATTGTGCTGTGGAGCATCATGCACAGTGATATATGCAGTGATGTGTGCTACTGGATACATACTTCCATCAATACTGTTGTCATCAGTCTTTGGTTGTTAGTGATCATCGGCAGTGTTACTGTGTGTTCCCGTGATGTTGTAGATGCCATTCTGGATGGCTTGATCGAAGGGCGGTCCTACAATGAGATACTGAGGACTCTAGAGGAGAGTCAGTACAAGGTCGCAATACTGAGTAATGGGATGAGACTACTTTCATTGATCCTGGAGAAAGGTTTGCCAGTTCTGTGTGTACTGTGTGTACTGTGTGTACTGTGTTTACTGTGTGTATGTATGTACTGTATGTACTGTGTGTACTGTGTATATGTATGTACTGTATGTACTGTATGTACTGAGTGTACTGTGTGTACTGTGTGTACTGTGTGTATGTATGTACTATATGTACTGTGTGTACTCTGTGTATTGTGCACCGTGTGAACCATTTGTTATTCTCATGGAAGGATTGCTTGCTCTGCACATAACTGCATGTTCAACCTTGTAGTTTACACAGGTGCTTCCCCTTGCAGATTACTATGCTTGTAGTCAAATGGTGGAATATGGGAAGTTATCAGTGTTTAAGGATTGTCTGTCAGATACTAGAATCTACAAACAGCTGGTTATCAACACTCTGACTGCTTTGAAAGCATTAGGGGGGTCATGTAAGTGTATTCATGATGCATTGATGTTACTATGAATATCATTATTGGAATTGAAAGTTCCCTAGGTTTGCTATAATATGCACCCTTAACCTGCTGTTCAGCAATACTGCAAGCTATGAATATCCTCAGATCAATTGAAACCGGATAACATGTTGATTTACAAATCCCTTGTGTGCAGATTACTACATTCACAAGCGAGGAACACTCACCCCTTCGTCCTCCCCCTCTCGCCTCCCCTTGGGTGCCCAGAAAGTGTCCCTGCTGAGTCAGCTCACCGACATTGGTGTGATCGGCCTGCTTGAGAACCTTTTGGTGGAATACCACCAAGATCCGGAGGTCGTCTTGTGTACATGCAATACATTGGAGGTTCTAACCTCTGAAGGTTGGTTGGTTGGTTGTCAATGTGATGTATACAAACTACAATGATACAATACATACACACATGCATGCATGCACACACACGCACGCGCACACACACACACACACACACACACACACACACACACACACACACACACACACACGCACACACACACACACACACACACACACAGTATCATACTGTCCATCTACTTCCTATTCTCAGTGGAAACCATCAGTTACGATGTTTACCAATGTCTCGACTACTCCGAGAAAATCAACTTACTCTCAACTGAGCTGCCTTCCAAGCTACTGGAGGCTGTCACGTATCATGTCAATAATGCTTCTATCCAGTGCAGTGGCTTCAAGACTCTCACTAACCTCCGTATGTTGTTACTATGTTGTTCCGGCTGCCTCGTGTTTGTTTATGTGCTGTGTGTGTGTGTGTGTGTGTGTGTGTGTGTGTGTGTGTGTGTGTGTGTGTGTGTGTGTGCATATGTGTGTGTAATGTAAATATTATCTTTGTATTAGTTGGTAGTGAACAAACGATTGCTACGGACACCATTAATCTATCTGATTGGCTGACTGCCATTCAAAATGCAATGAATGTCCACCGAGGTAGTGACATGTTGGTACAGGTGCGAGGATCGGACTGTTTCACAGTTTTGCTCAAGAGCATTCCAGAGATGAAGGACAACTCCCACTGGCTACAGCAACAAATCAGTCAGTCAACCCACGCCATGATGCATGCTTTACGTATAAATTGTGTTCGTGTGTGTGTGTGCATGAGCATGCGTGTGTGTTGTGTGTCTATTATGCTGCTTGTAATGTATTAGTTGTAGGTGGATCAAATGAGTTTCGGAATGAGACATCCAGGTGCGTTAGCCTCTAGCTAGTATCAAACCCTGCAGTGTTTGGTGACCTGGTGTTCCTCTGGTGTGTACAGTGTCGAAGAGTTCCCGCTACTCGAGCTGATCAAAGTCAACCTGGGTGTCCATCGTGTGGACTGTGACGTGTTCAGGTCATCCTGTGCTGCCCTGTACTACTTGATGGAAGGAGGTGTGTGGGAGGATCAATAGCGGGCGTGTCATTGTGTGCTGTTGTGGGTGGGTGTGTACAGCCGGTTTGGATGTTGAGCTGCAATTTGTCAGTGGGTGTGGCTGTGAAATTATGCAGTTATGAGTGGATGTGGTATTGTTTGCTTGGAGTACCTGCACCCAACATTGTTCTCGTTCAGTTGGCTTGAAGCAGGACCTCCTGGACCGAGGAACTGACGTAGCGGTGTTGGATGGGATCAAGTACTACTTTGACCTGCCTCAGTGCCCACCAGACCAGATTGAGCAGTCAGAGCTGCTCTACTGGGGGATGAGGACCCTGAGAGTCATGACACTCTACAAGTAATAACTTCCTGTTTGTTACTTCCTACTGTTTTGACACTTATGTAGTTCTTAGGAACTTCCTGTTTGTTACTTCCTACTGTTTTGACACTTATGTAGTTCTTAGGAACTTCCTGCTTGTTACTTCCTGCTGCTTTGTTGCCTATTATTTGTTTATTGTGAAGTGTTTCAGTTGTTGATTACTTTTCCTTTCACTAGTTACAGGTAAACTTTCACATGTCATTCTACTGATATCTTCCGTAGAAACAAGCAGCGTGAGTACCTTGAGGACAGTGGTGGTATTCTGCAGCTGATGTCCAACATTGTAGCAAGGTGTATGGACAATGCTTCTGTTGTGCAGGAGGCACTCAGTGTGGTAGCCTGCTTCGCTAGCGGTAGAAAGGTTGGCAGCAAGCACACCACCCCTAGTGAGTGTGTATGTGTGTGTGTGTGTGTGTGTGTGTGTGTGTGTGTGTGTGTGTGTGTGTGTGTGTGTGGCATGGAAGTGTTTGTGGGTGGGTGGGTGTTTTACACAGGTAAGTATCACTATATGTACTGTTCTCTACGAGACTATCCTGGTGACGTTCCTTGGATACTCCACTGGTGAGGTCATGCCAGTAATGCAGAGGTTTGCATGTTTGAGTGTCACATGATCATTGCCATGGTTGCATGTTACCTGGAGTTCACCAGAACTGATTCCAGTTCACTGCTAGTGGATTAACTGAGAGAGATCATGCAGTCTGGTTTGCATGTGTGACATTTGTCACACTGATACTATCCTCAAGTGTACATACCTTTGTTACAGTGCACGCACCCTGTGAGGTTGGTGTGTTGCAGTGCACGCACCCTGTGAGGTTGGTGTGTTACAGTGCACACACCCTGTGAGGTTGGTGTGTTACAGTGCACACACCCTGTGAGGTTGGTGTGTTACAGTGCACGCACCCTGTGAGGTTGGTGTGTTACAGTGCACACACCCTGTGAGGTTGGTGTGTTACAGTGCACACACCCTGTGAGGTTGGTGTGTAGGATGCATCTTATCAGTGAGTCTGGCTGTCAATGTCGGGAACACATTGACAGCTGATTTACCTGATAATCCTGGTATCTGATTAAAGTGGCTAACACATATTTGCCATATTTCTCTCCTAAAGCCTACCTCAAAGGTAAAGCCATCGAGTTGCACTTCCATCGCAAAGCGCTCGAGTGTGCTTATGTCCACAGTGATTCTCTCAGTGTATGTGAAGTCATTTTGGAACTCCTGAGCGTGCTGCTGTCTGAATGTGAGCTCATTACTGTCTGTCTGTCTGTGTGTATGTCTGTCTGTATGTATGTATGTATGCTGTCTGTCTGTCTGTATGTCTGTCTGTCTGTATGTCTGTCTGTCTGTATGTCTGTATGTCTGTCTGTCTGTCTGTATGTATGTATGTATGTACAGTATGTATGTATGCTGTCTGTCTGTCTGTCTACATGTCAGTCTGCTGTTACAATTGGTTGTTCATGGTCATTATGTACTCAACAAACAGCCAAAGAGAGTGAAGGTCTACTGAACACCTTGGTAGAACTCTCAGCAGCTGAGAGGATCGCCAGCATCATGTCCGAGCACATGAGCCACTATGGTTGGTCTATACCACTATGTCATGTACACACACGCACGTACGCATACACACACACACACACACACACACACACACACACACACACACACACACACACACATGCACACACACAGAATCACTCACACACACAATACACACACATTTAATAGAAGTCTGTACTCTCCACAGGAGTCCAACGGAAGGCCTATTTGCTTGTCTGTATTTTGTGCTGTTTTTCACTGTTTCGTTCGACTCCAAAGGACTTCTCCTTGCCTTTGGCTCGATCTCTGGTCAAATCTCTCTTGAAGTGGAAGACAGAACAGCGCCTATTGGAAGAGGTAAGCTTCCATCTCTCCCGTCCAATTGTACTTGGATTTGGTTGACTTCTCTCCTGCTATCTTCAAACCTCTCTTTCAACATTGTTACCGTTCAGGGACTTTTGTGCATTCAGAAGTGTTGTGCCACATCAGAGAACCTCTCAGCGTGCCTTGTGGAGGAGAAACTGCACTTGGTGCTGGTGGACATCCTGAGGAGAGAGGAGGACAGTGCAATGGACCTGGAGGAAGATGAAATCAGTGAGACTTTGTCCACATTCCTCCCTGTGCGTAGATGTATTATTATTTTGGTGTGTTTTGTTTGCAGAATTGTCTGAGGTTGCTACTGCCATAGTCTACACACTGTGTTGCGAGAGGAACTATTGCAACCAGCTGCTGGTTGCCACGGTGAAGGACAAATTACTTGAAGGCGTTCAGATGCTGGTGGATTTAGGAGCAGATGTCAACTATGGGGAGGAGCCTGACACGCCCATCTGCCTTGCCGTAGAAGTCATGGACAGAGAAATTGTGGAGTATTTGCTGAGCAAAGTTAGTGTTGCTAGGATACACAGTCTGCCAACTGGAAAATGGTATTCCCTACCCTGGGTGGCTGGGGTTGCATGTTATAATGATATTCATTGTTATTCGTGGTAGGGTGTTTCTAATGTTGCTAGAGCAATCTCCATAGCAGAGGAGAAGAAGGATGATGTCATTATGAGTCTTCTCCTAGCTCATTTTGCACAAGAGTCAAAGACATCAGCAAGTGTGTGTGTGTGTGTGTGTGTGTGTGTGTGTGTGTGTGTGTGTGTGTGTGTGTGTGTGTGTATGTGTGTAGTTACATGTCAACTTACAAAAATACTGTTTTTAAACAAAGCACCCACTTTGATCGGATTACAGTTGAAACAATATATCTACTATTTGACTACTGGTCATGTGGTTGTAGGATTGTAATTCAATTTCAGTGTTGTTGTTCTTCTAAACACATGACTAACTTCATTTGTGTGTGCCAGATCCAATCATGTGACCAGCTATTTATGTAGGTATGCATATCAAGTTGTTATCCTTAAAGGGAGTCATCTGATGTGGTGTGCAGTGTATAAATAGGGACAGAATCACAAAGTGTATTGATGTCCTTCAGCTGTTTTGAACCTGGTCTCCTGAGGGTCCTGTAGGCTCAGTTATTAACTGATTGATTAGTCTACCTTAGCCATCTGAGTGATATCAAAAAAATGTCTGACTATTTTGTAGGTGACACGCTATGTCTGAGTGAACTGAACCTGTCAACCCTGAACTCGCAGTGGCTCCTGCCCCTGTTTGAAGACTCAGTGGTCCACTCCAGCAGTAGCAGTAGTCGACGCTCCTCCCTCAGTCACGTGGCGAAGGAACTGATAAAGAAAAGAGGTTCTAAAGAAGTACGTCTCACACCCGAGGAATTGGAGAGACTGTCAAATCTCCATCGGCTGAGGGAATCAGATGGTGATACTTCAGGGGATGAGAGTGACCCGGGATATCGGGCCAGGATTTCCAAGTTTAACCTTCCAATTGCCTCCAACAGGCCTCCCAGCCGCAGCTCTCAAAGCTATCAACTATCGCCTCTCGTGCAGTCACCAGGATCTTCCTCTTCCTTGAATCGAAGCTACAGTGTCACAGGACCAATGGTGGACCCTGAGGACACTCATCTCCAAGAAGACTCTCATTTGAGCTCCTCGTCTTCCGAACTAAACTCCATCAATGAAAGCAATTATGGTGTACTACCCAGTGGAGGGGACGATCCTAACATGAGTGTGATTGGGGCTGAGCTTCCCTTGAGAGAGCATCTGGTCCACGGCCAACCTAGTGATGATGAGTACAAAACATTTCTACCTCCGAGTCCTGACCTTTTGAAAAAGTACTATGACACTACCTCCCCGTCGAGTGTCCACGATGTCACGCCTTCTCGTGGTAATACCACACCCTTTGCTAGCAGGCGTGCCAGTTTTGCTGATGTCCACTCAGTCATTCGAGTACTGGATCTGTCATCCAATCAACTCCAATCGTTGGACACTCTGCGTAACATAAGAAAACTTCGCCAGTTGAAGGAGATGGACCTGGCTCATAATAACATCGATTCCCTCACCAAAGAACTATTCGAGGTGATTTATGTGATGATGGGGAATAATGATAATGATGATACCTGATGATGATACCTGATGATGATACCTGATGATGATACCTGATGAGTGACTTGTACTTCACATCCACTGTACTTCTACTGTATGCACATGTATAATTCATCATGTGTTCTTCATGTGTGTATCATGTGTTCATCATGTGTTCTTCATGTGTTTATCATGTGTTCATCACATGGCCACTTTTCTTCTGGTGCAGGAGCTTACAAGTCTGTTGATACTCAATGTCAGTCATAACAAGCTGGTCCAGTTCCCACTTGCAATTTTCTCCTGCACCCTACTCACACAACTGGACCTGACGCACAACAGCATCAGCACTTTCCTCCCCCCTCCGGTCAGCCTGCCTCATTTGGAAGTGCTGCGTCTCAGCCACAATCGCTTGCTGGAGTACCCCGAGGGACTGGACAACACCAACTTCCCTAGTCTGTCTAAAGTGTTTCTTGACAGTAACCAAATAGCAGGGTTGCCTCCCAAACACCTCAAACTGGACGAGCTGACCACTTTGAGTATGTCACGTAATGCCCTGGAGCATGTCCCTAAGGAGTTTCTATGTTCACTGACATCCGTTAAGGTGTTCAACCTGTCCAAGAATGCTCTAGGTACATTGTCATCTTACATGTGCATGTGCGTATGTAATACCCACATGCACACACACACACACTCACGCACGCACACACACATGTGCACGCACGCTCGCACGCAGGCATGTACACACACACAAGCACACCACACCACATACACACACACACATGCACATGTACACACACACAAGCACACCACACCACATACACACACACACATGCACATGCACACGCACACACTCACATACACACACACACACCACACCACCCGCACTCACATACAGATCAATTGCTCTACTAATACATACATGTATCCCTTTACAGAGAGTCTCCCATCAGAGACAGCTGGTTATCTAGGAGAACTTGAGGACTTTAAAGTCGGTTGGAACAAACTTGGGAGAAATGAAGGAGAATTCTACTGTTTTGTTACTCAGCTACCAAAGTAAGTCTGGTGATATACTAAATTACCATATGCAACTAGTATAACTCAGTATACTATTGTTTTGTTCTAGATTGCGTCGTCTTGATGCCACCAACAATGAACTGACCACACTAGCACCTCCAATGCAGTGGTTGTCGAGAGGACTGAAGGAGCTCTTCTTGAACAACAACCTCATTGAGAAGGTACGTACATGTGCATGTGTGGAGGTAGACCCCTAATCGTGTGTGCTGCACAGACCTCATGGTGGCAAGCAATGGAATTCAAAGTTCTGTCATTGCTCACCATGGCATCTCAGGGTGCATATACAGCATATTAGTGCAAATACTTCACCTACGTACCAGTGTTCCTGAGACCTTCGGTCATCTGTCTGAGAGGAATGTGCTGTCTGAGAGGAGTGTGCTGTCTGAGAGGAATGTGCTGTCTGAGAGGAGCGTGCTGTCTGAGAGGAGTGTGCTGTCTGAGAGGAGCGTGCTGTCTGAGAGGAGTGTGCTGTCTGAGAGGAGCGTGCTGTCTGAGAGGAGCGTGCTGTCTGAGAGGAATGTGCTGTCTGAGAGGAGCGTGCTGTCTGAGAGGAGCGTGCTGTCTGAGAGGAGTGTGCTGTCTGAGAGGAGTGTGCTGTCTGAGAGGAGCGTGCTGTCTGAGAGGAGTGTACTGTCTGGGAGGAGCGTGCTGTCTGAGAGGAGTGTACTGTCTGGGAGGAGCGTGCTGTCTGAGAGGAGTGTGCTGTCTGAGAGGAGTGTACTGTCTGGGAGGAGCGTGCTGTCTGAGAGGAGTGTGCTGTCTGAGAGGAGTGTACTGTCTGGGAGGAGCGTGCTGTCTGAGAGGAGTGTGCTGTCTGAGAGGAGCGTGCTGTCTGAGTGGAGCGTGCTGTCTGAGTGGAGCGTGCTGTCTGAGAGGAGCGTGCTGTTTGAGAGGAGCGTGCTGTCTGAGAGGAGTGTGCTCTTCTTGTCACTAGTGATGGTGTGGCTGATAGTGTATAGTGGTGCTGTTCCTATGGTAACAGACATTATTACACAATATACTCTACTATTGCACAATACACTCATCCTTCCCACACCATCAATGACAATGCTCTCTCGTGCTGTGTGTTATACACAGGTTGACTTCCCTAATGGCAGTCTACACTGGTCAATGATCGAGCGGATACATTTGGGACAGAACAAACTGAAGACGATACCACGAGAGCTTGGCTTCATGAGGTCTCTGTGTACCATTGACATCAGCAACAATACTGGCATCACAAAGCTCCCAAATGAACTGGGGAACCTCAACCAACTCTACACCGTGAGTTGTGTGTACTGTGTGTACTGTGTGCACTGTGTGTATTGTGTGTATTGTGTGTACTGTGTGTATTGTGTGTACTGTGTGTACCATGTGTACTGTGTGTACTGTGTGTACTGTGTGTATTGTGTGTATTGTGTGTACTGTGTGCACTGTGTACTGTGTGTATTGTGTGTACCGTGTGTACTATGTGTACTGTGTGTACTGTGTGTATTGTGTGTATTGTGTGTACTGTGTGTATTGTGTGTACTGTGTATACTGTGTGTACTGTATGTACTGTGTGTATTGTGTGTACTCTTGTGTGTACTATGTGTACTGTGTGTATTGTGTGTACTGTGTGTACTGTGTGCACTGCACTGTATGTTCCTGCAGCTTGAGAGAGAAGGTCTAGTTAACCTCGACCCATCTTTAGTGGATGTGCCAACAAAGACAGCTGTCTCCATGTTGAAGTCTAGATTGACCAAGGTGAGCCAGTATCCCTCAGTGATACCCCATCGTTGGTGTAGCACTCACTGTGGTTGGTGTTGGTGTCGGTTGCAGAGTGTGCCCTACCACTGTATGAAGCTCGTGTTCATCGGAGCCCCGGGGCGAGGCAAGACCACTCTATTGCAGTGCATCCTGAAGGCCGGTCCAGTCAGTAGGAAGCCTCAGCGACCCATCATATCCACCCTGGGGGTCCATGTCACTGACTGGAGGTATCCCCACCGGTTGGGGGTGGTGTACAACCTCAAATGCTGGGACTTTGCTGGACAGGAGGACTTCTACTCCACTCACCAGTGTTTCTTGAGCCCAAGGTCCGTCTTCGTTCTCGTCTATGATTTTAGCAAAGGGACATCGGAGCTGGACTCCATCATACCTTGGCTGCTGAACATCAATGCTAGAGCCCCTCAGTCGCAAGTCATCGTTGTTGGAACTCACAAAGATTTAGTCCCCACAGGTAGGGGCTTGTGTGGGAGTTAGGCCCATTTGAGTACAAAGTAGACCCTTGTATGACTTTTTCATGAATAAGTGTCCAATTTTGTTTCTGAAGATGGCTTTTGGCCACGTCAGCAAGAAATAAGGAAAAAAATAAGAGAATTTACAAAGAAGCCAGGGTTTCCTCACAAGGTCCATCTGCAGGAGGTCAGCTGTGTTCAAGGGAAGGTGGAAGTTAGAGATTTCATCGATAAACTGAAGGACGTCATAGACAGGTTAGCTGTGCTCTCAGTACATCAATGTATACAATGCACATTTGCACACTATACACACAGCACACACAGTACACACAGTACACACTGTACATACAGTACACACAATACACACAATACACACAGTGCACACAGTACACACAGTACATACAGTACATGCTGTATATTGCATACAATTAGAAGGACTGTGTACGGTACATTATACGTGTTTGTTGCATTGTTCGTTCAGTGCCAAGCTTCGTGGGGACAGGATCATGGGAGGTCCTGTTCCCTCGAACTACCTGACTTTGGCTGAGATTGTGGAGGAAGAGTCAAAGCGGGTCAAATCCGCTGGTGAGAAGTTTCCCGTGATGCAACACCATCGACTGGAACAGCTGATGAAGACAAGAGGACTCTTCTTCAGTAAAGAGGAGCTCCAGCAGGCCATCCGGTTCCTCCACGACACGGGAATAGTGCTCCACTACACCGACGTCCACAGTAAGCTTAGTGACCTCTACTTCCTGGATCCAGAGTGGCTGTGCCAGCTCATGGGTCGGATCATATCAATTCCCGAGGTCAATCCGGTGCTGCGTGCCAGACAAGGGGTAAGCTGCCTGTTTATGTATGTGGGTGTGTCTGTATCATATTGTGGGTGTGTCTGTATCATTGTGGGTGTGTGTATATCATATGTGGGTGTGTCTATATCATTGTGGGTGTGTATATATCATTGTGAGTGTGCCTATATCATATGTGGGTGTGTCGATATCATATTGTGGGTGTGTCTGTACCATGCATGCGTTTGTCCATATCATACATGGGTGTGTCAGCACTTGGTGTACGGGCATCATACATCCTACAGGTGTACACATGGTGTACTGCCTTCACATGTATGTCAGATTATGTATTTTTATGCTAGTCACAAGCGCACGTATGCACACACAGTACATATGTATGCATGCCTGTAATATTGCAGTACGTATGTGTGTGACCGTACATGTCGGCCTACTAGTGGCATATCTCCCAATGTGGTACACTCCAGAGAATCCAACGGTCGGACTTCGAGCTCCTCCTCCGCCCACCAGCGTATCCTGAGGAGTATAGAGACGAGTACATCAGACTACTGGAGAGGTTTGAAGTGGCCATCAGACAGACATCACAAACGGTCCTTGTCCCATCCCATTTACCAGCCAAAGAGCCAGATATTCAGATTCCTCGGGGATGTGAGTACTATGCTGTGGGGTGTGATCATCATGTGACTGGCATGTGACTCAATCATAACCTTATCTCTTCCCCTTTATTCCGCAGCTCACATAATTCGGAGTTACAAAATGTGTTATATTCCTCCGGGATTTTGGCCCAGATTGTCCACCAGGCTGCTCGCATTTCACAATTCAATATTACCTGAGGTACACATGTACAATACATACAGTACACATAGTACACACGGTACACACGGTACACACAGTACACACAGTGCATACAGTACACACAGTACATACACTCTTATAATGTATACAACTGTGCTTAGTGTACATACAGTGAATGTATTCCCATAGGATCCCAAACAGCTGCATGTGTGGAACACAGGTGTGTATGCACTCTGGTCTGCTGAGTCTTACTACGAAGTAAAGGAGACTCTACAGACCAGGTACACTGTGGATATCACCGTGGCAACCAGCAGAACAGGAGTGCGGCTGTTGTGCACAGTTATCGACAACATCGAAGCTCTTATAGATGAGTGGTTTCCAGGGTTACGTGATATCGATGCATCGTGTGGGGAGAATTTAGTACAACCCTATGCTGTTTGTCCCAATTGTTCTGATCCCGCCCACTTGTTTGACATCGGACAACTGGTAGCCCTCTCAAAAGCCTCAGACCATGTTCTCTGCCCTCTACACAACGGGGAAGTGTCCCTGGAACACCTTGTGAGTATGTGTGTTGAGTGGGTGTATGTGAGTGTAAGGTAAGTGTACTATATATATTCACGCTCCTCATGAATATAATTATAAATACCCCCCAGTCATGTTGTCGCGTGATAGTCTGTAAGGCTTCCTGTAAAATAACCAAACTCTTTTAATTTCATGTTTGAGTGTGTGGGAATGTGCGGTAGTGTGTGGGAGCCAAACATCTCCCAGTCCCACAGTCTGTGAGAGTCTATTGTCAGCAGACTATCTGACCATAATGTTATAAGATAGTAGACCACTTATCTCATCAACGAGGCAGATGGACATGTACATGCACTAAGTTGACATGTACATGCACTAAGTTGACATGTACATGCATTAAGTTGACATGTACATGCACTAAGTTGACATGTACATGCACTAAGTTGACATGTACATGCATTAAGTTGACATGTACATTCATCCAGTTGACAGACGTAACATTCCCCCACCCATCCCTCCACAGGCTCCCGATGTGATGATCAGTGACCTTGACCCTCAGTTCAAGCTGAACTCGGAGGATATCAAGCTGAACGAAGTGCATTCCAACTCTCTCGGAAAAGGAGGGTTTGGAGAGGTCTACAAAGCCAAATATAAAGGAGAAGTACGTACGTACTGTAGGTGGACAAGGACTGAATATTGCTCATTTTTACATGATTTAGTTGTGATTCTGAAGAGTAATGTTGATTGTTGAGTTTTCATGGCATCTTGATTGATTTTATGTCGGTTATTGGACAATTTAGCAGTATTCAAATGATTTTTCTCTACTACAGGCCGTTGCTGTCAAAGTCTTCTCTCGTAAATCAGCGGAAATCAACGGAACCACTCCAAACCATCTCCTACGCCAGGAGGTGATAATCCTCAGTCAAATGAACCACCCGAACATCATAAGATTAGTGGGCGTGTCCTTACGTCCCAGACCTCTTCTTGTTCTGGAGTATGCCGAGTTTGGATCCCTCCACAAAGTCTCCTTGGAGGCCTACTCTCTTCGACTGAAGCACTCCATTGCTGTCCAGGTGGCCAGTGGACTGGCCTACCTGCACAGACACCACATCATCTATAGGGACCTCAAGCCTGATAACATCCTGGTCTTCTCTCCGAACATCTCAGCTGCGGTATGTCAATATGTGTAGCATGTTGGACCGACTACCTGTGTGTAGTTGTGTACATAACGTGCACCAATTCACACACTTGATCAACATATTCCCACACATTGTAAAGTCTATATCCATAATTCCAACCAAAAAAAAAATTGAATAAGAAATTGACATTTCAGCTACTTTACTGTAACCTTCATCAGAATATGCAACAGACACAGAAACAGTTACTTAAATAGAAGTTTGTAGGGGGCGGAGTTTGAAGCTTGCGCAACAGCCAACCCCAATCGTCCCTTCACAAGTATTCTCACAAAGCGTGCATATCCTTTTGTCTTACACTTCCATTTGTAACATGCATACATGCAATTCACACACATGCTCAACACATAACATGCATATATGCTGACAAATGTGACATTAATGTCCTTTCGAACAGTATATTTAATATGTAATGATAATCATACAATTGTCTTAATTTTAGGTTAATGTCAAAATATCTGACTATGGGATATCCCGCTATGCTACAGTGGGTGGACTGAAGATTGATGCGGGAACTGTTGGTAGTAAAGCTCCCGAGCAACTCAAGGCTAGGTCGACCGACACCCCTTATGACGAGAAGGTCGATGTGTACTCTTACGGTCTTCTGCTATTTTACCTGTTGACCAATGGCCATAATCCATTTGAGGAATTTACTGGAGCTTTTGAGAAAGAGAAAGCATTCGAAGAGGTTTGTAATACTGTTTCAATCAGGATGTGGTTCCCCAAACCAATAATATTTTTACTGTCACCATCCTGTTGCCAGGGTTACACAATACGTGATGTAGAACAATATGGCTGCCCTCCCTGGCCGGACATGCAGGAACTGATCAATGAGTGCCTACAGTACATCCCGTCCAACAGACCCTCGGCACAGCAGGTTGTCAACCACCTCTGTAGCGTGGACTTCATCGGGCTCAAGAGGGTGATTCCAGTCCACAAGGACAACGAAATAGAGACATGTACCACAAGGGTACGTCCATTATGTTGTGTGCATCATCTTGTTGAGTCTATTGCCGGCTTGTTGAGTCTATCGCCAGCTTGTTGAGTCTATTGCCGGCTTGTTGAGTCTATTGCCAGCTTGTTGAGTCTATTGCCAGCTTGTTGTGTCTATCTGTTATGTTTGTCAACCTGTTCAACCCCGTCTCCAGCCCTGACTAATCCAATTGCTCTGTGTCTTGACTGCAGGTGTTCAAGTGTGATGATGTCAATAGAGTGGAGGTTTGGGTTGCTTCACATTTGGATCAAGGGACAATGGTAAATACAGTACACACCTCATGTACACTGGATGTACAGACGTCTCATGTACACTGGAGGTACAGACGTCTCATGTACACTGGATGTACAGACTTCTCATGTACACTTGATGTACAGACGCCTCATGTACACTTGATGTACAGACGCCTCATGTACACTTGATGTACAGACGCTTCATGTATACTTGATGTACAGACGCCTCATGTACACTTGATGTACAGACGCCTCATGTACACTTGATGTACAGACGCCTCATGTACACTTGATGTACAGACGCCTCATGTACACTTGATGTACAGACGCCTCATGTACACTTGATGTACAGACGCTTCATGTATACTTGATGTACAGACGCCTCATGTACACTTGATGTACAGACGCCTCATGTACACTTGATGTACAGACGCCTCATGTACACTCGTTTGTACATGCAATTGAAGACACAGGCATTGATATGTACATACGTATGTACTGTGCACATGCATCCATTATGTATGCCGCATACAAACTGCATAATATTATGTCCATTTGTGCTACAGTACATATGAGTACATTTTAGCCATGTATGTATGTCAGTATACGGCTATCGTGGTGTACTCATTTGCTGTGTGTGGTGTGTTCGATGTCTGATGGTTTGGCTGGTCTGGTTTCATCCATCCAGTGTTCTGTCATCAATGTCGGGACCAAGGGATCTCAGCCAGGAGGGATGGCGGTCACCACCAACGACAAGGTGCTGTGTATGCTGACCGTATTAGAGCAATATGTTGCCATGGGTACACAGAAAGGAAAGATTTTGATCTTCGATGCTCGAGAACGGACATTTTCCCACACCTTATGTGACCTGGGAGACTCGGTTCTTTGTATGGTGCTATTTAAGTAAGCAACACATGTTGTGAGCGTGTTATGAATTTTGAATTAGTTTTGCATGTGTCTGTGTGTGTGTGTGTGTGTGTGTGTGTGTGTGTGTGTGTGGTGTGTGTGTGTGGTGTGTGTGTGTGTGGTGTGTGTGTGTGGTGTGTGTGTGTGTGTGGTTGTGTGTGTGGTGTGTGTGTGTGTGTGTGTGTGTGTGTGTGGTGTGTGTGTGTGTGTGTGTGTGTGTGTGTGTGTGTGTGTGTGTGTGTGTGTGTGTGGTGTGTGTGTGTGGTGTGTGTGTGTGTGTGGTGTGTGTGTGTGGTGTGTGTGTGTGTGTGTGTGTGTGGTGTGTGTGTGTGTGTGTGTGTTTGTGTGTGGTGTGTGTGTGTGTGTGTGTGTGTGTGTGTGTGGTGTGTGTGTGGTGTGTGTGTGTGTGTGGTGTGTGTGTGTGTGTGTGTGTGTGTGTGTGTGTGTGTGTGTGTGTGTGTGTATGTGTGTGTGTGTGTGTGTGTGTGTGTGTGTGTGTGTGTGTGTGTGTGTGTGTGTGTGTGTGTGTTGATGTGAGTGGGTTTATCCTGTGTACCTGTGGTGTATATGCATCCAGTGACAATTGATTGCTCTTGTGTCCTCCATTTCTGCAGGTGTGGAGACGGCAATGTGCTCTGTGTCGGATTGGCCGATGGTCGACTAGTCAGATTCACACAAGCCATGATACAGGCTGATTCCGCCCAAGGAGAACTGGTGGATTTGGGAAACCGAAATGCTCCAATAAAAGCTATGAAGAAGTTCAGAAAGGACCTTTTGGTCTGTATTGGACCAGAATTGGTCTTCATTAAACTTCACAATTGGACTATCAAGAAAGCCTGGGAAACATTTCCTAAAAAGTATGCACTATCCACCTCCTGATGTTGGTGGTGTTCCACACGACCACCGTGTCCCTTGCACTTGCACAAGACCACTGTGTCCCTTGCACCTGCACACAACCACTGTGTCCCTTGCACCTGCACACGACCACTGTGTCCCTTGCACCTGCACACGACCACTGTGTCCCTTGCACCTGCACACGACCACTGTGTCCCTTGCACCTGCACACGACAACTGTGTCCCTTGCACCTGCACACGACCACTGTGTCCCTTGCACCTGCACACGACCACAGTGTCCCTTGTACCTGCACATGACCACTGTGTCCCTTGCACCTCCATCCTCCACTCAGTGATAAGAACAGTGGACTGATCAGTCACATCGAGGTCGGGATGGACATGGTGTGGACTGCCCATCGGAGAAGTCCCCGCATTCAGCTGTGGGACCTGGACCAGGGAAAGCCTAGAGGCTACCTCGTTTGTGATGAGGTTGTGAAGTGAGTTATAATGTTGCCAGTGACTGTGGTTTGTAGTTGGCCCAATGTTGCCAGTGACTGTGGTTTGTAGTTGGCCCAATGTCAGTTGAACATGAGTCTCCGTTCCTACACCCGTGAATGCACAATGCTGGTTGTCATTTATATTTAACAGAGTTATCATCCACAATGAAATTTTGTTATCCTTGTTGTTACTGCTTTGACTGACAACATCCCATTGTAGTTCTGTTCTTGCTTCCAGATGTTCAGTCAACATTACTTCCATGCTGCTACAACTGGTGCCAAGTCAGATCCTGTGGGTGGGGCTTTCATCAGGTCACATGATCCTGTTCAATGCAAGCACCAGAGCCCCTCTCATGGTGGTCCATCGCCACCACTCACGACTCTCCAGCATAATCAATTTCAAAGCACAAGGTATTAATTAATCTTGTTGTATTGCTTTTTTTGTTGTCACGGCTACCATACGTATACTTCCTGTCTGTAGTTATGGGAAAGGAGTTGACACTGGTTGTAACTGGAGGTCTGGGGTTCAGGGCTTTGTCACAAGAGGACAAGGAAGCCAAAGGTACACTCAACATCTTGTGTATCTCACACACCACACCACGCCACGCAACACACCACACCGCACACGCACGCACACACTTCACGCAGACCTGATTCATATTCCTGTGATATGATAACTTGAGCAGTGCCAAACACACTTAACTCTTTAATAAGTGTACTCGGCACATTGTGTGGGAGGTGTTAGGTGTACCTGAGTTACCTTTCGAGACTTCACACTTTCAAATTCATTTTATTGTTGTATTTGATCTCTCTAGCCGATAAACATTGTTTACCTTATTATTTATTTAGTATGTTTGTTTTGTGGTCTTGTGCATGACCTAAATGTCACCTCCGGACCTATCAACTTCCACAACCCTCCTCCACTCACTGTACAGGTTGCTATGACAACTATGGTTGCTTGCTTGTATGGGACAGTGCTATGACCAAACAGAAGCCTCACATGGATGAGTTACTGAAACAGCAGCTGTCTTATGAGTAACAATCTGTCTTATGAGTAACAATCTGTCATTTGGATGGACACTTAGTCCAAATCTTATCTGTGTCTCTGTCTGTGTGTGTTTATGTGATGTGTGTATGTAATAATATGTTATTTTGTGTTTATCGCTGAGTATATTTTACTATTGTAAATATGTATATAATTATATGTGTCACCCATGTGTATATTTATTGTGTTGTATGTGACAACTACACTTTTTCTATCACTTATTATGCTCACAACATTCTGTTCAAGAAGTGCAGAAACCATACATTTCCTTTTTTAATATTGCAAACACAGTATGTGAAATTCGGCTGTTAATGAGTGTTACCGTCAATCCATCTTGGTGGCTTCACTGTCATCTTTGTCCAGCGTGGTGTTGGTGAGGTGCCATATCTCCTGCATGTATCACAAGGACAAGGAAATCAATCTAAGCTATCGTACCGCTTGTACACAGGAATAACACCATTGTCTAACCAACTGCATCATGTCATGTTATAACACAATACTGTATAACAATAATATATATACACATGTAGACATTATTGAACTTCTTAAGTTGCATGTATACAGCAGGCCTAGGCTACATGTACAGTTACCTATACTATGCATACACTGTGCAGCTTATGTGATAGCACTGGTTGAGGAGGTCCCGGACTACAACAGATGTGTAAATGTGCATGTGCTTCAGTGAGTGAACCAAGAGCAAGCTTTAGTGAGCAAGGCTTCTGAAGCTCAAGTTCTGATGTATTTCTACTCCTACTACACACACATATATGGAGAGGGAGAGGGAGAGAGAGAGAGAGAGAGAGAAAGAGAGAGAGAGAGAGAGAGAGAGAGAGAGAGAGAGAGAGAGAGAGAGAGAGAGAGAGAGACAGACAGACAGACAGAGACAGACAGACAGACAGACAGACAGAGAGAATCATGTACAAGCATACAGAATAGTGTGTGTTCATACCAGTTGTGGAGTTCTGTCGTACTGGAAGTACTGTCTGTGAGGTTCTTCAATGCGCACACCCACTAGTCCTGTCTCCTTGGAATGTGTGGTGACACATGACTCAAAGTAGTCGTAATACGGGCTGACGGCCTCCAATGCTTCCAGTGAGAAGTTGACTCTGTTGATGAAAACAAACCACACTCACACTACTGGTCAACCCTACTAATAGCAGTTGCATATTCATAATTCCATTCTCATTTGAAATTGAACTGGAGACCATGCATGCCACCAACCTTTTCTCAACAGCCACAAACACATCAACCTTTCGTTCAGACACTCCCATCAACTTGGATATGCAGGAGAGAAGCCCTCTTGTCAGTACATCATCATATATCACTGCAGACAGGACATAGGCACAGCTAGAGGTCATAGGCACAGCTAGAGGACATAGGCACAGCTAGAGGACATAGGCACAGCTAGAGGACATAGGCACACAACCAGAGAATATAAGCACACAGTTAGAGGTCAAATGTCACAGTCAAGGACATTACTGATACACAAAGTATTCGTTCTGTAAGCATTAGAGGAGATTTGGCTGGTGTACAATATAAAAATGATTATAAAATGACATACTTCAACTATTACTTCCACACACTGTCACACACACACACACACACACACACACACACACACACAGGCACAAACCGTCAGCAGCAATTATGATGTCCAGGTGCTTCAACAGGTGAGTGATGTCATTACACCCGGGGAAGTTCATGAGATCTGGAGGAAAGGGCTCAGTAACAAGTCGAACCACATCAAAGACTCTTCCTACACTTGCCTCTTCCTTCAAATGTTGTCCAATTCAATTCAGCAACAATCACATCACCTACATGGAGGGAGGGCAGTCAGGCTTGACATGTGTCAGAAGTGAAATTCAACATAGCTGACAATAACCATTCAGACAGTTTTTGTTGTTCGATAAATTCTCATGACAAAGCTCCAGAATTCCATGTTCATTCAAATCTGTAGGAAGTAGCACCACAAATCAGTCGTAGATCAAGGTGCTGGAAGCAAGTTTACTTCATGTCACCATGTCTGTCTGTGCGTGTATGTGTTGTGTACTGTGTTCGTATATGTGTGTGTGTGTGTGTGTGTACTGTGTTCGTATGTGTGTGTGTGTGTGTGTGTGTGTGTGTGTGTGTGTGTGTTGTGTGTGTGTGTGTGTGTGTGTGTGTGTGTGTGTGTGTGTGTGTGTGTGTGTGTGTGTGTGTGTGCGTGCCTTAAGCTACATCAGAGCAATCCACTCACCAGTACAAACTACACACTCAGCAAACATCCCAGCAACAATGCTACAAAGACCATTTCCGGCTCCCAATTCTATTACAACTTTATTCTGAAATCTGGAGCAAGATGGCATTTGATTGTATGTTGCTCATAATGCAGAGAAGCAAAGTCCCAATAATATCATACAGTGGACCAATACAGATACACCAGTTATACACAATAATACTTGCCAATTATCATGCATCAATCCAATCAATTACCTCAAGTAGCTGTCAATAATGTAATCGGCAAGATACAAGGATGCCATCCACACCTGTACACAAATAGAAACTGCATTGTGTGAAACAGGCATGTCCATATATATATAAAACCATATACAACGAATATATATCAATGTATATATATATATATTAAATATATAATTGCATACAATAATCAAATAATACAACAAAAACAAACAAACAAACAAACAAATTACAACTTTATCACACAGAATATATATATATATATATATATATATATATATATATATGTATATATACATACATATATTGATATATTGATATATTGATATATATATATGTACCACATATATGTACAAAGACATGAACAAGTGAGCATGCACACAGATACACACACACACACACACACACACACACACACACACACACACACACACACACACACACATGGACACCTGCATGTGCACACACACACACACACACACACACACACACACACACACACACACACACTCACACACACATGGACACCTGCATGTGCACACACACATACACACACACACACACACACACACACACACACACACACACACACACACACACACACATACACACACACACACACACACACACACACACACACACACACACATGGACACCTGCATGTGCACACACACATACACACACACACACACACACACACATACACACACACACACACACACACACACACACACACACACACACACACACACACACATGGACACCTGCATGTACACACACACACACACATCTATGGTCTACCATTATTCCAGTGAACTGAACTAAAGAAACATAATCAAATTCCACATTCAGGTGAAGTCTAATATTGCAACTCTAAATCAATTCCTATGTAACATGATCTACAGCACAAATAACTAATCCTATTATAAGAAAGGATATACACAATTACCTGCACACGGGCAAGATCCCCAAGTTCCACTACCCATATATGGCTTGTTGTATATGTACTTGCAATCTAGCAGTCCACATACAATCACATCACATGTACCGACAAACGTGCATATGTATACATGCATTTGCATACGATGTATGTGTTCTCACCTGCAATCCCACCTGGGCGAGGGGGGTGGCCATCTTGTGTTCTACAAAGTACATACAAATGGACACTGACCTTCTCTAATGGAAGCCATGAGGGTGTGTGTACATGACACATGTTATGAGATACAGCATCCAATGTAATAAGTGATACCCTGTGTTGTGATGTCACCAGACGCACAACACAGGCACACAAACAGGTCCCTCACACACAGACAGACACTACAATCTCACCAAGAACCAATACATCGTTGATTGACTGCGGTCTCCTGGCAATGTCCAGATCTCCATCATCATTCTTCCTCTGGCCAACACCAGCCTCACGTGTGGGTCTGGATGCTTCATGGTGAGGAAGATGAAAGGGGAATCTTGTCTTTTCAAACTGCAAAACAAACATTGTTATCTTCAACCCACTGAATTACGGTGGTGTCCACTTATGTATTCTGTGCTACACAGTCCTTACAAAGATTTCAACTCAACCAATCTCACACGTAGTGATGATATATGCTATAAATGATCATTGCTCACTCAGGTAGAGTCTATTAGATAGTTACTACCATCAATTGCAAGGGCGCATTATTTTACTAAAATTGCATGACATTCAATTGCCATCGATGGCATTAGAATAAATGGAGAATCCACATTTTACCAAGATAATCTACCTCGCCGCTTCCTGTCTTTGTATTCTCCGTTACTTTATTCAAATGAACATCTGATAAAACGAGGTCTTCGGGTGGACTCGGGGTCTGAACCACCGCCATGAAGCGAGGTAGACCAGCAGCAAAATGGCCGTCGCATTGAAGCTCTCACGCGGGCCCTGTAAAGGTGTACGATATATTCCGAATGCTCTACTAACGAAGCGATGCTATGGTCTCATCAACAGAAAGTGGGGTCAGTGCAAGCTCTTACTGCGTGTGTTAAGTTTGTAAATGCGTTCTATTGGGTTTCCGTGATGTCTTGTTTATTAGAATATACCAGTCCTAGTAAGTGTTGAACAATCTGTACATTCCTGGAGTACTCCACATTAACTACTTCTCTACATGTATTCAGAGCACAAGAGATTTTACAAGAAAGCTGATGTATACAAGGAGAATGAAGCTGCAGTAGGTGAGTGTGTGTTACTAGCAGCGTAGTGCATCCATGTCTCGTGATGACCTATGTACATCCATACCTCCTGTGATGACCTATGTACATCCATACCTCCTGTGATGACCTGTGTACATACATACCTCCTGTGATGACCTATGTACATACATACCTCCTGTGATGACCTGTGTACATACATACCTCCTGTGATGACCTATGTACATACATACCTCCTGTGATGACCTGTGTACATCCATACCTCCTGTGATGACCTGTGTACATACATACCTCCTGTGATGACCTATGTACATACATACCTCCTGTGATGACCTGTGTACATCCATACCTCCTGTGATGACCTATGTACATCCATACCTCCTGTGATGACCTATGTACATACATACCTCCTGTGATGACCTGTGTACATACATACCTCCTGTGATGACCTATGTACATACATACCTCCTGTGATGACCTATGTACATACATACCTCCTGTGATGAACTATGTACATCCATACCTCCTGTGATGACCAGTGTACATCCAGACCTCATTGGTGACATACAAAGTCACACAAATCCTTATTTTAAGTGGTCGAGGCACACATCCTGACGATACTGACACACAATGTGATAACAAGGATTCTGTCCCCACACAAGCAGAATCACAACCTCTGAGCATTAAATACAATAATAATTGTTTGTACATCACACGGCTTGTACAACACATGCTTTCTCCATGACATGTTAGACAGGTACATACCTGGTGTCCTTTATTGCATTTCCCTTTATCATCTCTTACCTAATCACTGATGGGACTAATACACTTTGTATTCTCAAGTGAAGATCACAGCTCTTGTGTTTTTCTAAAGATGAAGTTACTTACAAATAGATCCTATGAAGGAGTCCAACGGCTTGTAATTTATCAGTAATTCCTTCACATTTGCTCAAGGGGTAGCCCTTTATTAGATCAGGGGGTATCAGGGGTAACTTATTTAGACTGGGGAGCCTTTAGCCATTGGCTATTCTGACAGGCACCCAGTATACAAGCAAGTACAAAAACAAAATAATAGAAAAATTAATGCAAAGTAGAAATCAATAAGGATTGTAATACAAAATGTAAATTGTAAAGAAATCAAAAAAATCAGTAATTCAGTAATTCAGTAATTTTATATAAAATTTATTAGATTATTATTAGATATTAGATATGAGCTGTGGCTAGACACTGCAAGTTGATTTGTGGAGTCTAGGGTAGTAACTGTGCACTCAGCCCTGCTGGGGTAATGACCTTCAATTGTTGAACAATAATTGACTTATCTTATTACTTATTATGTTGATCGCTGGATCGCCTCTTGCACCCAACCACCATCAAATGTGTCCAATTGTAGAACCCACTACACAAACTCTGCAGAACCTCTTAGCTGCCTCAACAGCCATGGAATTCATCATAGAATACACGGTCATGCATATGGTTGGGGTTGGGAGCTAACCGATCTTTGTACAGACTGAAATGTGTACGAAGAGATTGTTAAGTGAATGCCATTGTATTGTGCCAATGTGCGAGTCACATGTTGGGGACTGGGGAGGTGTTCATTGATTTTAAATTCCTTATTCAAGTGTTTGATGTTGTCAGTTCTTCTGGTTTGTGTCAGGCCATTTTGGTAGTGGTGTAAGATGAGCTCACGTGTGTCTGTTCTGTAGATGTCTTGTACGGTGTGAACTTGGACCATCGCCCTTTGAGAACGCCTTTGAAGAGACGGCTTCTTGTTCCGTCCGAGACACTAGCATTTGCAATAGCTCAGGAGTGGGAAAACCAGGGAGAATACATAGAAACACATTACATGCACCTGGTGTGTGTGTGTGTGTGTGTGTGTGTGTGTGTGTGTGTGTGTGTGTGTGTGTGTGTGTGTGTGGTGTGGGATCTCTCTCTTCACATTGTCGTCATCATTAATTAATACTCCATAAAATAGTAGTGTACATTATATAGGATAGAATATGGAATATTTGTCATGAAGGTTTGGTTATTGATGGGACAAGAAGGGGGTGATCACAACACAGTCTAAATGTTTTGAAATAGAAACATGCACACTACAGTTAGGCCACTGAATATGAAAGGGTTATAAATCTTACCGGAAGTCAACATAAAGTACAGAATATATCAAGAAATTGGGCAAAATATGTATGTATACAGAATCTCTCTCTCTCTCTCTCTCTCTCTCTCTCTCTCTGTGTGTGTGTGTGTGTGTGTGTGTGTGTGTGTGTGTGTGTGTGTGTGTGTGTGTGTGTGTGGTCATATTTGTGTATGTGTTTATTTATCCATGCATGTGCAAAAGTATGACTGTGTGTGTGTGTTCATGTGTGCATACCTGTATGTGGTATGTGTCCTTGTGCACATGTTGTCAAATGAAAAGAGGTTGTATTCCACAACAACTGTTTTGAAACAGCTGACAACTACTGTGCTTCACTGATCCCACCAGACCCACCTGTGTAATACAGCTATCGACAAACCAGTACACAAAAATACTTCACAGCAGATCAACTACCTCCTCCCATACCTGGATACCGATGTGGTGCGGTAAGCAGCTGAATGTTGTGTGTGATTGTTCGCCATGCTCTTATTTCAGCTTCCTGTCTTCAGTTGTGTAAGTCAGGGCAGTGAAGACTTTGTGAGGCTACAACATCAAGAGTGGTACCCTGTAGTCAATTGGTTCAATTCCAAGTGAGCACCATAATTTGTAGAAATGGAGTCAGCTTGCCTGTTGAGCCGTACTTCCCCAGGATAATTCCCTCATTAAATCTGTGAGGTCGTGTGGGATGGTGACACTCAGCTGATGACATGGATCTTAAAGGGTTAACCTTTTCCTTATAACATTATTCATTGTCTGAATTTGCTGATTCAGCAGAGAATGTTTACTCATTAGGTGTGAGGAATCAGCTGTCATTCCTACCCACAGGATCACATGTCTGTTGATCACAAACCTGATGTAACCTGCCCCTTCCCTGAATGCATAGTACCCAGCCTGTAGGAGGGATATGATTGCGATTGGGTGCTATTCTAGTGGTTATGGGCTGTGCAAACACTTGGGTGCTCTGTAGGGATGGGCGTGACTGGTTTATGCTGCACTTGTAGGTGACAACCACACAGTGTAAACTGGGCCCCCACAGAGCCCTTTCCTTGACGTCATAATTCCTTCTTCGTATCCTCAGTTTTTAGTGAATTTATCATTTCTTGTCCCACTTGTACAGCAGATTCATACACACACAGCTGACTTGTACAAGTGTGAATACATTCAACTGTACATAATGTGTACAGTTTCATGCCCAGAGATAGTTACACCTTATGTGGTTATGATGTGCGTGTGCAGTTGAGACCAGAAACCATAAATCTGCCAAGCACCCTGTGTTCTGTTGTCTTTCCTTTATTTGCTGCTTAATGTGCTTGTGTACTATCGTTTCTCTCCTGTTTTGTCGCAGACTAGCTACTGATGTGGAGGTGAGTGAGCATTTGCTGCCTCAGCCTATTCCTGGGAAAGACATATCGAGGATAATTGATTACTTACAAGGTTTGAATCACTGGAAACTCACGTGTGAGTGGGTAGACAGGCATGTTACATCTTGCCTGTTGCCACACTATTTTTGTGAGGTCTGTGATATCCCATATACTCATATGCAGTCTTCTTGTGACAGCTTTTGCGTACGGTGTTGAATCCTCCAAGTCACTGATACTCACACTGGCCATGTGTGAAGACCACATCACAGTTCTAAGAGCAGCAGAACTTTCACTTCTGGAGAGTCTGTATCAGGTCAGGTTGTGTGCACGCGTTAACACCACAATGGTGATGTTGTAGACTTGACATGTATTTTGGATACATTATTTTGTTTGTTCTTTAAAGGCAAAAAGATGGGGTAAAGTCGAATGGTCCCACGATATGGACTTTGAAGATTTATCTTGCAAACTGTATGCTGTGAAACTTTTAACTTTGTTGACATGACCTTTTATGAAATTAGCGGTAGTGAATTTAGCGTCGTCTCGCATAGCTGTAATTTGATTGGTTCACGTGACGTGAGTTTGAAAATATAGGCCAGCTGATTCAGCTTGTCGGCCTCTTTCCTCTTCCGAACGGGAGGTATAGGCCCCTTGGTCTCCAAGGGCCTGGCTCTGGCTATTAAAACAGCTGAGTCAGAAGTTTCCAAGTGGACTTAAGCCCTCAAACGGTTGTTTACAATACGACCTATCGTAGAGGCACTTCTCGGTGTTAGCTTATTTGAAGGTAAACTTTAGTAGCTGTCTGGTGTATAGTTTTTTAGTTTAGTTGTGGTTGTGCTGGCATTACAAGAAGCCCCTTCCATTCTCTTACTGCAGATGGCTCGTCATGGCGGTTGTGGACTCCAAGAAACTCTAAGAGAATTGCCCAACTGTAGCTACTACTATGGGACCATTAGCGTAGAGGAAGCAGAGGCCGTTCTCGCTCAGGAGCCAGACGGCTCGTTCCTCGTGCGAGACACTTTAGATCCGGACTCGCGTTTCTTCGAAACGTACACTCTGACCTTCAAGTCACAGGGAACGTTCGGGTCGATTCGGGTGGATTTCGCGAAGGGCTACTTCAGTCTCTGCTTAGGACAGGCCAACATGGCCATGTACCAGACGGTGATGTTACTCGTAGAAGATGCCGTGCGGACATCGAAGCAAGGTGAACCGGTGTGCGTCCTGGGAGGGCACTTGCCGCATCGAGACGTCGACCTCTTTCTAACCAACCCCGTGAAGCGTAATACCAAGCCCAACTCCCTCCAGCATTTGTGCCGGAAAGCTCTGTACAACAGGTTCGCGAGGCACGAGTTATCGAGTCTACCCTTACCTGCTCACATCAAGGACTACATCCTCTCCAGTCCTCACTTCGACGCTTCACTATACGCCAACCAACAGACAACAGCGACACGAACGGGGCAGAGCGAGATATCCAACGACTCCGGGTCCAAGTAGAACTTTCTTTTTGTAGAAAATTCACCAATTCGCCCTTCGTGTATTGAAAGTGATCTGTCAACTTTTTGTGGACATTTAAATGCATTTTTATCCCATAGTGCTGTCTGATTTGTGTATCTGTGATTGACCCGACCGATGTATCTGTGTTGTCTTACTGACGGCAGGGTGTATTGGTTATTGTAATTTCAACTATTGTGACTTTTGACCTGATTCTTATTGAAAATAATACATTGTGGATTGAAATGAATCAACACATCCATATGTATATTATAGTGTGATTGGTATGGAATGTACTCCTGTTGTACACATTCACCTAGCTGCTGTTAGTCGGGCCAGCGTAGCAAACACCAACGTGGATGCATGTGTACCGACATGACAAATGCATGGACACATACAATTACATGCACTACTATAGAGACGTACAGTGCTGTTATACTTGGTGATGGCGCGCATGTGGCTTCAGTTGGTCAATTAGGTTGTGTACAGGGTGTAGGCAAATACTTTGTGACTGCTGATTACCCGAGACCTATGGGCTATGAAAACATGCCCCTGCCATCATAGATAGTAGAACTACGTAGTCCAATTATCTATGCTGCCATCAACATTATCGCATTTAGGACAGCTGATCAGCTGAAGAGCTAATACCATTGATGAATGACAAAGTTTCATCAGCTGTTGTCCTCAGAATGGAATGCAATTCGACTATGCTTGAGAGGTGCAGTGTAAATAGCTACAATAGCAAAAAGGTCACAGTAGAATCAAGGGTCATGTCATGTATGACACATTATAATTTAGCAGCTACAGTCTCAGTTGTGTTCAGATGCTGATTGCTCTACTAATTGATCACCACTTATCAATCTGTAAGCCAATATAACCATTACCTGTGAAAATAATTATTACTACAAAAGATGTTTAAATTAGGGTAAGTCCCTTCATGTCGTACCTTGCATAAAACAACACATAATTAACATTCAAAATAATCTACAATTTTTTATCAGCAGAATCAATGAGGATAAAAATTACTAACTTTAAGCTCACAATAATCTTCAAAACATGTGACTATGTACAAAAAGTTAATACAGTAAATTAAACAGGAGGACAGTAATCAACGAGGTATTCGCAAAGGTTTTGTGGGAGAGGGAGTCGATTACACTTCATTGGATCATACGAGAGCTTCCGAAGAAGTACCTGGCGACAGAGATGTTGGAGGGAAGGTACCTCATGCCACAAGGGGTTCCTCAGCACAACCTGTTCCTCGCTGTTGTCGTCGGTGGTGATACAAAAGTCCTTGTCCTTGCCGTCCAGGTAAAACTCTATCAGTCCTACAACTGAATGAAACGCTGGTAGGTCTGGGAAAACAGAATCAAGCTTGAAATTCCCCCTACTGAAGTTAACACGAATGTTCTGCACGCCATGCTTAGTACGAACACATAAAGTGAACAAGTGACAGGCGTCTGTGCTGTCGCGAAGCAGGAACGTTCCCACAGCTGTGTTTTCCAACATCATGTGAGCCTCCTCCTTGGATATTTCTCCCCAGTACCAGCCACTGTCCTTCAGATTGCGAAGTACATCAGCAATACTCATTCTTAATTTACTGTTCTGTTTTCGGGATCTAGTACTGTTCTGGGGACGAGGCGTAACACAGACCAGGTCTTCTGGCTTGTCTAGATCAATCTCCACGTAGGAATGCCTTCTTTGGTGGCCTGAAACACTTACTTCCGCGTAAGCACACATCAACATATTTATCAAGGGGATACAAACACGAAAGATTAATAGCCGCTCTCGAGGACTAATCGGGTTGAATTAACTCCAAATCCACTGTCTTAAACAAAACGACTTCTGGTTCCACGTTTGAGACGAAGATAAACCTACGAAAGCGCGGAAAGCTGATTTGTAGACCTTTGTAACGTACTCCTTACACTGGAGTCGGAATTTTAGGAAGAGTATAACCCTGTAGAGTTTATGTTCGAAAACGCCCACAAATCATGTGACCGTCCCGTAAAGTCGACATGGGACAGGGAGCTAGTGCTGGCGAGGGTAGGTTTGCAGCCTGGGCGGCCAAGGAGGGCCGCGTTGAAGACCTACACTACCATCTAAGTGGGGGTAACGAGGTACTTCTTTACAAGGATGAAAAAGGAAATGGTTTAATGCATTATGCTGCTGAGGGTGGTTATGTCAAATGTGTCGAAGTATTAGTCCTGAAAGGTATGTAGATGGTTGTGTGGTCTCTGTAGACTACGTGCGGATGTACAGTGTGTGTGTGTGTGTGTAGTAGAGTATCTGTGGTGTGTGTGTGTGTGTGTGTGTGTGTGTGTTTGTGTGTGTGTGTAGTATAGAGTATCTATGGTGTGTGTGTGTGTGTGTGTGTGTGTGTGCGTGTGTGTGTGTGTAGTATAGAGTATCTATGGTGTGTGTGTGTGTGTGTGTGTGTGTGTGTGTGTGTGTTCAATCCTTGTCTATAGTGATAGAAAGTGTTTGTTTTTGTTGTTCCTGTCACACACACACACACACACACACACACACACACACACACACACACACACACACACAGCACCTTCCATAGAGTAGATAATTATGACCTGTCACAATCTGTTCATGTGTAGACACTATTCTTGTGTATGACTCTGCTTGGATGATGCAACATTTCCCAGTCTACGGTGGTCTCACAATTAGCATGTTGTTCTGGTGGTATCATGTAGCCAATAATACAGGTGCTCAATGGGGGAAATAACATGGTCTCTCAGTGTATACCTTTGGTACATTTTATCACAAGCCATTACAGTGTTCAACAGTCACCAGAAAGGCTATGTTATTTTGGGCAGTATTTCAACAAATTCTGCTATCTGTTACACCATAAATGGGTGGAGTACCTATTGTTACCAATTGAACTATATAAGGATATGTTTTGTTTGTTCGGTGTTCCTGTCTCTAGTGAACTGTCGTTGTCACGGTTGTACCCCTCAGGGATGAAGCTGAATGCTGCCAATGTGGAGGGCTACACTCCACTGCACGCGGCTGTGATCCGCTCCAAAGCGGATGCAGTGCGAATACTCTTGGAGTCTGGAGCCAGGGTGAACCCAGCTAACAAGTTTGGAATCACCCCTCTCCACCTGGCTGCTCATCACGGTAAACTGAACTGTGTGCGAGTTCTACTGCAGTACAGGGCAAACGCAGATGCTCAAGAATCGTGGGGTCAGACCCCTCTGATGCTGGCCGTCAGCAAAGGTCACGTTGAAGTGATGGTGGACCTTCTCAGCTATGGCTGTGACCCGTGGATAACAGAGCACAAATCAGGGTACAGAGCACTGCACATCGCAGCTCACAGAGATATCTCGGCATTACTGACCCTCCTGGATGACGGGGCTAATCCAAATGACCGCACTAAAGATGGAACCACTCCCCTTGATGTTGCCATTGACAACAACTGTATTGATGCCGTGAAAATCCTGTTGGAATTTGGAGCACAGCATCCTCCAAGAAAACTACAATCCGAAAAGAGACCGTCACGTTTATCACTAGTTGCCATGGCAGCAAAAATGTGGCGTGAGTGTAACTTAACCCACTAGCATGATGGTGGCTGTAGAATGTTGTCTCAGTTGTAGTCTTTTATCAGCTGTTCAAACATTCATGTTGTTGCCATAGTAACTTGTAGATACAAAGTGTTGAATCTATTTTCAGTAATGGAATCTTGTTGAATTGCTGACGTGGGAGATCTGTCCCATACAGGATTCTGTTGTCTAAGACTGCTGTAGGATTTCTAATGTTGTTTTCAAAGCATAAACAAGTTTTGTCTGCTACGCTGCAGTACTTACATCACATTGCGTGTCTTTATGCTGATTCAGCTATAAATTCTCACCACACACAGTTGGTGGTGTGCCAGTGTGTATCAGTGAGTGTGTTTTCATTGTAGTCCTTTTGTGTCTGTCTCAACTGCAGGACAGCCCCGCTCTCTGAAGAGCCTCTCTCGGGTGGCCTTGAGAAGGACCTGGGGACCCGGTCAGGTGGAGACCTGGTCCATAAAGATGGGGTTGACAGAAGAACTTCACAACTATGTTCTCTTCAGAGAAGCTTCCCCAAGTGAATTGACTTTCTGTCCATTACCACAGCCAATTGAAGTCACGAACAATCCAGATGTGACATTGAAAGAATCTCTTTTAAAATGAATATTTCTATTATAGTGTATCAATATTCATGTATTAATTTTATTCTGCTCATTGTGTGAGCATTCCCTTGGCATGCTGAATGATTTGTTGTGATTGAGTTAATGATGAAAGCCATTGAAATGCACTATACAGTTAAATGGATTCGAGTTAGTTGCAAACAGTAACAACACACCTCACATACCCACACACAGCACACACAGCACAAATGCAGATGAGGTGTGCTGGGAGGTTGGGTGTAGTTAGGCGATAACAAGGCTCTCACTGATCGGCATGTCAACCGTTGCCATGAGAAGGGGAGCAAGTGTGCCTTCTCTGTGAACCAAAATCTACAAAACGATAATATTTTGGATACACACTCATGCAGCCATCTAGCCTGTTGTACTGTGAGAAACACATGAGCATGATTAGATGCTTGGTGAAACTGTAACCTTCATCAAATTACACAAAACACACCTTCCACTCAAATATAATACCACCATCAGCTGGTGGTCATTAGTAGGTGCCATAGCAGTACAAGTGTTATAGTGCAATGTAATTAGAATTAACGATGTGTGTGCATGTGTACTCATGTACCTTGATTGGAGATGTTCGGCCGTTGGCATCCAAACACTCAATCATGTTCTCAAAGTCATAACTCAAGGAAGGAACCAATAGTGGTAACTGTGACAACAAAGGTTACACAGAATAATAATTACAAATGAGTCCAGTACTTTTGTCCATGAAACGGATTTCACATGTGAATGTGGTCTTCTATGGCAAGTACCTTTATAACAGCCCTTTGGACGTTGTACAGTCCTTCCTCCCACCGGAAGATCAGCATTAGGTTGTGTGCACATTCGCTGTGTGAGGTGTTGTGGATGGTGACACTGAGTTTGAACAGGGGACCCAATCCCTGAACCTGTGAGTCATGGACCAATGGGAAGACAGAGGTACAGCGGCCAACCAATGTGACGTGCATAGCAACCAGTTGATATGGGGGGAGTGAGGTGCTTAGCAACCAGTTAATGTGGGGATGGAGTGAAGTGCTTAGCAACCAGTTAATGTGGGGGTGGAGTGAGGTGCTTAGCAACCATTTAATGTACTTGAGTCCACATTACTTGACGTGCATAAAGACTCACCTGGGCAGTGATCTTTAGAGAACTTGAGGATGAGGTGGAGATGGGAAGCATTCTCTTTGAGAGAGAACTGACATAAGCCCGAGCAGTTTCCAGTTTAAGTCGGTAGAGATCGTGCTGAAACGCAATGTGCATAGCTACAACAGATGAATGAGAATCAAGTTCAGCGAGTCACGAAGGAGTGGTGATCAGTCATGAAGGAGTGGTGATCAGTCATGAAGGAGTGGTGATCAGTCATGAAGGAGTAGTGATCAGTCATGAAGGAGTGGTGATCAGTCATGAAGGAATGGTGCTCAGTCATGAAGGAGTAGTGATCAGTCATGAAGGAGTAGTGATCAGTTATGAAGGAGTAGTGATCAGTCATGAAGGAGTAGTGATCAGTCATGAAGGAGTGGTGATCAGTCATGAAGGAGTGGTGATCAGTCATGAAGGAGTAGTGATCAGTCATGAAGGAGTAGTGATCAGTCATGAAGGAGTGGTGATCAGTCATGAAGGAGTGGTGATCAGTCATGAAGGAGTAGTGATCAGTCATGAAGGAGTGGTGATCAGTCATGAAGGAGTAGTGATCAGTCATGAAGGAGTGGTGATCAGTCATGAAGGAGTGGTGATCAGTCATGAAGGAGTGGTGCTCAGTCATGAAGGAGTAGTGATCAGTCATGAAGGAGTAGTGATCAGTCATGAAGGAGTGGTGATCAGTCATGAAGGAGTGGTGATCAGTCATGAAGGAGTAGTGATCAGTTATGAAGGAGTTGTGATCAGAAGTGTCATCAGAAACAAATTAAGCCACCCACCTGTTGAGTTCTCTCTCTCTCTTTGCGTCTGTTCTACAAATATCTTTGTCTTTTTAGGAACATTCAGTTTGGTTGACTGAGCAGGAGGTGGGCCACTTGCCAGTTCGCTCCCTTCGAAGTTTACAGTTCTCTTCAACAACTTGACAATAAGTGATCCATTCTGCGTCACCATTACAAGACCACTCTCCTCACGACTGAAGCGGCCGAACTTCAACCCCACCACCACATCCTGGTGACAGGATACATACTGTACATACCATGTAACTATTGGGGCAGTTGCACAATTTGGGTGTGTGTTGCACAATTCATGGGTTGCATTGCATAACTGTGCATCTCACGTACATCCGTCCTCAATGTGTTCACCAGGTACTTGTCCTTGTAGACACGCACTTCACAGTTCTTCAAACCTACCAAAACTAAAAATGTGATGGAGGAGAGGTGTGTAATTACATTCGCAAGCCGATAAAACAGATGAAGCTTGTCAAGTTGCACTACACCTACAAGTACATACATGCACAGACACACGCATGCACACACACACACTACTCAACCCAGTGCAGTGGTAAGCACATTCAGCATGCTAACCTGCTTTGAATCCTCTGGCTTTGTGGTCCATGACTTCCATGGTAGTAATAGCAGCTGGGAGGGTGATGGTCCACAGGGATTTCCCCTAAAGATAGCAAGCACAATGAACAGCCCCACCCCCCTGGGTGACAATACAATGGTACCCACTCGTCCAGCATAGCATGATAGCTTGTTGTCCATAGTACCAACAATGGTGGTTTTTCCAATCCTTTGCAGTCCACATGGCTGTGATGTGAGGTGTACACAACTCTTTGGCTCTATGGAGCCCCTGTGGGGGTGGGGGGTGGAAGGGTACAATGGGATATCAGTCCAGACACCTGGGAGTGACAACTACCCCATCTTACTTCTTGAAGGTGTACACGCAGGCATCCCGACAGGCTGTGATGATCCGATAGTCCACCTCATAGACACCAGCAGCCCTTATGAACACTGGCACAGAGGGGAGAGACAGCTGGGGGAGAAGCAGAGCCTGTGTCTACAGACTGCTCAAGGTACATGCCCCACACTGAAGATACACAAACACTACTTATGTGGCACACATACACACGACACACACACACACACACATACACACAACACACACACGCGCACACGCACACACACACACACGAACACACACACACACACACACACACACACACACACACACACACACACACTTTTACTAGAACTGTGAAGGCACCAGGATCCAGAATGTACACATCTCCATGCTCTGTGCCAATGATCAGACAACTAATGGACATAACCTCCGAGGAGTTCTTGGGCAGAGTAGTCATTGAGGTGATGACGGTCTGTCGTTTGAGTGGAGTGTTCTGGAACAGCGGAGCAAAGTTCTGCATCTCATCCGAAGTCATTTGAAGAAGTCTAGGTGAACAGATGGAATCAAGAACAACATGACATTTGTCCACTGCCTGGACAGTCCCTACCTAGGGGATCCTACACAGGATATGATCAGGGTACCAGGGTATCAGGGTATAAGGGTATCAGGGTACCAGGGTACCAGGGTATAAGGGTATAAGGGTATCAGGGTACCAGGGTACCAGGGAATAAGGGTATCTTAGTTAGCCTGGGGAACTGCTAGCCATAGGTTACTACAGGTGGCACCCAGAAAAGAAAAGAAAGTACATAAAAAGAACAAAAACCACGCACACAAAAAACAACACAAAATCATAGAATATAAAAAAATTTAGTCAATTGCGTTCATTCGAGTCCAGTTGAGTACAAAATATACCGAAAGAATATATGATTTGTTCACAATGTGATAATATAACACAAACTACTCAAGGTAGTGTTCTGCTAGTACTGATATTGTGCAATATAAAGACTACTGGTGGAATCAGGAGTGGAGTAGAGTGAATCCTTGCTAATCCGCTGCAGTATTCCTTCCAAAAGGTGTGTTAGGTTAGCTGGCCATTCACCAGTAACTGCTTATTATATTGGTACTGAGAAATTGTGGGGAATGAAAAGGTTTGGCAGATTAACAGAATTTACTGCACTCAATATTCCAGTACAATATGACCAGTGTGATGGTGCTGGAATGAGAAGTCAGGCAGGATATTACAAACGATGCATTATCTGTCACACACACAAAGGGCATAATTGTGTTAACAGAATTGTGATAGAAATTCTCAACATTCTCCACCAGTGTGCAGACTGCAACCTGCCCCCACCGACCAACATTCCACCTCTCCAGTCAACACTACAACAGACTACGTACTTGAGAGATCTGACGGTGAGTGTTGCCTCTCCCACCTCATCCCTGTAGTGCAATAAATGACAATATAACACAAGTGACAGCCGTTCTCGTGCACTCATTGTCCCCCACACACCTCAGAGACTCCATCATCTGTCTCATGGCAGTCACGTCGATCTTGTCCTGTTCAAGAGACACACTTTAAATGAGCAGTAAACAACCTGTAAACATCCACCATACACCATAGGACTCCACATCCACCATACACCATAGGACTCCACATCCACCATACACCATAGGACTCGACATCCACCATACACCATAGGACTCCACATCCACCATACACCATAGGACTCCACATCCACCATACACCATAGGACTCCACATCCACCATACACCATAGGACTCCACATCCACCATACACCTGAGGACTCCACATCCACCATACACCATAGGACTCAACATCCACCATACACCATAGGACTCAACATCCACCATACACCCGAGGACTCCACATCCACCATACACCATAGGACTCGACATCCACCATACACCATAGGACTCAACATCCACCATACACCATAGGACTCAACATCCACCATACACCATAGGACTCAACATCCACCATACACCCGAGGACTCCTCATCCACCATACACCATAGGACTCCACATCCACCATACACCATAGGACTCAACATCCACCATACACCATAGGACTCAACATCCACCATACACCCGAGGACTCCACATCCACCATACACCATAGGACTCCACATCCACCATACACCTGAAGACTCAACATCCACCATACACCATAGGACTCCACATCCACCATACACCATAGGACTCAACATCCACCATACACCATAGGACTCGACATCCACCATACACCATAGGACTCCACATCCACCATACACCCGAGGACTCCACATCCACCATACACCATAGGACTCCACATCCACCATACACCATAGGACTCCACATCCACCATACACCTGAAGACTCAACATCCACCATACACCATAGGACTCAACATCCACCATACACCATAGGACTCCACATCCACCATACACCCGAGGACTCCACATCCACCATACACCATAGGACTCCACATCCACCATACACCATAGGACTCAACATCCACCATACACCATAGGACTCCACATCCACCATACACCATAGGACTCCACATCCACCATACACCTGAGGACTCAACATCCACCATACACCATAGGACTCGACATCCACCATACACCTGAGGACTCGACATCCACCATACACCATAGGACTCCACATCCACCATACACCATAGGACTCCACATCCACCATACACCATAGGACTCCACATCCACCATACACCATAGGACTCCACATCCACCATACACCCGAGGACTCCACATCCACCATACACCATAGGACTCCACATCCACCATACACCATAGGACTCCACATCCACCATACACCATAGGACTCCACATCCACCATACACCTGAGGACTCAACATCCACCATACACCATAGGACTCGACATCCACCATACACCTGAGGACTCGACATCCACCATACACCATAGGACTCCACATCCACCATACACCATAGGACTCCACATCCACCATACACCATAGGACTCCACATCCACCATACACCATAGGACTCCACATCCACCATACACCTGAGGACTCAACATCCACCATACACCATAGGACTCCACATCCACCATACACCTGAAGACTCAACATCCACCATACACCATAGGACTCGACATCCACCATACACCATAGGACTCAACATCCACCATACACCTGAGGACTCGACATCCACCATACACCATAGGACTCAACATCCACCATACACCTGAGGACTCGACATCCACCATACACCATAGGACTCAACATCCACCATACGTACCTCTCTGACTTGGGTCCACAGATCAGCTTCCGTTTCATTCACTTCCAACGTTGGGAGTGTGAACTTGAAGTAAGGTCGGAGGTTCTTGTACACATACACGTAAGACCCCGAAGCAACAGCAACAGCTACAAGGTTAGCACACACAGGTCTCGTCAAATAGGACTACCGATGATTCCAAGCATCATATTTGTTATCGCACACATGAAGTGACCTACCAGGTGCCCGGGGCAAAGTGTCGTCCATGAAGAACGTACACACTCCAGTAGGGAGGTCAATGAGAGGAGTCTCCAGCATCACCTGGGTGCCTGGAGGGGTAGGAGGTATGAGGAGGAGGTGGGACATGGTGGACAGGAAGAGGATACTGGCAGGAACTAGACAATGGTGACAGGAAGTAGAGGATGGTGACAGGAAGTATACGTACCTTTGTAGACCTTCAGTTTAGCATCGTATCCTCCAGACCCAAGGTCCCCTACAACTAACTGCAGGCAAAGAGAAGAGGTTCCTCATTGTAGCTACCATTCCAGCTACTTGTGAGCAACCACCCACCATCCTCACACCACATCGCACAACCTCCATGGTACATATCGTACCCTTACACATCCACTCCACACAGCCACACCCACTGCACATAGGCACATCCACTCCACACAGCCACACCCACTCCACACAGGCATACCCACTCCACACAGGCACACCCACTCCACACAGGCATACCCACTCCACACAGCCACACCCACTCCACACAGGCACACCCACTCCACAAAGGCACATGCATACCTTATTGTCCCCATCATTGTACAGGTCATCCAATACTACAGGAAAAGAAACAGAGACGATATTAGTGAACGATTCCCAACAGCATGTTACTCCTTCACATGTACACAGTCATTGAAGAAAATGACATTCCAGATGAAGGTATGGTCTCGCAGAGCACGATTCATGCCGTTCTCCATTTTATTGGTTGACTAAACCAGAAGCGGAACTGAGCTCTTTTCTGGGAGACCATAACACGCACATGTAGTGCAACTAACCAAGACAAGACGAGAACGTGTATAGAGACGCAACAGGATCATAATGAGCGTTCAACCAAGCACTGTCGTCAGAAAACCTACATTAATGTAGAAACAAAACAGCAGTCGTGGCCTAGTTCCATATGCTCACAAATTACTGCTGCAGTGGAATTTACCTCTTGGCACTTCCTTCCTGAGGCGAGCCGTCAGGCTGGCTAGTTTGGTTGGCTTCGTTACTGTTATTAGTGCTCACGTTAACGTTGGAGACTTCGGGTCTACGCCCCTGAACAGCTGCCATTTTATGCCTTTGGGGGAAAATGGACGCCGTGAATCAAGAAACGGCAAGAAAGCACCCAGTGAGCGGAATATGTTAATCTTTTCCTATTTTAGACCACATGTCTCTTTGTTCGTTGGATACAAGTTATTGTTTACGCAGCTTTTCAACTTACCTCTCAAGTCTGTCGTAATTATTGTCTAGGAACTGTTAGATATGCACGCTTGTAAGGGACGTGGTATTAGACTCGGTATGCTCAGTTTAGTGCTATGTGAGTCTCTAACTATAACTGCACTCAGTTACACGTCATTAATCTAAAAAAATCATGCACGGAACTTCTATTTTCCTAGATCCCCTAAGGGTTATTTGTATTTTATTTATTCTTGTTGTCCTAGCGGGATCGCTGAGTTATTTTGTCCTTAACTTGAGGCCTGTTGCGACGATGATTAACATGCCTAAGAAGTACACTACGCTTGCATCAGGATGTGAGTGTGTGTGTTCACGTACCTACATGTGTAGTAACATCTTGAAAGTCTTTCAACATACTAGTTGGTGTGTACATTCATGCATGCCAGCCTGTGTGTGTGTGTAATGCTTTGTTCCTGCACACAGTTGTGGCTTTAGGGACAAGTTACGCAGTTGCTTCCTTAGTGACAAGACGGTGTATCCGAAAACATTCCGGAGATGTCCTCAAATAAAAATCTCATTCAACTTTTCATTTCATGACACAAAGAATTGATGTGTACTTGTGTTTGCATGCACATAACATTTCTATACCACATGTACAATAATATCAGTTACAGCTTGGCAGCACTATTATATACAGTTTTGCAAAGTTCATACAGCATACGCATATGCTGTATAATATAAATAAAATGACAATGATATTGTTGCATATGGTCAAACAGCATTTAATATATTAGAACACATATCGGGGGCAGTCTGGGGGTACAGCTACTTGTTTTGTTTCTTGAGTGATTTGACCACACTCACTACAGTGTCCATGGATTCCTGTAGTCCCTCACCGTTGATTGCACACGTCCCGTGTATCTTCCACGGTCTGTCCCTCACCCGGGAAAGTTCCAAAATGTCGATTACGGCAGCAGGGGGTGGAGCCTCGGGAAGATCCTGTTTGTTGGCTATTACGATAAGGGGGACCCCCTTCATACTCTCATTCTCTAGAATAGCCCATAGTTCCTCCCTTGCTTCGTCAAATCTTTCCTTATCAGCACTGTCGATCACAAAGAGGAGTACATCACACCCTTTGAAGTAGTGCTTCCACAGACACCTAATCTTGTCTTGTCCACCTGCGTCCCAGACCACAAAGGACATCCCTCTACGAGGATTGATAGTCTCCACGTTGAACCCGATGGTTGGGACGATTGAGCTGGTCTTCAGATGGTCCTTCAACTTCAGTTTGTAGAGTATAGTGGTCTTCCCAGCAGCATCCAGCCCCAACATTACAATTCTAGCATTGGTTTTACTCAACTGGCTAACTACACCTCCCATAATCTCTGGACTGTGTTCTCCAACACTAGCACTCTCCAGGGACCTCACACTAGGACAAGGAAACTTCTACTTCCACCCTTCACTACTGGGCTATTCAAGTGTGAAGCTGAGACTGATAACAGCTGAAGACCTCACTCTAAGTAGTTCCTGCAACTGTACCTCCAATAGAGTCAGAGTTTAGGGAATCCTACAATAGTTCCTGCTATGGGCACTGTACCTTCTTCAAAGGATCGGGAGTTCAAAGAATCCCTCTATTGTTACCACACTGTAACTCCCTGTTGGTCTTACTATTCAGGATGCTGTACTGTGTAACAGACACTGTCTAACTGTAATTCTAGTGTGCTATGGTTGTGGCTGACACGGCTCATTAGTCAGCATCAGTGTAGATAACATGTGTAACCCATATGGTATGCATACCTCCACACGGCCTGTGAGGGGGAGCTCTCGACCACAAGGACCCCCAACATATCAATTATTCACTTCCTTTGCACCACGATATCAATAAATTTCCCCTTTGATGTTAGAATCTGCTTCCTTACATTGCAAAGATTACTCACATTTTGAATGGTATAAAAGTGATTTGTGATAATCTTATTAGACTCTCTTATGGATGAAAAACAGTGAAGTAAACAAACTCAGCAGGTAAACAGACACTCACATGTACACACATGCAGCACACACACACACACAGTAGTATACATTACACATGATTCATATACAGAAGACCTACACTTTACACATGTGTATACAGTACACATAATGCTAGACGCACACGATGCAGATGAATGCAAATGTACTCAATTCAGGAAAGCAGATTCAATAAGGCCATTGTCCAGTTCTACCATGTCTATTGACACTACCAGTGAGACTTGTCATCGGTCGCTTAGCTGTGTGTGTGTGTGTGTGTGTGTGTGTGTGTGTGTGTGAGTGTGAGTGTATGTTGTGAGAGAAAAATAAAAAATAAAATGACTTCATAATTCAAAAATCCACACACATACATACCTGTCTAGTGTACCCCCCCCCACACACACATACATACACATACACAGTGTAGTCATGGTTAAAAGAAAATGGGAGCCCAGCTGACAGACTAATGTGTGGTAGATGATGGTATGGATTGTTGTGTCTTAGTGAATTGAGTACAATTTGTACCTGAAAAAGCTAATAGGCAGGTAGGTATGCACCAATGCACCAATGGGGAATGACAACACTACAACTGGAATATACCAACCACACACATACAGCATGTATGTACATGTACATATATGCCTTAAACTCCACTGTACATACAGTACATGTGCACCAAACACCACTGCAGTGCTATTTGAGACATTCTACTCATTCTTACTTTGGTCAACAGGTCTCTGGGCTACCTTAGCCATACTCATGACCTTACAGTCGTTGGTGAACTGCACGTCCTGTCCCTCCTGGTAGCTGTAGTCGCTGCTGGAGGACAGGAAAACCGAATGGGGCTTCACTGGCGTGTGCAAGGTTGGCAGGATACCAATGGACCTCCCGTCAACTGGTCCCATGATCCCAGTGTGGACGAGGAGGTCATCAACCAGCACCTGAGGGGCAACAACACAGGTGTGTGATCGCACACTGACATGCTCCACCACAAGGAGGCACACGGACATGCTCCACCACAAGGAGGCACACCGACATGCTCCACCACAAGGAGGCACACCGACATGCTCCACCACAAGGAGGCACACCGACATGCTCCACCACAAGGAGGCACACCGACATGCTCCACCACAAGGAGGCACACCGACATGCTCCACCACAAGGAGGCACACCGACATGCTCCACCACAAGGAGGCACACCGACATGCTCCACCACAAGGAGGCACACCGACATGCTCCACCACAAGGAGGCACACCGACATGCTCCACCACAAGGAGGCACACCGACATGCTCCACCACAAGGAGGCACACCGACATGCTCCACCACAAGGAGGCACACCGACATGCTCCACCACAAGGAGGCACACCGACATGCTCCACCACAAGGAGGCACACCGACATGCTCCACCACAAGGAGGCACACCGACATGCTCCACCACAAGGAGGCACACCGACATGCTCCACCACAAGGAGGCACACCGACATGCTCCACCACAAGGAGGCACACCGACATGCTCCACCACAAGGAGGCACACCGACATGCTCCACCACAAGGAGGCACACTGACATGCTCCACCACAAGGAGGCAAACTCACAGCAAACTCCTTCACGCCACGAATGGGAGTCTTTGCATAATTCCATAATTTTATCATTGCCACAGGTACTGGTGTATCAAATATGATGTAAACTCTAGTAACCTGCGAGTGTTGAGCAGAATCAAGCGCCTGGTTATACAGCATACTCAGTGCACACTACATACATGCAATGTGTGCACACAACTCTTACAATCCCAGGGAGCAGGGGTGCCAGCCACATGTGTGCTCCTTCCACTGTGTCGTTCTCCCCGTCTATCAGCTTGTCAGGTGTCCTCACGTCCCCATGAATACCGTCCAAGACATTGACACTGCTGGGAAAGGCGGCAATGTCTGCTAGGGTGAAGGAACACAACATCAACCACCTACAGACATTGTACCAGGTGGACCACAGTGTGTGTACCAAGCGAATACCATCAGGTATACAATACACTATGCTGGTAGTGAGAGGATACGTTGAGCAGTTAGAGGGATCGGGTGTCCAGTTTCACTGAATAGTTCCAGCCCATTCAGGCCCACATAGTATGGGTCACCATTGGTACTCAACAGCTGTATCTGGTAGACAACTGGACGACTGTCAAGGAAGTGGGTAATGCAATATTTGCCAACCTACAAAGCACGCAAATTAGACCTCCTCAGAAAACAGAACAACACTGATGAATAGACTGAAGTTTACATACAACAAATATATCTTTACAAAAACAGTACATTTCTCCAGACTGGCATACGTGAGAACAGGCCTGTGATGCATATGTACAGTGTACAGTCATGTGTGGTTGCTATGTTAAGGGCAATGACACCATTTGTTAAGCATCTGGTGTTGAAGGTCCTTCATTCACGTCATGTCATTAGTAGTAGTCATAATAGCTTGACCTTGGTAGGCTGACCACAGTTTGTTCACACTTGTACGGAGGACCATTCAACTGAGGTTCAAGGAGGTCAGCAAGGCAGTGATGATGATACAATCTGGAACACCCACACCTTCAATATTGTTAAATTTGTCAAATGGTTCAACCCAGTTGCACCAGAAGATCTCTCATTGACTGTTTACGGTGAATTAACACTTATGACCGGACAAATGTTACTCTACGATACTCAACACAGTCCAGCAGTTGCCACTGCTATAATATTCCTTCAGTTCAATGGGTAGGAGTGTCGGAGACCGCAATCTCAAGAGCTGCCAACAGAAGTAGGTTGGCTACTCAAGGACGGCCTGTACTCCCGCCAAAAATTAGTTGTGCAAACTTTGCACAAAATCCCGCATCACCAGGATTCGTTATTTTCCTTACTCATTAGTTTAAGGCCAAAGTATGCAAACGAACACATTAGAACCAGTATAAATACCAAATGTAATACTTGTGGTTTCACAACGTGAGATAACACAAGAACCACTTCTGGTGAGGATACAGCCACGTGGCACTTTGGACTGGTCGTAATTTGGATTCATTTTATACAAATCAACTCTTCCAACACTCCTCCCCTGGCCAGGCCCTACTCTGCCACCTCCTGTAGCTCCCCCTCTATCAGTCAGATGGATGGTTTGTCCAAAGTCATAATGGTCATTTCCAGGGCCTAATACAAGGGAATATGCAAGGACATCACACACTGTACACACTGCACACACTGCACACACTGCACACACTGTACATACTGCACACACTGCACACACTGTACATACTGCACACACTGTACACACTGTACATACTGCACACACTGTACATACTGCACACACTGTACATACTCTACACACTGTACGCACAGTACATACTGTACACACTGCACACACTACACATTGTACACACCACACACGCTTCACACACTGTACACACTGTATACACTCCACACATTCCAGTAATACACTACACACACTGCACACACATAGAAACATATACCCTACCCTCACATGAAGTGCAAACGACACACCAGTGGAGGTAATGGTCCACGTACACACAGTGCAACATGTGCACATACCAGAAGGTCCTACCTACCCTTCCTCATCAGTAGTCCATCTGGAGGGGATACCCGCTCTCCATCCAACAACACATGTACCAGCTTGGCCTACGGGTGATGGGAGGCAGCATGTGCAAACACTTTGGTGAATGCATTTACACATTGAGTTATCAATATGTCTGAAATGTTGCATGTACACATCACAATATATACACGTGATGTCCGTATATAAATAGTGCATGTGTGTGTGTGTGTGTGTGTGTGTGTGTGTGTGTGTGTGTGTGTGTGTGTGTGTGTGTGTGTGTGTGTGTGTGTGTGTGTGTGTGATCATACACAGTCCACCACATATGGCCACTGCTGTGTGAGGGGAGTATGTGAAGAGAACTCACTCCTCTGAAAGTGTCCTCGGGAGTCTTGTTGTAGTTCCAGAATCGCAGTGCAGTGATTTCCACAGGTTTCTCCAGGGTGATCACCACCAAGTGGTCCTCTCCGTGAGAGAAGGGCACCAGCCACATGTGTTCGTCTGAAGTGGTCACAGTGACACCATCCACAAGTCTGTCAGGAGGAGCAGGAGACCATTGGGGATGACCGAACACAACCACATCCAACTGGTATGACTTGCACTACCAGCAACACTGCTCACTTGTCTAATGTTCTGTCGTCATCCTCGTAACCTTCCAAGACAGTCAAATCTTTGGGATTTCCCTAAGTCACAATTGACAGTTGATTACAACTGGGACTCTACCCAAGTACACAGGTGTAAGGACTCACCTCAAGTTGATCAGCAGTGATAGATATTGGACAGTGGGCATGACCAAGAATTTCTAGTCCAGTTAGTCCCAAATAATAGGGATCTCCCCAAGTTTCAGTAAAGTTCAATTCCAAAACTAAAGCAAACAAAAACCCAAATGGCACATCAACACTGTGAGCGGTCTACAGCCAGACTGTACATCAATACCTTGGCCAAAGAGGCATCCATCTCGAATGACTGGTTTACTGTCCACACAAGTTTCATCTTCTTCAATGACAGACTCTTGCATGGAGAAGTGTTTCTCTTGGCTGGTCTGTGTTGTGTTGGCTGATGTGAACGGACGATCTCCAGCAACCTCCTGCAGCCAGGAGGCCCAGGAAAGACAAAACACACACGTACGTAATTAGATATATTGATACCCAGTAGTCTACAGTTACCTACACATGTGCGTATTAGATCACATATACCTCTGGGTGTACAGTTACGTATTGTGGTTACATATACCAGGAACTTGGCCCGTGGTTGCACATAGATACAGGTGTAGTGTTACATGGGTGTGTGCATTGGCTGACTCATTCCGGTACACAGAACCACATACACACATACGTACCAGTTGGCTATGATCTGCAGTCGATGGACGATGGAGAAGACATTCTTCTGTTTCCTCACAGCCATCGTAATAGCCCTGAAGGTCTTCCTGAGCTGCAGTGTCATTAGCAGCCACTTTTGAAAGGATATCATCGTCTGTTGTGAACAGTATGGTCTGTGGAGAGAGGACTGTCATCAAATATGAAGTTAGTAATCTTGGTATGAGATTACTTACATCACCAAACTCTTCCAAATCCCCAGAAAGACCTCCACAAGATCTGAGGACAGAAGAATATGAACATATGTACATGTAGGCACATTCATACATATTGTACATACAGTATATACGTAGTAGATACTGTACATAATAATGATACTGTGTATTCGTGTATATTGGTTTGTGGCAACATCAAAGAGACTGAGTGACTCTCATATCCTATGTATTCCTGATATCCCATATGTGACAATTAACCAATCAATTAGTTACCAAAAGGTCACCTACTAGTGGGTCATCAGGATACGTACATGTTAACTACACAGTGGCCTTAGGAAGGGTGCAGATGAAGCTGATGATAATTGGGTGGAGGCTACACAGTATACGTACGTCCAGCCTCTAGCACAGCTCCTAGATCAACTTCAATGATATGCAGCAACAGAGTAAAGCAGAGCATACTGACTAGACTAAGGCACATACCGAACGTAGTAGATACACATTATTATGTGCATGCGTGTGTAGTGAGCAAACAGCCCTTTGTGTGTGTGCAGTGTGTTGGCACCTCTACATGCAGCTAAGATACATGGGTGCATGTACCCTCAGGTATGAAGTGAGTACAGGATACATTTTGAGGATGTACATACATATGTACATACGTACGTACTTGGCTATTTCTCCATCGAAAATGGTTGCCCCATCCAAGAACATCTGGACGTGCCTGGCACCTCGGTGTGAGTGAATACGAGATTTGTTGTAGTTCTGTTAGGGGAAGAGGATGCCTATGGTAACAGGGTCATTAGAGATTCTGTGATTACAGGGTCTTACCCATATTCTGATCATGGCAACAACACATTTCTGTTGGAATGTGAGATAAATGAAGTGGTTAGTCCTCTTTGTGAAGGGTGCTAGCCACATGTGCAAGTCATCCCTACAGCCAAGGAGAACGGTACGTACGTACATACATATGTGCTTACACAAACACACACACACACACACACACACACACACACACACACACACACACACACACGTACTACATATGTACTGTACGTACCTTGTCCTGTTGACCCCATCCAGCAGGTTGGAGACCACTCTTGGGTCACTGTCATAGTCGGGCAAAACATTGATATCAGAAGGGTCAGCTCTGATCTAGTGGTATGTGATATAGGAGAATATGCACGTACATACGTATGTGACAATCAGCAACTCCTGTACACACGTAAATACAGCTGAAATGTACATATGTACTGTACAACCACCAAGAGGGGAATCAGTACATACATAGCTGGAGGTGTATGTAAGCCACACCTCTGTCACTGGTGCCCTCTCTCCAGTGGCTGTGAAGACCTCAATGCCGTTCAGTCCAACGTAGTAGTGGTCACCCCAGGTTGAGAGGATGTTGAGAACCAGCTCTTTACCAACTGGGAGGACGGGTATTTCAATCTGGGGACTGCAGGAGAGGATGTATGTTGATCTCATCCTTGTGACACAACAAACCTGTGCTCACACGTGCATATGTGATACATGTAGTGCTACGTACATATCTGTAGTGTACATGCATACACCACGGCCATGTACATGCTGTATGCAAATATATAACTAAATCACTTACTTTTCCCCAGAATCACCTCCTTCTGTATTCGACTCTTCATCTCCTTGGTCTGAAGTAGTACAATTCAACATTATTATGGAGACCCACACTCACATGCATATGTATTCATGTTAAGTGTCACAGTGGTTCAAATGTGTACACATACAGTACCATTTCCACGCACAACATACACCCACCCACCATACCCACAGTACCCACCATACCCACCATACCCACCATATCCACCATACCCACAGTACCCACCATACCCACCATACCCACAGTACCCACCATACCCACAGTACCCACCATACCCACCATCCCCACCATCCCCACAGTACCCACAGTACCGCTGTACCCTCTGTATGTTCGTACCATGTTGGACATCACTGGATATCCTTCCCAAGTGGTGGGAGTCAAACTTTGACAATGAAGCTAAACATTCTTCAATGGACCTCCTCTCGATGGAGTTCCACTTCTGTCTGCCCTTTACCGAGGTCTCAGGACCAGACACACACTCCACTGGATCACTGAGTGACTCCTTGGAAATGTCCAAGGAACTCTGCACAGAGACACAAATAAGAAATACATGGTCCAGAACGTACTGTACATACGTACATATGTACGTAGGTATATATGTATATGAAGGAGACGCACAGTCATTATGTACGTACCTCCACAAATACCAGTAATGTACCCACCTGCACAACCCCTGAACCCTCTTGTGTGGCTCTGGGCTCTGGCTTGGGCTTTGCCTGGACCAAATCTGTTCTCTTGCTCTCGTAGAGCACACTCACTAGGGTGTCGTCAACTGAAGGAGGAAGGACAGGATTCGAGCCTGAACTGAGCATTATCGGTCTTCTACCCTTGGCCAAAACCTGAAAGCAACCAACATACGTACGTATGTACATGCATGTACCACAATACACATTTGTAACAAGTAACCAGACTACACCTCAGCATGTGAGCATCATAGGAGGCATGCAATGAGCTACCAACTTACAGCAGTTTTAACTCTACTCTGAGAGGTGAATGGGGGGTCTTCAGTGTGCTGGTCATGCGAAGGTGGAACTTCCTCACTAGATATTGGAACAAAACAGGAACAAGTTGGACCAAGTACCCCACATCCCCAATTCAATGCGGAGAGAGGAACCTCGATTGTCTGGTGCTGGCAGCTTTCTCCTTCTTCTTGGGTCTTGCTCTGCCATCAGCAGAACTAGTTCTAATCATTTCTCCTCTCAGCCCACTGACACGCCCACTGCAGGGGCGGCTCTGAGGGCCTTTCTCGTCCCCAAACACAGTGGCTATTGAAGTTGATCCATACCACTGACCACCTGGCATATCTACCACATTCAGCAACACAGACACACTCAACACAGACTTTACAGGGCTAGGTAGGTACATCTTGTGCTATTTGAGAACACTCACTGTCTTCAAACGTTTTTTCAGTGGACGTTCTCAACCAATCTGGGATGCTTCCACCTCCCCTGCTATCAGTCCTTCCACCTCCACTGCTATCAGTCCTTCCACCTCCACTGCTATCAGTCCTTCTGCCTCCACTGCTATCAGTCCTTCCACCTCCACTGCTATCAGTCCTTCCACCTCCACTGCTATCAGTCCTTGCACTCCTTTGGTTCTCACTGTGGAATGGCGATGTGAGGTCCATCACGGCCTGTGGGTGGTTCCTTCTCAACACACTGTCATCCAAAGAACAACTGCCTTCATTGTCGCCATTGTCTAACAAGCCGTCTCTCCCCATGTTCTTGTCAGAGGGGTTTGTCACCTGTGGACGTCCACCTTTCTTCACTCCAACATCGGTGCTACCGGGTGGAGGGGAGGACAGGACCCTCAACCCACACACTTTCTCACCTGTGGAAGGACAGAGAGGAGGTTCAGGGCTCTTCACAGGACCTTGAAACAGCTCTGAGACTACCCCCTGCTGTGCTAGTGACAAGGCATACCTTCATCAGCAGTGATGTCCAAAGATGCTGCAGCACACACGTTCTGTAGTTGAGATGGAAGCCTATCCATTCCCTTCAATGTCTCTTCTAGAAGATCTTTCTCTTTCAATGTTTCTTCGAGAAAGTCCCTCTCTTTCAATGTTTCTTCTAAAATATCAGTTGTACCTGAAGTACCATCATACATAACAGAGGTGCTGGGGTGGTATGTTAACGTGAGATCAAATTCTTCCTTCTGCTGCGATTTCTGACCAACGGACAATCTACTGTTCTCTTCTTCCATAGCCTTCATCAGATCTCTGGCATCGAATTCCAAAGAATCATTCAGTGATGTTAGCCTCTTAGAGACGGATTTAAGTGATCGGGTTCCTGGGTAAGTGTACACACATGTACGTACATATTCTATAAACTATGGACTGTTGGCATGTGCACAATATATAAATACATACATACACACATGGATACATGCATGTATAAATACATGCTTATGTTACTGAAGAAAGGCACGCATGCACACACACACACACACACACACACACACACACCTACACACACACACACACACACACACACACACACACACACACACACACACATACACACACACACACATACACACACACACAACACATGACACCCTCTTACCCTGTACTGGAGCACTATTTTGTCTTAGGTGTGTAGTACTCTCCCTCAAGGGTGTTCCAACGGTGAAAGGACGGCTCGCTGCATTGGCACTTCTGCTGCCGTCACCATGCTTGGTGTGTGATAAGAGCACTCCAGAGCGGAGACCTACGTACAAAACATACAGGTATAAAAATCACACACAGTGCAGTGTTTATCACATCGTAGCTCAAATAACAGTAGACACCCACACACGTCCGAATACATATACACATACATATACGTACGTATGTATGTATGTAGATCCATAAATATGCATATAAACACATACGTACGCACACACACATACATGGAGCAGACGAGAACTCCATTATTCCCTCATGGTGTCCTGTGGGTGGTTCCACAAGCTGTTCGTTACCAGAGTCACTCTCCTCAGAGGACACCTCATTGTCCTGCTCATCACTGACAGCATCCGATGAGAATACACAAGACGACAGATTACTCTTGGCATTATTGAGAGGCTGTGATTGAGGCACATGATACGCACATCATACAAACCGAGGATAACAACCCTGGGATTGAAATGTCTGATCCCTGAGAACTCTAGATATCATATGTCCAATCATTTTGACTTAAATGCAACTAACATATGCACTCATATACTATGTACAACACATACACAGGTACACAGATCCATGTGCATGCACATGACACACACACACACACACACACACACACACACACACACACACACACACACACACACACACACACACACACACACACACACGTACTTACCACTGTGCTCTCAGTCAATGTAGTCTCGAAATCAGAATCATAGTCACCAGTGAGTCGCTCCGGTGCTTGCAGATCAAGACGTTTACCACTGCTTGTCTTGATCCTCACATCACCCTAAGACACATAGACAGGTAGGATACATACATACGTATGTATGTACATTATCGCCAAAATAGGCAGGCAAGTATAATACATATGTTGACATTCACACACTACATAGTGTACGTATGTACATAAACATGCACACCCTAGAGGGTGAACACAGGCTACAGACAGTAGTCACCTGTGACCACTCCTTGCGCTGCGATAAGTCAACTTTGCTATCATCTTCTTCTCTGTCATCACTGACAAAGTCATCTAGGAGGTCCACTGGGAGACATGGCACAAGGAAGCAGTATCAACCGATACAGTTAGCACTGAATATGGACACAATAATATTCACTGTGCCCAACAGTGTGGTTCACGTTTACCTTGACGCCTGTGAGTACCAGTGTATGCTTCCTGCTTAGCGTCTGAAGACGGTGGACCTTTCCGTGGTCTCTCCGCCTTGTTCGAACTCTTTCTCTTTTTGGCATTTTCTCCATTGAGATATACCGTGAAGCCTTGTTCCTTCCTCTCCTTTTCAATCATTTCAGCATTCTTCTCCTTCAGCTTCTTCATCACCCTGTTCTTTTCCTGTAGTTTCAGTAAATAGTCGCTATAGTCTTGCGATGGCCCCGTCGACTGGATAGAAAACCGACAATGACCTCTAGAATGCAAAAACTCAGCTCGTTGAAGATAAAAATCTTACGTTTTTATTCGTTTTTGGTCTGCCGGGTAATTCCTTTATTATTTTGGACGATTCCCACTTCCTTCTAGTACCTGAGGAGGGTAACAGCAGCTGCCGGATGACACGAGCCCGAGGAGTCGTTCGACTAGAAACCCACCTTCCATTTTCTTGTGTGATTGCTATGGTAATGAGGCGGGGACTCCCCGGCATTGGAATCTTGCCGGAGCGTGCAAATGCAGACACGGAGGAGTTGCCGAGATATAAAGGGATCCTACGCTTATTATTATGGAAGAACGTTCTCATTCCGTTTTCACTACGAATTGGTTTGTCTAATATTTGGATACGTTTTGTCTTCAGGCGAAGAGTCTAGTATCCTTCTGAAGGAAGCGTACCTGACGTCCGTGGTGATTCGAGTTATAGACAGCCTCGTTGAAGAATGTCTCGGAGAACTTACTCTAGTAGCTCCGGATACACCTCGGCCGGTCAAGCAGAATGTCCAACTTGTCGTAGTTTGTCGAAGGAAAACGAGAGATTACATGAGAAAATAGGACAGTACCAGGAAATTATAAAAGTGAATTGGAATTGAATACAAATATACTATAATTTCATAAACATAGAGTGAATACCTTGTGTGTTACTTGATAACTGATGTGTCACTGATGTGGGTGCATTCGTGTGTGCACAGGTGAAAGAAGCAGAATGGAGACGTTACAGTTTGTAATGTGATGACTCATGTACATTTTATACAGAGTGGTGGGAGTTTAGATGTGACCATAGATGACCTGAGTCAGCAGATTGTTGACAACAGTGTTGTAGTGTGAACTCACATAGATATATGGTGATAATGTTTGGAGGAGGCACCTGATACTAGACCTTGTTGATGTCAACAATATTTGCATGTCTGTCATTCAGGTTATGTGCTAAGTCAGTTGACATTCATTCTCGTAAAATGCTCTTACAGGCGAGAGATGATGAGTATCAATTAAACCTGCATCGTAATGGAGAAATGGAAAAGAAGATTAGAAGACTACAACTGGAGATGACTGGACTGCAAAGGGATAACACACAGCTACACCAAGAACTTCATGTGTGTGATTGTTATGATTCCTGTACAATTTGTAGAGAGTAGTGAGAGATGGATCACCTGAGTCAGCAGAATATTGATAACAGTGTTGTAGTGTAAACTCACATGCATATATGGCAATAGTGTTTGGAGGAGGCAAATAATACTAACACTCCTCTCCCTGATACTAGACCTAGCTTGTTGATGTCAAAAATAATAGTTATTTGTGTGTCTGTCATTTAAGCTACGTATGTGCAAAGTCAGTTGACATTCATTCTCGTGAAATGCTCTTACAGGCGAGCGAGGATAAGTATCAGTCAAACCTGCATCGCAGTGGAGAAATGAGAAAGAAGATTAAAAGACTAGAACTTGAAGTCTCTCAACTGCAAGTGAGATACTCTGTAGTGTACTTGTTCATGTTTGTCAGTTATGCATAGTTAAACATGGTACCAAGAAGAAATGTGCACTGGTACAGAGTAATACCGTATTTCTTCTGTGTGTCAATATGGTTTGGTGGCATAAAATCCATTTAAAATTGACCATTAATCAATTTTGCGATTTTAACATAACCTACATATATATGTCTCCTTAAAAAACAAATTCTACTATACCTGTTGCCTTGGAGACAACAGAATACTTCACTGTGCCTGTGTTACCATTTCTTAGGCTGATTTATTCAAGAGTGAGAAAAAGGTTGTCGAGGAGTCTGCAATTCAGAAGGAGAAAGATACAAAGCATAAGCAGAAAACACGGAAACTGAAACATGAGGTATTTGATGTGGACATTGGCAGTTATCTTGCAAACAATGGTGCACTAAAACAACACACTGTATCAATATTGTAGATAACTAAACTGAAAGAAGATATACAACAGCTACGGGAGATGGTCTCCAAGGCATGTGAGTCCTACAGTGTACTGCGGAGTTCAACACACTCTAACAGTCAATCATTCTGAATGTATTCATGCTGCAGTTCGGAGGTGCCACCTGTCTATTAGGATAATACAAGCTGTAGTCATCGAGGACATAGAAACTGACCGTGTGAATGCTTGGTTCGATTTCCTAAATCCTCTGGAATTGTCACTTGAGGACATCGATAGGAAAGACATGAGTCTAAATGATGCTCGTTGGAATGTTAACTGTGTCATGTCCAAATGGCTGAATGGCTGTGGGAGTTCTCCAAAGACGTGGGGCACACTACTTGATGCAATGCACGGTGGGAGCCAGTTCCTTCGTCAGTTGGCCACCAGGACGGAATTCAAACTACTAGGTGATTGTTGAGTGTACACTACCCAGTCACCTATAATGTTCTAATGCACATCATACAATTGGTGTACTACAATCACATACAAAGTGTAGTATACACAACAATCTGTAATAGGATGGTAATGATTGAAATATTGAAGTGACAACACATTTGCTATGTATTTCAATAGAAGGACTGGCTTGTTTGGATTTCCAGTTGTGCCCGTCTTGTCGAGAGAAATTTGCAAACAAAGAACAAGAGAAAATGACGTTTACAGAAGAAAAGCCACGTCTACCATTTCCAGTGGAGGATACATCACCGCGTATCCGTCCAGCAAAAAAATCAAGTCATCATGAATCAGACACTAATGTACACTGCCCCCCACCACCCTGAGGTTATATTTTTAAGTACACACTCTTCAATCACAAACAGCAGTAATATACTTTTTTATTGAATTTGTAATTGTGTCATATAAGTCATTATTTCAATTCGAACTTGTGTGTGGAGTAGAAGTCTTGTGAACACGGGTGCGGTTGTTGGGTGCTGGAGAGTGCTTCTTTCGTTCAATGGCCTTCAGTGTGGCGGCCGACAGTCTTCCAGTCGGCTTTCTCAACTTCTCTTCCACAGGTACAGTTGATGGTCTGACGTATCGCCTTCTCCTTTCCTCTTGCGCTGCTCTGGTGTGCGCTATGTAGACCATCCGGTCATAAGGCTGTAGCTCAAAGAATATCTCGTGCACAGCAATCTTGGCTGCCAGTAACTAAGGTAGAGGGATGAAGAAGAATATCTAGCAATACACAACTAACCCAGTACATACATAATACTATACAATGCTAGTACACATACATACAAACTGTGACCTAATTTTTGAACTACAGTAACACCATACTAGCCCTAACCCAAGTATACTGGTACATCAGAGCAAATTCTTGACATTGAACAGCACGTATCTCACTCAGACAGTACCTGAGCTGTGACTCTGGCCTTCAACTGAAGGTCTTCTTTGTTCGCTGTGGCAGAAAAATCTGGCAAGGACTCCAGTACCCTTTCAGCATCCTGTACACAGAGGGTATCTCACATGTACACAGGGTGATACGTACTAGTGATTAACAGTTAACAGTCACCTTAACTGTTTTCCGCAAATGTTTCACTTTGTTGCTTTGATACAACCGCCTTACAAGAAAGCCTTTGGCAATAGCTGCTAACTTGCTACATCTCCAGCGCTGGAGGTAGTATACAGACATTGGTATTCGGCACAAGCTCTGTCAAATACCACCAGCTACAAGGATTCTACACACCTCCAATAGTTTTCCAGTTAAGGGCCTTTGGTTTTCCTTCTTTTCCCTTGTATGTTTCCTCAAATCTCCCTCAACAGAGGCTGGGATTACACTACTGTCAGTCACAAGAGGTCTCCCCGGGGTACACTGCAAACTGACATTCTCTGTAAGCACATCTTTGGTAATATGAGAGCTCATCATTTCTCGATGTGTAAGCCCCTTATCATCCTTGTAAACTGAGACATATTCTGAGCGATGTTCTGTCAAGGATTTCACCCACTTGCCTCCATCATCGTCTTGGACATTGTCTTCAGTGGTGCTAGACTCGTGTGCTTCAGAACCACAAGGAGCACCTAGTGTACTTGGTTTGGTCTAAAACGTATCATAATTATAATCAACAAACAAATATGGAGCCTTTCATATCAACAAGATATGAGGCAGATACTCACTTCTAGTTCGTTTAGTCTCTTACGAACATACTCTCTTAATTCATGCAGCTTCCTCTCCTTCCTACTAGCAATAAGTTCTTCTTTCTCTAGTGCTAATTTCTTATATTTTTGCAGGGTAGACTTTTGCCAACTTGGGACCTGAATAATTAAAGGAAGGAATATTCAAAGTTTGTCACTGCTCATAATAACATGTCCACTTCTCACATATAAGTTACTCACAATGTAGGGTAAAGAGTTGAAATCAGGCAGGTCCACCGTCTCCCACGCTGTGCCAGTTTCTGTACCAGCCATTTTGATTTGAAGCGCGAATAGAATGCATCACGTGATTTCTTCATGCCTACCGTACAATGCAACTTGCTAAACTACAGCATAGATGGTTGTTAGTGTCTATCATGAGTATAGTACGTCCTTGGGTGAGTACATACTTCTGGTAAATCATTCATGGGCACTAAAAATGGCGATGATTGTATTTTAACAACGAAGAAATCTTGTTTGTGTTAACTGCAAGCAGTTCAGAGTCAATGGGGGATTTGGGCTTCACCAATCACAAGCTCAATACTTGAATCATGAGGTAAAGGATGATGGTAGGGTGATCTCGAATCTCTTAACCATGTTATGGCTGATCTGAGGAGACTATAAGATATCAAACATCGTTGTCTGAGGGTAAGAAGTTCCTGACCCTCTTTTCTGCCAATTATTATTGTGGGCGGTGGGCGTAAAGGGTGTATCGTCTATTGCTCAACAGTCATTTTGATTGGTCCGCTAGTCGGTAACGAGATTCATAGAGCACACCTGTGGGCGTGATCTGCGGTAACTTCTTTCAACCCGTAGTAGATTTCTTTCTGGACAAGCCTTGGAAGACAATGTCGTCACCATCTTTTATCTTCACCCAAGCTCAGTACGAGGGTAAGTTAGTTCATTCCACAACCTGATCTTCTGCTTACATTGTTTCTTACAAATTTTAAACGATTTCCTCCTCTGAATGCTCTGTGATGCCACATATTCATTAGAGATAATGTTTTAATCTTATCTGTTTAGCTTTCAAGTAAGGATCGTGTCTTTGTCCATTGCTGATACTTCGTCATTTCTGTCACTCGTTATACCACACCGATCTACCATTAGTGTCGCCTCACTTGTATGTCTCCAGTAGCCAGTTAACTCCACCCATAATCCGATCAGGGTAAAGCCTCTCAATTTGGCCATGTAACAGCCATAGTTACTCGTTAGTACTGTCCACCCACTGAAGGTGATTTGATCAATGTTTTTCGCGTTATTTCAGTTCTGGCGAAGGTATTTCGCCAAGCCGATGTTGACGAGGCGGGGATTGTCGACTGTGCCGTCGTCCCGTCTCTGGCCAGCAAGATCTTCGGGCAAGCTTTCGGAGACAGAGAACTAGACATTGTACGCCAGAAGACGGAGCTGCATGGAGGTGAGTGCCGTTTTTTGATTCGAACAGAATAAATACATTATTGTAGACATTTTAATGATCTCATTTTTGTGGTCTCAGCCTTTAGTTGGTGTGGTGTGTCCACATGTAAGCTTGGTGTTGTTTGTTAGATGATAATGGAATGTGTCTGATTGATTGCAAGGGAGGACTGTCTTTTTTCAGTCACACACTTCGCTAATGACCTGAAAGTATGCTAATGCCCTGCAAGCATGAAATGATCCCAACGCACACACACACACACACACACACACACACACACACACAAAACTCACATTCACACACATGTGTAACATGCGTACATAAATACACACTCACGCATGCACACACAAACACACACTCACACACACTCACACACTCACACACACACACACACACACACACGCACACACACACAGTCTATACCCAACTCTGCTGCCTCACTAGGGCCCCAATACAATGTGTGATTGCATGAGTGTACATTCACACAATCCAACACATGATGATGTGAGCACACCTTCATACATCAGTCCTTCTGACACTAAATGCATATGTTGAGTCTGTTCACCTTTTAATTTCCTTGCATTGGTTGCCAGTGGTATTTGTCTTAATTTTCTTTGCACGTGAACTACCCTCTTCCCCTCACAAGGTTCCTCACTATCGTACGCTGACTTCATGGAGCTGATGTCCGAAGTCATGGTGCAGACAACGCGATGGGGTTCCCTGCAGACCAAGCTTGATGGCTATGTCGGGTTTGACACTGTACAGGAACAGATCAAGAGGAAATTGTTGAGAAGAGGGTTCGAATTCAATATCATAGTCGTTGGTGAGTCGGATGTGTGCTGAGACTATGATGAATAAATGTTGACAGTACAACCACTTTGTGTACAACAGTGTCGTCACTATTGTCAGTGCGTGTACAATGCTTGCTGTGAGTGAGTGCTGTCCTGATTGTGTGCACGTGCTCCATAGGTGAGTCGGGTCTGGGGAAATCCACTCTTGTCAACACTCTGTTCCGTTCCAAAATCAGTCGAACTTCCTGTACTCCGGGGCCCCACGCCATCCCCAGTACCACCGAGGTCAACTCGGTCTGCCATGGTGAGTCCTGTTTGCACTCGTTGTTCCTCGGCAGACGACCCTCCAGTGTGGATGTCGACAGTATGTCACTAACACCACTGATGTTTGATGTGTACATGTGTATTTTAATAGCTGTCCAAAGTTCAATGTAACATTGTATATATAATATATATTAGTTATAATGCAATGTTCTGTCATATTTGTGTATATAAATTACTGGTTTGAGTTTTATTTTCTTTGTTGTCTTGGACTAAGCATATACATACGTATATCTCGCTAGAGTGTGTGTGCGTACATTCGATGTGTTTTGGTTGTAGTCATTGAGGAACAAAATGTTCGTCTCAAGCTGACAGTCACAGATACTCCCGGATTTGGAGACCAGATCAATAATGAAAACTGGTAAGCTATAGGCGGGTAACCCAACCCCTTTGGTAGTTCTGGTGTGCAGTTACAGTGACGTATTCAGAGTAAACACCTTGTGGAGACAACAGAGTCTTTATTATTGAATGATTGGCTATAATGAGATTCATTACTCCCTCCACCGTAGTTGGGTTCCTGTGTTAGATTACATTAATGACCAGTTTGAGCAGTACCTGAATGAGGAGGTCAGCGTGGAGAGGAAGAAGTACATCCCGGACACACGCGTCCACTGCTGCATCTACTTCATAGCTCCAACAGGACACCAGTGAGTACCGCATGGCATTAACTGCACACTTTCTTCTGGGAAACATCTTTCCACATGTGAGACAGTAACCTGCTGTTAGCACAACTCATGTGTTAGTCCCAACACCTGCTAGTACATGCACATGTATTCACACATGTAGGGACAAACCTAGCACACAACTTTGCCATACTACTCCCGGTTGATCTTTCATTCTCCAGCTTGAAGCCTCTTGACGTTGAGTTCATGAAGAGGCTCCACAACTATGTGAACATTGTTCCAGTCATTGCAAAAGCAGACACGCTCACACTAGAAGAGAGAGATGCCTTCAAGCATAGGGTGAGTTGAACATTGGATGGGCTCTGTCTCAACTCTGCTTGTATGATGGATCTTGTGTTGAATCATTCATAATAGATTCGTGAAGACATTGCCCATCATGGTATCAACATTTACCCCGCCTCCTATGACGCAGAGGATGAAGAAGAGGCTCAGATCAACAAGAAATATGATGTACGTATTCACCTTCAACTGGACTGTATGTGTGTTGTGTGTGTAATGTATTGTGTGGACCATGTAAGTGCGTCTACATAGGAGATGTAAGTGATGTGAAGTGTGTGTGTTTGTGTGTGTATGTGTGTGTGTGTGTGTGTGTGTGTGTGTGTGTGTGTGTGTGTGTGTGTGTGTGTGTGTGTGATGGTAGGTAATGGTAACACACACACATCTGCATTACCTACTACTATCCTCATTGTAAGTTTGTGCCAACTGCAGTAGAAATGGTGACTAGTTCACATACTCTGAATTATTGCACTAGTTCGCCATCTTGTTTGTCTTCTGCGACAGCTAACCTCTTGTGTGTGTAAAACAGAATAAGTTATTCTCCCTTGACCTTATTCTGAACGATGGCACACATACAGTGTGTATTTAGAGTACACATAGTACACAAAGTACATACAATACACACGGTACACACAATACATACAGTACACAGTACATACAGTAAACACAGTACACACAGTGCATATGGTACCTTCAGTGCCCACCCCAGGCATACTCCACACATGGTACATTTACCTGTAGTATTGTCACACTGTTGAAATCTCCCACTCAGGGCTTGATTCCATTTGCTGTGCTTGGTAGCGACCGCTCCCACACTGTGAATGGGAAGCAGGTCCTCGGACGACAGACCAAGTGGGGACTGGTTGAAGTGGAGAACAAGAAGCATTGTGACTTCAGTTACCTGAGAGATATGTTGATCAGGTGGGATTAATAACCAAACTTCAGTAAATCTTTGTATATTACTCTGTATCCTAGTTCATCTTTGTTTATTCTTGGATACTCTTACCACTCAGGAGTAACCTTCAAGACTTAAAGGAGACGACGGACAAGGTCCATTATGAAAATTTCAGACGCAGTAGACTCCAATCGAGCGGATATGTTGGAGAAAGCAACATTTAGTCCACGTGCAGAGAACAGTAGCGTTTTCATTCCACTTCTCTCTAACTGCTCCTCATTATTGTATTGTGTACACAGTATGGAATTAGTATTGAAATATGCCAATATATTAGATTTTATTCGTGTTATCCAACATAGTCTTTAAGTGTATTATTTTAGGGATTATAATTAATTGTAAGTTGTTGATTTCAACAAAATAGTTCATTGTGTTTAGATTTGTATAATTGCAATGTTGTGGATAAACAAACTATCAGTAGTGATGTTGGAATTGAATTGTCAATAATATTAAAATTAGACTGTGATATCACAATGTGTACATGACAATAAAAATAAAACTTTTGATACTAATGATAAATGACAGCATGTCTGGCACATTTGTCAGTACATGTGGTAAATAGAACAAGATGCTGTAACTGACTGCCAACTGTTAGACACGCAACTTGGCTGTAGGTTTCAATATCTCCATGGCAACAGTTGTCATTATCATGGACATTTGATAAACTTGATGAGGATAAGGGATGTATCCCTTGTCTTCAGCTGCCTCTGTAACCATGGTTACCCACTTCTCCCAAGTGTCACACAACAAGAGTAAAAGTTCTCTTTGTTTATTTGGATCCCTGGAGCAACAACAACAACAACAACATTGCTAGTATAGGGGTAAGTACATATATTGTTGTTCACGTATTTCTCTGGAAGGTGTAACAGACCAGACAGAATACATCATTTTAAGTATTTTTTTCTATCTATTTAGTATTGGATTTCAGGTTATGAGAATGTATTACAGTGAATAGTCGTTAATCCGCTGCAATTCATTTTCAAAGAATATGGTGGATTAACGAGTTTGGCAGATTAACTGGATGTTCATTGGTACTCATACATTATATTGGTACTGGGAAATTGTGGTGGATTAAAAGGTTGGGTGGATAAAGCCATCGCAGATTAACGAGAATTTACTGTATCTCTAAAATGTGCAGATAACACTAAATTAGCAGATATTCAGTGTAAATTAAGGGCTGTGCAAAGTAGCTGAGTTGGAGGCACATCACTTGACACAAGGATCCTCTGGCATGTTACAGCTTCCCTCACCTCAGGACAAGCAGTGCTCTGTGGAGCCAACTAAAGAGGCCTTGTCTCTTCACCAAGTCTCTCAGACCTTGGGGAAGTAGAGTGGCACGCTGTACCAACTGTACAATCAGACTCTGAGGGTGGGAGATAAGCACAAGTCTTGTGAACAGCTCACTCGGACTACCACTATCGCATGCAGTCTTGGGTGATGTGTGTGATGGGTGCTACCTTAGTCTCTGGCTCCACTATGGCAGAGTGCCAGAATGCCATAGCAGATGAGAGTATACCAAGTTTCTTGTAGAGTTTGTAATCTTCTTCTGTTCGTAGACCATCCACTAGTACCTTTAATATCCAAACTCTCTCCTTCATTGCCTGCAAAATAGAGCAATGTACAGTACAGGTGGACCAGCGTACAGTACAGGTGGACCAGCGTACAGTACAGGTGGACCAGCATATGGTACAGGTGAACCAGCATACAGTACAGGTGAACCAGCATACAGTACAGGTGGACCAGCATACAGTACAGGTGGACCAGCATACAGTACGGGTGGACCAGTGTATGGTACAGGTGGACCAGTGTACAGTACAGATGGACCAGTGTACAGTACAGATGGACCAGCGTACAGCACATCACTCACTTGTGGACTTGAACTGTAAAACAATAGATTTGCAAAAGGCAATGTTTTCAGGTCAAGGTTAGGGCGATACACCACAAAGTGACCCAACACAGGATACAAGTCATTCTCTGAAAGAGGAGGCAGGAGTTTCTATGAATGCTGTATTACATGTATGGGACTCACTACACAACTGTGAAGATATGCATGTGTACATTGTATGTTCCAACAGAGAAGTGCCATCAGCAAAAAATTAGAGTGTATAGTTTTGCCATTCACTGACATGATCTCATAACCAATGAATCATCATTTGGCAGTTGTCATGTGGATGTCATATGGCTATCATGTGACTTCGCAGAAAACACACACCTGGTCTTAAAAACACACTGCACAGCTTGACGAAGAGCTGTGCATGCACACTCAGCAGTCGCTGAGGAGCACTGGTAAGAGCACTAGCATTCGTCTCCATATTATCATCATTTTCCCCCGACAGGTCTTCAGTCACCAGTGAATTCTGCAGTATCTCCATCAGTAGAACAATCTGAAATTGGAAAAAGATACTTAAGAGCTAGGGTTAGCACTGCTTGGACACACCCACAAGCCACACCCTTGGATTGCAGGTCTGTGGGTGATCAGAGCAAAATACTTCACTGGTATGCTGGGGATAATATAGCACCCTCATATTATTGATCTCACATCATATCACCCAGGTGTGTGTGTGTGTGTGTGTGTGTGTGTGTGTGTGTGTGTGTGTGTGTGTGTGTGTGTGTGTGTGTGTGTGTGTGTGTGTGTGTGTGCATGTGTGGTGTGTGTGTGTGTGTGTGTGTGTGTGTGTGTGTGTGTGTGTGTGTGTGTGTGTGTGTGTGTGTGTGCATGTGTGGTGTGTGTGTGTGCGTGCATGCGTGCGTGCGTGCGTGTGTGTGAGTACCTGGGACCTTTCCCTGAACCTTGCTCCTTCGAGATGGCTCTTGAACAAGGACAAGCAGTGACAAGCAGCCCTTTGAACGTCCTCGCAAAGCGAGGACAAGGACAGCACCACATACCCCCAACAACCAGTCTCAACAAATGCCTGACAATCAACAACAAAACCTTCAGAAGCAACAAAGCAGATAATGGCATTTACCACACGTAAATGGGACACAGAAATTCAAAATAGGGAATTTCCCCTCACCATTACCTGGTTGCAAGTGATGGGCAAAGAAAGGAAGTAGAAATGATGGATCGTAGATGTCTTCATCACCTCTGTTGAAGGAGAGACACCCTTTTGTAACCTCCACAGCAGAGAAAGGGCTTGTTGGCTGCAGTGCGAAAAAAACTGCTGGGTCAACTATGGAGGCCTGTGTAGAGCCACTCCAACAACCACACCAACACTCTTGTGACAACACGCCACACACACACACACACACACACACACACACACACACACACACACACCTCCAGGTCTTTCTCCACAGGGAAATGAACTGTAGAACGAAACATCTTTTCTCTCTCCAACACACTTAACACGTCTTGTAGGGATGGTTCCTTCCATAGCAACCAGCCAAGTCTTTGTTTTGACTGGTAGTTCTCCAGGGCTGACCTGCCGAACACAAATGGTCTAGATTCCTCCATTTTTATCCCACGAGACTCGTAGTGATTGATCAGGAACAGCAATCCACGATCTGCACAAGTACAAGTGAGGATGATGAATCTATCAAACCAGGGAGCACAGCAGCGAAAACACACACGTACCACAATTCTTCAGTGTCCCCTGATAAGCTGCCAACAGTATAGGAACATGGGCCTTTGTAAGCTTTGTGAACTCAGCCAAATTAACAAGAAGCTTCACAATACAACCTGTTGGTCACATGATGTCGTCATAGCAACAAATCATAACAACAGACCAAAATAAACTTACTTTTGACAGGTAACAAGTTGTTTGGTGGTTCCATTCCCAAATTGCACAACATGATCTCCAAGTACTGGGAATGGCTCCACACCATCTCGGCAACCACACCGCCAGGGATGATGATGTCACTTCCTGAGGAGCCACTGTTAGAACTGTAAACCATGGCAACCAGTTCACAAAGAAGGTCAATAAATGTTGCATTGCAGAAATGTATCCTGAAAAAGAAAAATCGACTTTATTTACAACAGCAATTAATTTTAGGAGACACACCAACACTTACCTCAACACTTGCTTTACGATAGAGTTGGAAAGTTCACAGAACTCTGGATTGTCTAAAATGTGATTGGTGTGTTGATCCTGAAGGTGTCCTTGATAGCAACGAATTGCCAAAATGGCCGATTGACACAAAATGGCCGATGGACACACAGGGCTGTCAACACCACTCTTCCCTCCGTCCTCAAGTGTGATGACTTCCTTGAAGTCTCGTAGCAGCCACAACAACACAGACCACAGCAGATGCAAGTGAGACGTCTTGCCTCTGATCAGAGGAACCAGTACTTCCAACAACTTCAGGTGTGGACTGTGCAAAGGATAAAGTGTAGAAAAGTAAAGGACTGGAACCACAACAACGTCCTACCTCGTCCATCGCGATCCACACTCATCCTGTCGAAGGCTCAACAGCTTCTTCACAAGCTTCTTCTCCCTCTTATTCAACTTCTTGAGACAAGCACCAGAAATGAGAAGCTGCAGTGTCTCTCCAGCCGGAACAACTGAGCTCTCACTGTTCAGCACAATCTCACAACACCTGTCCCAGAGGAGGTCTGCGAGAATTTCCAACAGGTTTGACTTGTTCTCCAGCTGGGACCGTTGTAGGTAGACGTTGACAAGTGGCAGGAGTAGTTCAATGCAGTTAGGTGATGGGTTGGACTGTGATAAGAGCTCTATCCCTGCCTGATCCAACCAGTTGACTGCTAAACAAGAATTATCCAAGATTACAGCCCCAATCTCTACTGATACCGGTCTAGGGTGCAGCAGAAGGAGTGCACAGTACTTCTCAATTATGTCTCTCCCAACAGAGTCAATACCCAACACAGAGGTACGATCCATTCTCGACATTTTCACGAGCTCTTCTCTTCGAAGAAGTGGTGGAACTGCTGTACGCGTTATTCTGGAATACTCCTCCAAGTGGTGAAGCATACTTTTTGCTGTATTAGCCAGTTTTGCTGGTAGGTCACTATCGTCCTGGATGCCAGTTGGGTGGCTGTGGTTGAATTGGAAGATCTTCAAGAGAAGATGTTCCAGGTGTTCAACGAGAGGACATGTATCCTGTTGTTCGACAAGTACACTCATAATCCTGGCAACTGAATCACCAGGAATAGCAAAGGAGGACTCTTCACCACCAGGTGCGCCAGAAGGCAGTTCTTCCTGACCAGGTGTACCATGAGACCAGTCAGAATCCTCTGGTTGCCGCAGGTGGTCTGTGAGGGTTGAGGTTGTTAGACAAAATGCAAGACACTTGAGGATCACCTCGGCTTGTTCAAGGTTGGCCTTGTCCTTTAGAAGTGCCAAGCACTTGTTCAGATATTGAGCAAACACAAAGGTCTTCTTCGAATGGGTCAGCAGAGGGAACAGTGTCTCCACCACTCCTACTGGGCACACTACAGACAACAGTAAAGGGTTAAGTCATGGGTATCTGGTGGGGATGTATAACTGCATGCATCTCTATAGCACGAGCCACTCACCACCTGGGTTGTCGATTGTGCTCTCCATCACTCGAGAGAGGAGACCCTCACAACCACGACCAGTCTTCCAGAGAGGGGAGAGCTGAGCTACAGCGCAAGTGAACAAGGCCAGCTTCTTTGCAATGTCGGAAACACTGGTATAGGACTTGTCGGTAGGGTGTGGTCTTTTTCTTAGACACACCTTCTTGCAATCGTTCTGGGCGGGAACATGTGATAATAAACAGCCCTGAAACTGGGGAGCAGAAAACAGGGAGTTAACGACGGCCGTTGTGGTCTCAAAGAGGCTGTGTTCTGAGTCCAGAGGAGCAATGTTCGATAGCAACTTCAGCAACAAGGTCAAGACAAAAGATATTGCATTTTGAATAGTTTCTGATTCAACACCCACTTCCAAATTGGAATCCAGGATGGTGAGCAAAGATAGTAAATATGTTCTGGCAATGGACCCGCTGTATACCAAATCAGTCTGCTTGTCTCTGCTGTTCGTGACAGCTGTTGAGATGAGCTCACTGTGGGAAGAGACCACTTCCATCACAGAACACCCTAGGAGGCGGGGGTTCGCAAAGCTCCTCCTCTTCACAGGAGGAGGAGAAGCAGGGGACTGATGGGGGAGTTGGTCGTTGAGGATCAGTCCGTTCAAGATGGCCGACAAGGGAAGGTGCTTCACTTGATGCGAAGCAGGTGTCAGTTTGAAGGGAAGTAATGATACAACATGAAGGAGGGAAGAGTAGATTTGTAAAGAGCAGTGTTTTCTTGTCCACTTCAAGGCTTTGGGAACCTCAATGACCAAGCTCTCCAGGGAAGTATTTAGCATTTCCTCAATGAATGCCTGAACACACTCAGCGTGTGTCAAACCACCACCCTGGCCACTCCTTTCCTTAAACCTCTTCTTCAAGCTGTGACCACCATCACCATTGGGAGCAGTGCTTAGAGGAAACACTGCAGTTTCCAGTGGAGTGCTGCTTGTGAGGGCAAAGTACCTCACAAGAGAACAGTAGTAGTTACCAAAGGTAGGGTCCACCAGCTGCTGGAAGTCTTTGCTAACCAGTTCGTCATAGAAACGTTTGGATAGCAAACCAGGGTATGACACAAGATGGAGGAATTTCTGGAGGATTTCGCCCACAAACAGTAAAGCTGGACCTACAGCAGTTTGGATGAAATACTGGAATCCACACAATTGTGATAGCTGAAGTAACATTGACAACATGATACATGAATCAGGACACAGCCTGTAACAGACAGACCGACTGATCATTAATTTACGATAATCATTCTTTGAAAGTGCTAAAAATAAACACAAACCTTGTTGTTGTTGTTGTTGTTGTTGTTGTTGCTGTTGATATTGGTGTCCACCTGTCATTAGTACAAGGAATGCATAAGGGATAACCCCCAACACATCTGGCATGGGACCACCCTGGACTGCTCCTGGGTTCACTTCAGACACAATTTTGGAACTGAAATTGTGATCTCGCATCAAGTGTAAGAAAACGGAGGTAAACAGATCACCAATCGCGTTCTGTCCAGCACTGTTATGGAGGTTGTGTACAGACTGGTTATGAAGGACACTCAATACAAGCTTGATCTCAAAAGGATGACTGCCCAGAAGAGGGATCTCACAGAGGATGTGCTCCAACACCTTCAAACCAGCTCTAACCACTTCCATGTCACTCAGGAAGACCAGACCAGTTATAGTCCTCAAACTGCTGTTGCCCTGAAAGTGGGATAATGACTGGATATTACAACACACACACACACACACGCGCGCGCGCGCACACACACACACACACACACACACACACACACACACACACACACACCTGCTGGTACCATTTCAATGCCCCTTTCGGTAGGGTTGACAAAAACTTCAATGTTTGTGTTAGGATAGCATTGCCGTGCCAACAATGCAATGAGGGACTTCCCCCTGTAGCAAGCAGCTTCCCTGCATCAAAACCAGCCTGAAGGAACACTAGAGGCATCAATGTCTGCAGAGAAGACATCACATCGAGGACCTGAGCCAGTAGTGTATCACGCTGCATCAGTTCTGAAGAGAGCAAACATTTATGGTAAAATCCACACTGCTAACAGGATACTATAAATTCCATCCTCTTACAATTGGAGAAGTTCTCAGTCACAAACCTTTATTTCTGGCGTCCAGTTCACTTGACAATGAGTCCATTACTTCTTCAGCACTCACTTTACCTTTAGCCAAATTGTGGTGAAGAGTAATCAAAGTCTTCACATCTGGAAGGAGTCTGAACAGCTCATCTTTGAACTCTCCCCACCTTCCTCCTCCATCGATAGCCCTGTCTTCCTCCACTAGAGGGAGAGCTCTCTTCAAGCAGAGACTGATGACAGCTAAAGTATAATGCTTCACCAAAGGAGACTGACTCTGGAATGAGATTGGCAGAAATGGAAGGAAGCGTAAATTGGAAAACTCTTCAAAACATGCACAACATGCACAACATGCACAACATGCACAACATGCACAACATGCGTAACATGCACAACATGCACAATGATAGAATACAAGTAGGACACATGTAAAGACACACATTGTTACGTGTGCTGATAGGGTGGGTCAGAGTAACTATGACATTCTGTGTCGTTCATGTTGGGCGGACACACACCAACACAGTGCTGCCTGCTTCACAAGTTTGAGCTTCATCATTTCACCCTCTCAGAATATGCACACACACACACACACACACACACACACACACACACACACACACACACACACACACACACACCAACATGCACGCACGCACACACACACACGCACACACACACCTGGAGTCCAGCACTGAGGAATGTTCTGGTGTAAACTGGTGGAATGCAATATCCCAAAAGAACAGGTATGGGAGGCATGTCATGTGACAGGTCATGTGACTTCAAAGACTTGTAGACCTCCCTCAAATCAGGTAGAGATGAATACAGCTGAACAGAGGATTGAGTGTGCAGTATCAGCTGGTACACTACAGGTCTGGTCTGGTAGACCGAACAACATACAAGTAGTGGAATGTGGGCTAGTTGGAGTCAAATAACTATGACACAGCAGTGTCTGGATCACAGGTGAGGGGTCACATACCAGTACGGCAGTGACCCACTCTCACCATCAAGTCTTCATCATTCTCTTGGCCATGCCCACATTACATTACAGGGACACCCTCGTGCTCACCTTTAACACAAACTCCACTGCCACCAGGTACTTCTCCGTCTGCCGCGGTTCCAGAGAGAAGGGAAATCCCCTCAAGTAAGGCAGCAGGAGATCTGGACAGGTGGAAATGATCTTGACGATCAGCAACGAAACTAGCTTCTGATCCAAATGGTTGGTAAGGGACAACACAAACCCCAGAAGATTAGGGTTGTTGGTTCTGGGAAAGGTTGGACAGTTATGAACAACACACATGAATGTGAACCCAACAATGCAATATTAAGTACGCACTTCATCAAAGCTGTCTGGTCCCATTTTGGTTTGTAGCAAATTCCTGTTCTAAAATTAGTACATAACACTATCAATAAGTGATAGGAACAGAGGGGAAGATCCATCTCGTTAAGGTCTTGCTCCGCCTCCACGTCTTCAATATTCAAATGGCCATCACCAAGAGTTAAAAATTGTGCAATTGAACTGAGAATTGAGCTAACAAAGAACAACGATTTTGCCTTTTTGCCAACTGCTTCATTTTGAGCTACCTGGGGATGAGCAGGACAGGAAACGCGAGCTCAATGAACCGGAGGAAGGCCAGGTGAGACACAGTCAAACCACCTACCTTCTCTCTCAGAACAGTTAATACCACTTGAGCTACTTCTGACGCGTCTTTGTGCAAGTCTCTCAGCACAAGTGACAGAAATCCTATGAGATGTGAGGACAACAGGGAGACTTGTAGGAATAGTCACTGTTTAGTACTGAAACAAGACAAACGAAATATTCACAAATACCACAGGTACATTAGTGTGTGTATAAGGACTACACTTGTACTTGTATGTAGGGTAGTGTTGGCTAATGAGAACATTTTTACTGTGTTTGAAGCAATCAGATGGGAAAGGATGTTCAGGCTTACTTTTGATACCCAGAATCCCTTCCACGACATCAACACTGCCAACAATAAGGAAAGAGAGAGCGAAGTTGATAAAGCACCTTCTAATACTCCCCGGACGCTACAAAAAGGAATAACAATGTCGCTTAATATTTTAGCTCCTGGATGAGTAGTACTAATCCAGACACACAGTTGCCACATTCACAACACAATACACGTTTTAAAGACTAAAGTAGACGTTTAGCTGATGGATTGCCAAAACTGTGCATTCACCTACAGACAAAGTACAAAATGCAGAGTTCTTACGTTGCTTCCTTTTGTGTGACGTGAAATGGCCTCTAAGTACTTGTAAGAGAAGTCAAACAGGGTGAACACGTCTCGAGCACAGCCTCCACTCTGCATGACCAATGACGTGAGGAGTTTCAAGGCAAGCAACACCAGTCTTCTTGTACCCGCACCAGCCAGAGCAGAATAGACCACTCTCATGTGGTTCTGAAGGACATTCTTCACTACGCCTACTCCAACTGAATGGAAGTGACCACTGCTAGATGCAGTGAACAACAAGACCGTCTCCAGGAGCTCAAAGCAAAGAATTAGCTGGAGATAAGACATGTACGTTAAAACACATAAAATGTCAATCCAAACTGATACCAAAGTCTTTTGTTATCATCTCACTCCTTCAGAGGCTTGTTTAGATCTTTCCCACTTGAAGTATCCAAGAAGCTCACTGCATTCGTTGGAGCGTTGCAGATACACCTTAAGAACCTCAACACCCTGCTCATGATTCTTGAATACCTTCAGGAGCTGGGATAATCCTAACAAGATAGATTCATTTTAGAAGAAACTGCTCGTTCGACTTGAAATACACCTGTATCTTACCAGCTAAAAGCGTTTCTTCGGAGGCTACGAGCTCTAGAATCCCGGCAACTACTTCTTCTGGAGTTCCATTCAAATCGCGATCCATTAGCTTACATGCCACCATAGACCCTATGATGCCACGTGTGTGCTCACGTTTAGGTCACGTGAGAAACCAATATTAAATGGCCGTCTGTGCATCAAGAGGGAGCAGACTTTTTAGCAGAAATGGGTGTCAAATAATGAGATGGTTCGGAACAGCAAAGGAAAATGGAATTAATAACTGTCCTGTAAACTGCCTATGTTCTAACAAGATAGAAGTAGACTACAAGGTAGGATATTCGCTAATGTTGGTAATTGACAGGTAGTTGTTAAGAACATACTGATCGCTTACCTGTAACTGTTTCTTCCACCAATACAGAATACTAGACTTTTATCACAATTTGTATCTGAGCAGACAGGAAGAATCTTGCCAAGAACCATCACAGGCATATGCTTGAAGAAACAGAGAAAAATAGCTGCAGCAATAAAGCTGTCGAGACAGGCTGGCTTTCTGCCCTACCTCTCAAAACTCCCACAGTACTTATCGGACCCTGCTCTCTTCAAGAGATCATTCTAATCATCAATAGCTATTTCGTTGTTCACTGCTTGATATATAGTACCATTGTTTTCGTATTGCATATATACAGAGTGCTATATTATGTACCATGTAATAATGTTGATGTTGTTGATTCAAAAATCAAAATTTGTATGCATTGCATTATCGTATGAGTGTATGATAGTGGATGTAGTATGAGTGGATCTCTTGTACGTGAACTCCAATATGTTCCTTATTCCTACACACCTTTGCATACAAGGGTGATAGCAAGATGGCGGTAATGGGAGTGTTCAACACCTAGCTTCCCATCCCTGTATGTGGCTTATAATCCCAGTTACATTGTTAGTGCTTAATATTTCCAATGTATGGGCAAGAATATGAGGGAACACTAAGCACCTTATTCATAACTCATGGGAGATGGAGTGTGAGAAGCTGACATTTGTTCCAGACATAGCCAGGGCTGTGAGCTGAACCATGAAGCACTCCATACATGGCATGTAATTCTAGCTATATTTGGAAGGGCTTAATATATTCAATGTATGGGAGAGAAAGGGAGAAAGACGTGTGGGTAGGATGTGATATGAGGTGATATTTTCTCCAGACCTATGTAGTTTGGGAGGGGAACTACATTCTGAAACACTCCCCATCTCTGTACATGGCATGTAACCCTTCCTACTGTACATTCAGAGATGCTCAATATTTTCAATGTACGTACATACATCAATGTGACACTGCATTATCTCCAGTGTCCATATGATGCATCTTGGCACAGATACTGATGCTTGTACATCCTCCTTGAGGTGTTACAGACCTGGTGGTATCCAACAAGTTATGTTTGTTGCTGATTACAATGCTTGTCAAGGTCCATAATATGATACTGATGGTGACCAGCTAGAAAATGTCCATTGTATTGCTGCTCACCACGGCCTCTCCAGTGTCCATGTGATGCATCATGGCACAAATATTGATGCATGTACATCCTCCTGGAGGTGGTACAGACCTAATGGTGACCAAAAAGTTGTGTTTTCTAGCTGGTCACAAAAACTCCCCTGGAGTCCATATGAAACGTACATAGATGACCCGTGAACATGGCTGCAATTGGAGGTGTTTAATATCTTTTCAATGTATGGAAGAGTATTTACTTTTAGCCAGACTTAGCTGGGGGCGTGAACTAACTTGTGAAACAATTCCCATTTCCATAGCTAACCTGTAACCCCAGCTACATTCGGAGGTGCTTAGTATTTTTTCAATGTATGGGAGAGTATAGGAGAAAAATGCTAAGCACCTTTTTGCATAGCTCATATTAAGCACCTCCGGGTGTAGATAGGGTTAGGGACTACCTACGGAGATGAAAATTATTTCATAAGGTATAGGTCCACAGCTAGGTCTCCATAAAATATCATGCTGACACGCCCCCTCTCCCAAATGCATTCGTCCAAAGCTAAGTTACCCTAAAGAATGATACATTACGTTGCAGATCAAAAATTCTCCCTGATGTCCATATGTCTTCTTGTCACCGCGGCCTCTCCTGTGTGAACGTGATGCATGATAGCACAAATACGAATGCACGGACACACTCTCGGGATCGGTACGGTCCTTCTGATATCAAAAATGATACGTTTTGATGCAGATTAGAATTCTCCCTGATGTCCATATGACACATATAATATTGCATATACTTTTGTATGTACATTCCAATATAAGTGTAATACGCCTTGTGGTGATCTCTCAGGTAATTTCACAATCTTTTGCTGGTGTCCATGCCAAACACACCAACATAATTGTGGATGCACACACACCGTCCTGAGTGTGGTATAGGCCTCATGGTGACAAGCAATTGGCAATTTTTCTTCTTGCCACCACAGCCTCTCCTGTGTGCATGTGATGCATCATAGCACAAATACAAATGCACAGACACACTCCTGGAACTAGTACGGCCCTCCTGATATCAAAAATGATACGTTTTGATGCACATCAAAATTAGGGACTACCTATGGAGATGAAAATTGTTTCATAAGGCAGTATAGGTCCACAGCTAGGTTCCCATAAAATATCATTTGACACGCCCCCTCTCCCACGAACTACGCAAAAAGGTGCTTAATGGTTTTGATTCTATACATTCCCATACATTAAAAAATATTAAGCACCTCCGGATGTAGATAGGGTTAGGGACCACCTACGGAGATGAAAGTTGTTTCATAAGTTAGTATAGGTCCACATCTAGGTTCCGATAAATATCATGTTGACACGTCCCCTCTCCCATGAGCTACGCAAAAAGGTGCTTAACGTTTTTTCTTCCTATACCTTCCCATACATTAATATTAAGCACCTCTGGAAGTAGTTAGGGTTAGGGACCATCTACGGAGATGAAAATTGTTTCATAAGTTAGTATAGGTCCACAGCTAGGTTCCCATAAAATATCATGTTGACACGTCCCCTCTCCCATGAGCTACGCAAAAAGGTGCTTAATGTTTTTTCTTCCTATACCTTCTCATACATTACAAATTTTAAGCACCTCCGGATGTAGTTAGGGTCAGGGACCACCTACGGAGATGAAAATTGCTTCATAAGGTAGTATAGGTCCACAGTTAGGTTCCTATAAAATATCATGTTGACACGCCCCCTCTCCCATGAGCTACGCAAAAAGGTGCTTAATGGTTTTGATCCTATATCTTCCCATACATTAAAAAATATTAAGCACCTCCGGATGTAGATAGGGTTAGGGACCACCTACGGAGATGAAAATTGTTTCATAAGTTAGTATAGGTCCACAGTTAGGTTCCCATAAAATATCATGCTGACACGTCCCTTCTCCCATGAGCTACGCAAAAAGGTGCTTAATGGTTTTTCTTCCTATACCTTCCCATACATTAAAAATATTAAGCACCTCCGGATGTAGGTAGGGTTAGGGACCACCTACGGAGATGAAAATTGTTTCATAAGTTAGTATAGGTCCACAGTTAGGTTCCCATAAAATATCATGTTGACACGTCCCCTCTCCCATGAGCTACGCAAAAAGGTGCTTAATGGTTTTTCATCCTATACCTTCCCATACATTAAAAAATATTAAGCACCTCCGGATGTAGGTAGGGTTAGGGACCACCTACGGAGATGAAAATTGTTTCATAAGTTAGTATAGGTCCACAGCTAGGTTCCCATAAAATATCATGTTGACACGTCCCCTCTCCCATGAGCTACGCAAAAAGGTGCTTAATGTTTTTTCTTCCTATACCTTCCCATACATTGAAAAATATTAAGCACCTCCGGATGTAGTTAGGGTCAGGGACCACCTACGGAGATGAAAATTGTGTCATAAGTTAGTATAGGTCCACATCTAGGTTCCCATAAAATATCATGTTGACACGTCCCCTCTCCCATGAGCTACGCAAAAAGGTGCTTAATGGTTTTTCATCCTATACCTTCCCATACATTAAAAAATATTAAGCACCTCCGGATGTAGGTAGGGTCAGGGACCACCTACGGAGATGAAAGTTGTTTCATAAGGTAGTATAGGTCCACAGCTAGATCTCCATAAAATATCATGTTGACACGCCCCCTCTCCCATGAGCTACGCAAAAAGGTGCTTAACGTTTTTCATCCCATACCTTCCCATACATTAAAAATATTAAGCACCTCCGGATGTAGTTAGGGTCAGGGACCACCTACGGAGATGAAAATTGCTTCATAAGGTAGTATAGGTCCACAGCTAGGTTCCCATAAAATATCATGTTGACACGTCCCCTCTCCCATGAGCTACGCAAAAAGGTGCTTAATGGTTTTTCATCCTATACCTTCCCATACATTAAAAAATATTAAGCACCTCCGGATGTAGGTAGGGTTAGGGACCACCTACGGAGATGAAAATTGTTTCATAAGTTAGTATAGGTCCACAGCTAGGTTCCCATAAAATATCATGTTGACACGTCCCCTCTCCCATGAGCTACGCAAAAAGGTGCTTAATGGTTTTTCTTCCTATACCTTCCCATACATTAAAAAATATTAAGCACCTCCGGATGTAGGTAGGGTTAGGGACCACCTACGGAGATGAAAATTGTTTCATAAGTTAGTATAGGTCCACATCTAGGTTCCCATAAAATATCATGTTGACACGTCCCCTCTCCCATGAGCTACGCAAAAAGGTGCTTAATGGTTTTTCATCCTATACCTTCCCATACATTAAAAAATATTAAGCACCTCCGGATGTAGGTAGGGTTAGGGACCACCTACGGAGATGAAAATTGTTTCATAAGTTAGTATAGGTCCACAGCTAGGTTCCCATAAAATATCATGTTGACACGCCCCCTCTCCCATGAGCTACGCAAAAAGGTGCTTAATGGTTTTTCATCCTATACCTTCTCATACATTAAAAAATATTAAGCACCTCCGGATGTAGTTAGGGTCAGGGACCACCTACGGAGATGAAAATTGTTTCATAAGGTAGTATAGGTCCACAGCTAGGTTCCCATAAAATATCATGTTGACACGTCCCCTCTCCCATGAGCTACGCAAAAAGGTGCTTAATGGTTTTTCTTCCTATACCTTCCCATACATTGAAAAATATTAAGCACCTCCGGATGTAGTTAGGGCCAGGGACCACCTACGGAGATGAAAATTGTTTCATAAGGTAGTATAGGCCCACAGATAGGTCTCCATAAAATATCATGTTGACACGCCCCCTCTCCCATGAGCTACGCAAAAAGGTGCTTAATGGTTTTGATCCTATATCTTCCCATACATTAAAAAATATTAAGCACCTCTGGATGTAGTTAGGGTTAGGGATCACCTACGGAGATGAAAATTGTTTCATAAGGTAGTATAGGTCCATAGTTTGGTTCCTATAAAATATCATGTTGACACGCCCCCTTTCCTATGAGCTACGCAAAAAGGTGCTTAATGTTTTTTCTTAGTATACGTAGCACCACAGTCAATGAATGGGGGAGAATAGGGAAAAAATGCACTTAGCACCATCCTGCATATCTCGTTGGAGAGGGGGCGTGTCGCCCTGATATTTTCAACAAATCTAGTTGGAGATGTGAACTAAGTTATGAAACACTTCCCATCACTTTGTGTGCTCTGTAACCCTTGTTATTCAAGGTGGTGCTATGGCCAAATTTTGGCCATAGCACCACAGTCAATGTATGGGGGAGAATATGGAAAAATACACTTAGCACCATCCTGCATATCTCGTTGGAGAGGGGGCGTGTCGCCCTGATATTTTCAACAAATCTAGTTGGAGATGTGAACTAAGTTATGAAAGACTTCCCATCACTTTGTGTGCTCTGTAACCCTTGTTATTCAAGGTGGTGCTATGGCCAAATTTTGGCCATAGCACCACAGTCAATGTATGGGGGAGAATATGGAAAAATACACTTAGCACCATCCTGCATATCTCGTTGGAGAGGGGGCGTGTCGCCCTGATATTTTCAACAAATCTAGTTGGAGATGTGAACTAAGTTATGAAAGACTTCCCATCACTTTGTGTGCTCTGTAACCCTTGTTATTCAAGGTGGTGCTATGGCCAAATTTTGGCCATAGCACCATCCTGCATATCTCGTTGGAGAGGGGGCGTGTCGCCCTGATATTTTCAACAAATCTAGTTGGAGATGTGAACTAAGTTATGAAACACTTCCCATCACTTTGTGTGCTCTGTAACCCTTGTTATTCAAGGTGGTGCTATGGCCAAATTTTGGCCATAGCACCACAGTCAATGTATGGGGGAGAATATGGAAAAAATGCACTTAGCACCATCCTGCATATCTCGTGGGAGAGGGGGCGTGTCGCCCTGATATTTTCAACAAATCTAGTTGGAGATGTGAACTAAGTTATGAAACACTTCCCATCACTTTGTGTGCTCTGTAACCCTTGTTATTCAAGGTGGTGCTATGGCCAAATTTTGGCCATAGCACCACAGTCAATGTATGGGGGAGAATAGGGGAAAAAATGCACTTAGTACCATCCTGCATATCTCGTGGGAGAGGGGGCGTGTCACCCTGATATTTTCAACAAATCTAGTTGGAGATGTGAACTAAGTTATGAAACACTTCCCGTCACTTTGTGTGCTCTGTAACCCTTGTTATTCAAGGTGGTGCTATGGCCAAATTTTGGCCATAGCACCATCCTGCATATCTCGTTGGAGAGGGGGCGTGTCGCCCTGATATTTTCAACAAATCTAGTTGGAGATGTGAACTAAGTTATGAAACACTTCCCATCACTTTGTGTGCTCTGTAACCCTTGTTATTCAAGGTGGTGCTATGGCCAAATTTTGGCCATAGCACCATCCTGCATATCTCGTTGGAGAGGGGGCGTGTCGCCCTGATATTTTCAACAAATCTAGTTGGAGATGTGAACTAAGTTATGAAACACTTCCCATCACTTTGTGTGCTCTGTAACCCTTGTTATTCAAGGTGGTGCTATGGCCAAATTTTGGCCATAGCACCACAGTCAATGTATGGGGGAGAATATGGAAAAATACACTTAGCACCATCCTGCATATCTCGTTGGAGAGGGGGCGTGTCGCCCTGATATTTTCAACAAATCTAGTTGGAGATGTGAACTAAGTTATGAAACACTTCCCATCACTTTGTGTGCTCTGTAACCCTTGTTATTCAAGGTGGTGCTATGGCCAAATTTTGGCCATAGCACCACAGTCAATGTATGGGGAAGAATATGGAAAAATACACTTAGCACCATCCTGCATATCTCGTTGGAGAGGGGGCGTGTCGCCCTGATATTTTCAACAAATCTAGTTGGAGATGTGAACTAAGTTATGAAACACTTCCCATCACTTTGTGTGCTCTGTAACCCTTGTTATTCAAGGTGGTGCTATGGCCAAATTTTGGCCATAGCACCATCCTGCATATCTCGTAGGAAAGGGGGCGTGTCGTTCTGATATTTTCAACAAATCTAGTTGGAGATGTGAACTAAGTTATGAAAGACTTCCCATCACTTTGTGTGCTCTGTAACCTGTGTTATTCAAAGTGGTGCTATGGCCAAATTTTGGCCATAGCACCATCCTGCATATCTCGTTGGAGAGGGGGCGTGTCGCCCTGATATTTTCAACAAATCTAGTTGGAGATGTGAACTAAGTTATGAAAGACTTCCCATCACTTTGTGTGCTCTGTAACCCTTGTTATTCAAGGTGGTGCTATGGCCAAATTTTGGCCATAGCACCATCCTGCATATCTCGTAGGAAAGGGGGCGTGTCGTCCTGATATTTTCAACAAATCTAGTTGGAGATGTGAACTAAGTTATGAAACACTTCCCGTCACTTTGTGTGCTCTGTAACCCGTGTTATTCAAAGTGGTGCTATGGCCAAAATTTGGCCATAGCACCACAGTCAATGTATGGGGGAGAATAGGGGAAAAATGCACTTAGCACCATCCTGCATATCTCGTGGGAGAGGGGGCGTGTCGCCCTGATATTTTCAACAAATCTAGTTGGAGATGTGAACTAAGTTATGAAACACTTCCCATCACTTTGTGTGCTCTGTAACCCTTGTTATTCAAGGTGGTGCTATGGCCAAGTTTTGGCCATACGTAGGAGAAAAAACACTAAGCACCTTTTTGCATACCTCATGGGAGAGTGGGGATGTCAACCTGATATTTACACCAGACCTAGCTGGGAACATGTACTGACATATGAAGCAATTCCCATCTCCATATGTGGCCTGTAACCATATCTACATTCGGAGGTGCTTAATGTTTTTTCATTGTATGGGAGAGTGTAGGAGAAAAAAACACTAAGCACCTTTTGGCATAACTCATGGGAGAGTGGGCGTGTCAACCTGATATTTACACCAGACCTAGGTAGGAGCATGTACTAACATATGAAGCAATTCCCATCTCCATATATGGCCTGTAACCATATCTACATTCGGAGGTGCTTAATGTTTTTTCAATGTACGTACCTTCCCATACATTAAAAAATATTAAGCACCTCCGGATGTAGATAGGGTTAGGGACCACCTACGGAGATGAAAATTGTTTCATAAGGTAGTATAGGTCCATAGTTAGGTTCCTATAAAATATCATGTTGACACGCCCCCTTTCCTATGAGCTACGCAAAAAGGTGCTTTATGCTTTTTCTTCCTATACCTTCCCATACATTAAAAATATTAAGCACCTCCGGATGTAGATAGGGTTAGGGACCACCTACGGAGATGAAATTGTTACATAAGTTAGTATAGGTCCACATCTAGGTCTCCATAAAATATCATGTTGACACACCCCCTCTCCCATGAGCTACGCAAAAAGGTGCTTAATGGTTTTTCTTCCTATACCTTCCCATACATTAAAAAAAATTAAGCACCTCCGGATGTAGATAGGGTTAGGGACCACCTACGGAGATGAAAGTTGTTTCATAAGTTGGTATAGGTCCACATCTAGGTTCCCATAAAATATCATGTTGACACGTCCCCTCTCCCATGAGCTACGCAAAAGGTGCTTAATGGTTTTTGATCCTACGTATACCTTCCCATACATTAAAAAATATTAAGCACCTCCGGATGTAGTTAGGGTTAGGGACCACCTACGGAGATGAAAATTGTTTCATAAGTTAGTATAGGTCCATAGTTAGGTTCCCATAAAATGTCGTGCTGACGCGCCCCCTTTCCTATGAGCTACGCAAAAAGGTGCTTAATGTTTCTTCTTCATATACCTTCCCATACATTAAAAATATTAAGCACCTCCGGATGTAGGTAGGGTTAGGGACCACCTACGGAGATGATAATTGTTTCATAAGTTAGTATAGGTCCACATCTAGGTCTCCATAAAATATCATGTTGACACGCCCCCTCTCCCATGAGCTACGCAAAAAGGTGCTTAATGTTATTTCATCCTATACGGTAAGTAACATGGAGAAGGAAACATTAACCAGTTAAAAGTTAACCTTCTCCTTTAACTTTTACTGATATTTGCTAACCGTTAACTCTTAACCGAAAAGTGTTAAGCGTTAAAAGTTAATTTCTTTCTTTTGGAAATGGAGAAGCAAAGACAATACAAGGGAAGCATTAGAGAAGTAGAGCACGGGTCATTCTCTCCACTGGTCTTTATATCTGCAGGAGGTGTGGGGCCCACAGCAAATGCTGTGTACAAACGAATAGCATCATGCATGGTTGAAAGGCAAGAGAAACAATACAGTACCATATTATACTGGATAAAGACCCATGTAGACTAAATTTCTCCCTATTGAGATCAGCAAATTGAATGTGTTTGAGAGGCTCCAGATCAACAAGACACCATCCAGCATAATCTGAACTTATCACAACAGTGAATGCAGAATGCAAGGTCCCCCATCTTGATCTTGATTGAACAGATTCACAGAAACTAAGATTTACTTTCTTCTTGATTGATTTATTTTAATTATCACATAAAGTATTGTATACGTGGAAAAAAACTCAATTAAAGTAAAAAATATTTCCCTTCTTTTTCTGTGATCTGCACTGTACGTATGGGAGAGTATGCGTAGGAGAGAAAACGCTAAGCACCTTTTTGCATAGCTCATGGGGGAGGAGGCATGTCAACTTGATACTTAGACTGATCTAGCTGGGGACATGAACTAACTTTTGAAATAACTCTCATTTCAAAAATACGTAGGTGACCACCCAGGTGATTTCACATTCTGTTAATGGTCACTATGGGCCCCCCAGTGTCCATATCAAACTTAACACTTCACATTCTGATGCATGTACACCCTCCCAGATGTGCTATTGACCTTGTGGTGACCAGCTAGACAATATCAAATTTTATTGCTGGTCACCACAGCCTCTCCAGTGTCGAGGTGATGCATCATGGCACCAATGCTGATGCATGAATACCCTCCTGGTAGCACTACAAACCTGTAGGCATTCAGAGGTTAAATGTATTGTCGCTCATTCAGCCTCCCAAGTGTCCATATATGACACATAATAATACATGTACTTTTATATTTGAGCATTCCAATGGCATTATGTAGACCCACTGGTGAACATCCAGGTACTTTTACATTTTATCATTAGTCACCACAACCTGCCCAGTGTCCATATGACTCATAACAACACACATCCTGATGCATGGATGCCCTTCTGATGTGCTACAGGCCTCGTGGTGACCAGCTAGAAAATGTCAAACTTTATTGCTGGTCACTGCAGCTATTCTCTCTCATGCATTGCATATGTGATTGGGTAGGAAAATTTGGTAACACAGAATAATTGTGGGTACATAATAATCATACAATGCTAGTAGTAGTACATAGTACACCTTTTGATGCCTATGCGGTTGTATAACGTAAGGGCGGCCTCCTGTCTAGGAGACGTGTCCAGTCTGTGTCATTGATTGATTGATTGATATAATAATTATGTTAAAAATAATGAAAATTGATGTTGGTGTTGATATACGCAGTGATGCATGTTCAAGGTATAAGAGATTCATCATCCTCCAATTCTTTGTGCTTTGTGTCAATCTGGAGTTCCATTTGAAATGGGAACACGGCAGCTGCTTTGAGGGCCTTGTGACACTCCTTAGTGTAGACGTAGAGAGCTGACACCATTCTCTCCAAATGAACCGTCAAATCTTGCACTGTGAAGAGGAGATCCAAATTTGATATAAGGCAGATTTTGGTAAAAGGGGGAAGTTGTACAGACAGTGAGCCTAACATGACAAATTATTACTGTAACAATTACTGTGTATGTTCACATGTACAAACGTGAGGTACCATGTGCTGTACCTCTTTTGTTATCCAGGAGCTGTAGTTTAGTGGTCACGTCAGATCTCAACTTCATAAATCTCTGTTTCGAGGCATGTCTGCACCTTAGGTATACCCTACAGCAGGTGTAGAGGACAGGTAATAGTGCTATACTGTAAAACCAGTATCCACTGGTCCACCCATCCCAAAGGGGCTACGAACCTGTACTCATAATTTCCTTGTAAAACTCTTGTCAGTAATTCTCCATATCTCTAGAAGGGGTATAACCACAACACCCCATCAACAAAGGCACACTTCACAAGGAAGCCTTCTTCAAGAATTGCAGGTGAATTGTGGTTTGTCACTCACTAGAGCTTCCTGTTCTTCATCATCCATTTCCTTCACCTTGAGACAATATGACTGAAAGGGTGGGAGACAATGTGTGATCGATACATGCTAAGCAAACGAGTGCTAAAGTCCTGTCAAACCAACAGTGGCTATGTAGCTAACCAGCCATGCTCACCAGAAACTCAATCTTGGCGTCAGTATACTTCTCCAGAGTCAGCCTCATGTCTGGAATAGCCTAGCAGAGGGAGGATATTCCAAGGACTGGTGTAATACTGCATGCCATCGTAGCCTCCCACTCAACTCCCAGTCACCAAATTAGTACTACCAATGTACATCCACAGGTTACAATTATCACCCACGTGGACTAAAACTGTGCTGGAGGAACTATCCCTCAAGCAGAGGAACCAAACCAATTACCTTGTCCAGGAATGTTCTTAGGTCTTTGACCATGGGTTTCATTCTGTCAATGAGTTTCTGTCCTTCATTGCCCATTTGCCTGTGTGCTTTCCCAAAGCTCCTGAATGCTTCTCCGGCTTCAAACTGCCTCTCTCGCGTTCCAATCAACTCAAATATTTGACCAAATTCTAATACAGAATTCAAGTCATTATGAAATGATAAAATCCTACCAACAGCTTATGGTATAGATCAGTGGGTGTGACTAAATACGTAGAGTGCGTGACTACACACGTAGGAGTGTCCACAGATCAATGGGTGTGGTTACACATGTAGGTGTGTCCACAGATCAACGGGTGTGGCTACACATGTAGGAGGTGTGTCCACAAATCAATGGGTGTGGTTACACATGTAGAGGGTGTGTCCACAGATCAACGGGTGTGGCTACACATGTAGGTGTGTCCACAGATCAATGGGTGTGGTTACACATGTAGAGGGTGTGTCCACAGATCAATGGGTGTGGCTACACATGTAGAAGGAACACATGTGAAGCAACTGACCTTGGTGGGATTTCATCAGCTTCTCATAGGTGGCGGTGACTTGCTTGGCCCGCTGCATGGTGCCCCTGTAGGCCATTGCGTTGTCGTGGAGCTTGGTCACTTTCTTTGCCAATGCATCTGGTTAGACAGGGCAGACTACAAGTTTAACTACACGCATTACACAAGGAACATGGCACATTAAGGAATCGTCAAAATGACATTGAAGAATCATCAAGATGACGGTAACAGTAAATTCTCTAAAACACGTGTCATGTGATACCTTAATAGAGTAACAGAGTGAAGATGACTTGTAAAAGGAGCCCACTAGCAGAGGTTCTGTGTTTGCAGGTGATATACGCTACAAACAAGGAGTGCTCACCATTGACGAGAACAGCTCTAGTGAGACCAAGAGTGTCTGCAGTTTCCTGTGTCATGTGCTCCACTACTTTGTGCTTTATCTTCTTCATTGCTGTGCAGACAGAGGGAAGACTAGCAGTACAGTATGTGTGTATGTGTGTGTGTGTGTGTGTGTGTGTGTGTGTGTGTGTGTGTGTGTGTGTGTGTGTGTGTGTGCATGTGTGTGTGTGTGTGTGTGTGTGTGTGTGTGTGTGTGCGTACGTGCGTGCATGCGTGCGTGTGTTACCTTGTGTCAATGTGTCAACAGGTACTACAGTACTATACTCACTGTATACAGTGGTAGCTCACCGATATCAAATGGCTTTCCTTTTGGCGGTTTTAGTTTGTCATATTTGATCACAATGTGACTCTAGATCACCACAAAATAGCAGAAGTGCGTTATAAGGGCAACATGGAGTCACAATACCAGTACACCACACCAGTACCAGAATACCAGACCCACACCAGTACCCGGATACCAGTGGTCTTAGAGTCAGCCCTGCTTGTATGGGTGATACAGCCAAAATACGAGCCTGGTCCTTTCCTCTTTCAGCAAAGGTCTGGCTCCGCGAGACTAAGATACCCCTATATCAGATCATAGACACTCTAAACTACGTAGTTTAGAGTGTCTATGATCAGATCAGGGTCTACATGGCTCCACACTAGATAGACTACCCCCGTTACACAGTAAACCAGAGCTGGCAACCACTTGGCCGACTCCAACCACAAACCTTGGTCTCTTGAATGAGTTTGGCTGTCTCTCGCCTTGTCAGTCCTTGCAAATTCGTCCCGTTCACTTCCACCAGTTCGTCCCCCGGACACAGGGACCCGTCGTCTGCAGCGGGCGTCCGGTGGAACACTTGGACCACGTACAGAGAAGGACAGAACGGCGCTCCTCCGCCGATACTTATCCCTATCATGTTGTTCTTTCCTTTCGTTAGCTCTACTTTGTAAGCCATTGCTTTCAGAAGTTTCTACAGTTTAGAAGACCAATCTACATGTAATCAAAGAAATGAGCCTTCTACAAACTTATAATACAGTCCATACAAGGTAGGATAGTGCAAGAAGAGCACTAGTATCCCCTCTGACATGAAGAATAAGTAAAAACGTACCTATATCCGCAAAACTCCTGGGAGATTGGTTTGCAGTATAATAGGAAAGAGTAAAATCCTCTAATTAATGGTCAGGTGGGTGTGTCTCAAACATGGCCAGTGCTCTGGAATCGAGTATCGCCAAACTCAAGCGAGGGTCCAGTAAAAATTTCGACAAAGTAAGGGACACAGCTTCCGAGCAAGGTTAGTTTATAGAGACATGGTATTCGACTAGAGGACACTTATCCTTGTAAGTTTGTTGTCTCGATCCCCGTGGTCGAACGCCATGATCACCCGAGCTAACTCGCTGCTTGAACGAGTCTCGTTGCGTCTGTTACTTGCAGGGGAGGTTATACACCAGGGATGGGCCGTGAAAGAGAGCGGAACCTCCAACTTTCTCGGCAAGACCAACTGGAGACGACGTTGGTTCGTATTGTCCAACACCAGTAGCGGTCCACTTCTCCAGTACTTCAAGTAAGTCTTCTCCCGTCGCACGGAACCGTACGAACACGCAACACTTCAGCGCATAAGATAGATATCGGCGGAGGGGATAGTGCGCGTGGATGATATATGGCAGTAGATAGTCCATAGCGACACTTCAAGCCGGTATCGATGTTTCGCGACTTAAAGTACTTGCAACTAGTAAAGCATATCCCAAGTCACCTTATGTGCTCTTTGTATGGTGTGCTTATGTAGTAGTCAATGTACAGCAATCTGCATTGGTGTTGATATTGCTTCTTGGGTCCACGAGTGCAATATCTATAATAACACTGCTAATTTTGATACTATAATACAATAAAGCATAGCTGTAGATGACTGCATACATGAATCATTTGACTATAACTGTCTGTCTACTGTACAGAAACCAGGGGGACAGTATTCCAGCTGGCTATGTCAAGTTGAATGTCATGTGTAAGTAAATAAATGTACTGTGTGTGTGTGGTGTGTGTGTGTGTGTGTGTGTGTGTGTGTGTGTGTGTGTGTGTGTGTGTGTGGTGTGTTTGTGTGTGTGTGTGTGTGTGTGTGTGTGTGTGTGGTGTGTTTGTGTGTGTGTGTGTGTGTGTGTGTGTGTGTGTGTGTGTGTGTGTGTGTGTGTGTGTGTGTGTGTGCTCGCACTGCTCATTTGCCATGTTATTGTTATACTGGTTTGTTTGTTATGGAGATGTATTCAAGAAGCCATGTACTACTTTGTAATGTTCTCACCACATCACATCAGCCCATTACTGTGGGTCACCTGTGTTCTCTGTGGACATTGTGTGTTTAGATTGTACAAGACAAATTGAGACTAGGGAGAAAGGAAAGCCGTATTGTTTTGCAGTGGGTCCGTTGGTGGATGATGGAGCGATACGTACATTCTTCATTAGCTGTAGTAAGTACAACATATGGTGAATAGATTGTGAACACATTGTGAACACATTGTGAACATATATGCACATGTGTACAAACACTATGTGAGTGCGTCCGGTGGGTGAAATTCAATACATGTCCACATCCTTATTGAGA